>CM067308.1:10806390-11381481 GCA_034231615.1 Meghimatium bilineatum
TTGTATGTGAGATATGTCCTGACAAGTATGCTTTTGATCTATATCGCAAATAAGTAAACATTGCGAAACTAATGACTGCATTTTATGGAGAAAAAATTAATTCTTAAGGTCTATACCATTTTCAATTAACACTCAAAATTTCAGTTAAATGTGTTATCTATTTGCATAATTTTAAAGTTTGGCAAACATGGTGAAATGTTTTATAACAACTGTTTTTTTTACAATTTTTAATTTCGAATGTGTCTGGTGACTCCGAAGAGTTCTTGCTAAAGATCCAGCAGCCCATGGACTCGCAGCCTTTGACATAATGAAGATTGCTTACATGTGCTTTTGTTCTAGAAGTGCATATACCGTGTCGTTGTTGCGTTATCTGTTATAGTTGAAAACGAGGCAAATACGAAAATTGACATTTTACACGATTTTTGGTAAAATTTATGGTTACAATGGCATTAGATAAAGCTAATGCAAATGATAAGTCTATACGAAAAGACACAGGAAGTAAAGAGAAATGCCTCTTCCTAAATATCAAGAAAACAGAAGTAATTGTTATTTCAAAGAAACAAAATAACACACCTTGCAAGATCAAAGTGAATGATATAGTATTAAAACAGGTCCACCAATTCAAATATTTAAGAACATTGATTACAGCAGATGGAAGAAGTTCAACAGAAATAAGAAGCAGAATAGAACAGACAAAAACAACATTCAGAAAAACGAAAAATATGTCCTGTGTAATATGACCTTGTCATTAGAGGTGAGAAAGAGAGTTCTGCAGTGCTATATAACCCCTATACTAACATATGGGTGGGAGTCATGGACAATAAACAAAAAAGAAAGTGGGAAATTAGAGGCAACAGAGATGTGGTTCTACAGAATAATGCTGAGAATACCATGGACTACCAGAAAAATTAATGTAGAGGTGTTGACAGAGTCAAATGTGAAACGGACCTTAATCAACAATATAAGAAAGAGGCAATCTTCTATTTTTGGCCACTTCATTAGACAGGCAGGTTTAGAGAACATAGTCACAACAGGCAAAATTGAAGTCAACAGAGACAGAGGGCGACAAAGTGAGAAAATATTAGACAGTTTGACAACCTGGCACGGCAAGGAAACAACAACGACTTTGATACATAATACTGTGGACAGAGAGCTGTGGAGAGCCATGACCGCCTACGCCAGCCGGCATGGCACCTGATGATGATAATACGAAAAGGAAAAAATATTATTGTAAACACAAACGATTTGTCCTTCCAAATCACAAAAAAAGCTTACCACTCGATAGTTGGACCAGGAAACATCATCAGGCAAAGATACATATTTTTATAGACTAAAATGAAATATGATGATGCAGTTTGAATCCGTAAGAGCGAACCCAAGTATGGAGCTTACATGATATGCCTACAATCAATGTCCTCATTAGTCGTTGGCTGACGGTATGAAACAAGCTTGTATCAGCTGTAGTTGGACGGGAACTAGTTGAATATGTATTTGCATGGCTGCCGATCCATGAGCGATTTGATCTGTTGTCGAAGAAACCTTGGAAAATGGAATCTGGGCTGTTGTTCCGGCGTCTGAGCCTTTGTTCTTCTGATTTGTACAATATTAAGATCTAAAATTTCAGGCGCCACTACGCATGTTTTCTCTCCAAGTGACACGATCTTCCGGAAGTTGTCAAAAGTCGTGGCAATCAAAAGTCGTGGCAAATCAATTCATTGATCTTTTGCATGCGTCTTTTTGTTGCAACTTTAGTGTGTTTCTACTTAACGTATCTACTAAGAGAAATAAAGATCAGGCAAATAAAATACTTTGGACACATTAAAAGACATGACACCCTATTGAAGAGCTTACTTGAGGGTAAAGTCAAAGGGAAGCAAGCAAGAGGTAGGCAGAGATACAAGTGGGAGAGTAACATTACACGATGGACAGGTTACAGTCTAGCAGAGTGCACCACCAAGACAAGAGACAGGAGATGTTGGAGATACGTTGCAGCCAACCTTCGTTGCGGAGACGGCACCTGATGATGATGATGACTTAACGTATCATGTGAGAATTCCCTGTTATGTGTTTGTTTTGAAATACGGCTATTATTTCACGAAAGCTGTTAACAATGGTTGGCATACATGTCTGTGGAATACTATGAGAGAGTTTAATTTTGACATCATCGTTGTCATAGAAACACTATATAATTAAACAAAAAGTGAAACATACAGTGATATAGACAACGAAACCGGTGAATTTTTCAGAACTTAATGTTGGCTGTTCACAAGGATGCTTACTTTCACTGATTAGACTTACGTAAAACACAGGTTTATATATCGCTTCAATGAGACACGACAGACTATAACTAAAACAAGTAGGTAATGATAATGGGCAATGATGAGCACACAAGAAATCATAAAAATTACAATACACAATATCAATATACAATCACAAATCACTATTGTAATTTTTATGATTTCTTGTGTGCTCATCATTGCCCATTATCATTACCTACTAGTTTTAGTTATAGTCTGTCGTGTCTCATTGAAGCGATATATAAACCTGTGTTTTACCTAAGTCTAATTGTTGTTACGTTTCACGCAGTTACCTTGTATTGATTGTCATATTACTTTCACTTTGTCTTTCACTATTACTTTGTCCGGCTCTGTGGCGAAGATGGTGTACTAAACCATTATTGTATCTTCCGCAGTCTTGAGAGCAACCATGATTAGAATATCTTCTGAACGGACTAGGTCCCTCGAGCATTGACTATGTTAGAACGATCCATTGATGTATCTAGTGATAATGTGACGATGCTCGCCAGTGTATCAGTTCTGTCATTGCCCTCAACACCCCTGTAAAAAAATTAATGCCGCTAGTTGTGAGTAAAAGTGTAACTTATTTCAAACTGATTCCTGATTCTTCTTCTTCTACGTTCGTTCACAAACTCCTGCAGATTAGCAGGATGTAGTCCGGAGAACGGAATGAGTTGTGTCATGGTTTACAGCATTGCTGCGATATCTGCGCCTTTCGGCCTGACACATCCGACTTCAGCATTGCTTTGGGTCAGTGACCCTATATGGGATGGGACAGCCAACTCCATCCCATAACCTCCTTAGTCGCCTTTTACGACATGCGTGGAAGGTAAACAGTGTTGCTATTCTTTACTCCCCTTTCGGGCCCCGGCAACACACGGGCGGATTCCTGATTAGAAACTGGCATCACAGCATGTGGGGCATTCCCATAAGTGATACGCCCTTTGTTCCAGCAGCCATTCAACTCGATGGTGTCTCGAGTCTAATGTTGCATAAACTGACGTCGACATCAGTGAACAACTCTGGCTCTTGCAACAGGTTTCTTTGTTGTTCCGCCCACCCACGCCGTGCCCGTAACTAGTTCAAGCACAACGTCGGCCTGTCGGAACAACATGGTAACTGTTATCGAAGGTTACAACTACTGGATTGTATAGATGACATGCCATGAAGCTTCTATAAGAAGATAGCCTCAATATAAAGGCATGTCATCTACTAAGTTTTCTGTTGCACGGTTGGTTTGTCTAATGAGCCATTGGCGAGACACACAGACGCAACCACATGCGCTCCTTAATTCTAAATAAGCTAATAAGCCTAGAGATTCCTTATGCTTGCTTAATCAACAGCGAGCGAGTAATGTGACGCATAGCCGAGGTATGAGCTCTCATAGAAGTGTTGTCAAGTGTTCAACTCTCGGTAATGACTGAGGTTTTTTTTCCTTTCGGAGAATAAGTTAAAAACTCAACCTGTGCTTATCTTGGAGACATATATGGCTGGCGGGCTTTATCATACAACTACAAGTATACCACTGCACTCCCAACCGGGAAAACGCGAAGTAATGACTGGTTGGTAAAAAAAATATTTCCGTTTATTTCTTTGACAGATAGAGCAGGGAAAAAATAATTAACACTGGCTGGTGTAGATACGAGAGAAACTAATTAACACTTGTTGGTGTAGAAACTAAAGAAACTATTTAACACTTGTTGGTGTAGAAACGAGAGAAACTAATTAACACTTGTTGGTGTAGAGACTAGAGAAACTAATTAACACTTGTTGGTGTAGAAACTAGAGAAACTAATTAACACTTGTTGGTGTAGAGATTAGAGAAACTAATTAACACTTGTTGGTGTAGAAACGAGAGAAACTAATTAACACTTGTTGGTGTAGAAACTAGAGAAACTAATTAACACTTGTTGGTGTAGAAACTAGAGAAACTAATTAACACTTGTTGGTGTAGAGACTAGAGAAACTAATTAACACTTGTTGGTGTAGAAACGAGAGAAACTAATTAACACTTGTTGGTGTAGAAACTAGAGAAACTAATTAACACTTGTTGGTGTAGAAACGAGAGAAACTAATTAACACTTGTTGGTGTAGAGACTAGAGAAACTAATTAACACTTGTTGGTGTAGAAACTAGAGAAACTAATTAACACTTGTTGGTGTAGAGATTAGAGAAACTAATTAACACTTGTTGGTGTAGAAACGAGAGAAACTAATTAACACTTGTTGGTGTAGAAACTAGAGAAACTAATTAACACTTGTTGGTGTAGAAACGAGAGAAACTAATTAACACTTGTTGGTGTAGAAACTAGAGAAACTAATTAACACTTGTTGGTGTAGAGACTAGAGAAACTAATTAACACTTGTTGGTGTAGAAACTAGAGAAACTAATTAACACTTGTTGGTGTAGAAACTAGAGAAACTAATTAACACTTGTTGGTGTAGAAACTAGAGAAACTAATTAACACTTGTTGGTGTAGAAACGAGAGAAACTAATTAACACTTGTTGGTGTAGAAACTAGAGAAACTAATTAACACTTGTTGGTGTAGAGACTAGAGAAACTAATTAACACTTGTTGGTGTAGAAACTAGAGAAACTAATTAACACTTGTTGGTGTAGAAACTAGAGAAACTAATTAACACTTGTTGGTGTAGAGACTAGAGAAACTAATTAACACTTGTTGGTGTAGAAACTAGAGAAACTAATTAACACTTGTTGGTGTAGAAACGAGAGAAACTAATTAACACTTGTTGGTGTAGAAACTAGAGAAACTAATTAACACTTGTTGGTGTAGAAACTAGAGAAACTAATTAACACTTGTTGGTGTAGAAACGAGAGAAACTAATTAACACTTGTTGGTGTAGAAACTAGAGAAACTAATTAACACTTGTTGGTGTAGAAACGAGAGAAACTAATTAACACTTGTTGGTGTAGAAACTAGAGAAACTAATTAACACTTGTTGGTGTAGAGACTAGAGAAACTAATTAACACTTGTTGGTGTAGAAACGAGAGAAACTAATTAACACTTGTTGGTGTAGAGACTAGAGAAACTAATTAACACTTGTTGGTGTAGAAACTAGAGAAACTAATTAACACTTGTTGGTGTAGAAACGAGAGAAACTAATTAACACTTGTTGGTGTAGAAACTAGAGAAACTAATTAACACTTGTTGGTGTAGAGACTAGAGAAACTAATTAACACTTGTTGGTGTAGAGATTAGAGAAACTAATTAACACTTGTTGGTGTAGAGACTAGAGAAACTAATTAACACTTGTTGGTGTAGAAACTAGAGAAACTAATTAACACTTGTTGGTGTAGAGACTAGAGAAACTAATTAACACTTGTTGGTGTAGAGACTAGAGAAACTAATTAACACTTGTTGGTGTAGAAACGAGAGAAACTAATTAACACTTGTTGGTGTAGAAACTAGAGAAACTAATTAACACTTGTTGGTGTAGAGACTAGAGAAACTAATTAACACTTGTTGGTGTAGAAACGAGAGAAACTAATTAACACTTGTTGGTGTAGAAACTAGAGAAACTAATTAACACTTGTTGGTGTAGAAACGAGAGAAACTAATTAACACTTGTTGGTGTAGAAACGAGAGAAACTAATTAACACTTGTTGGTGTAGAGATTAGAGAAACTAATTAACACTTGTTGGTGTAGAAACTAGAGAAACTAATTAACACTTGTTGGTGTAGAGACTAGAGAAACTAATTAACACTTGTTGGTGTAGAAACTAGAGAAACTAATTAACACTTGTTGGTGTAGAAACGAGAGAAACTAATTAACACTTGTTGGTGTAGAAACGAGAGAAACTAATTAACACTTGTTGGTGTAGAAACGAGAGAAACTAATTAACACTTGTTGGTGTAGAGATTAGAGAAACTAATTAACACTTGTTGGTGTAGAAACTAGAGAAACTAATTAACACTTGTTGGTGTAGAGACTAGAGATGCTAGTTAACACTGAAATGCATTGCATCAGGGCTTGATTGCATCCATGATATTTTCCCCTTTCGGTCTGATTCATCCGATTTTGTCATGGCTTCTGGGTTAATTTGGCCCTCTATGAAATATGACAGCGAACCCACCCCCAAACACTCCTTAGTCGCCTTCTTGTAATTGCCATATAGGTAACAGCACCACTGTTATTTTCTCCGACAACACACGTGCGAGTAAATAAACTGACAAAGTATCATGGTTAGTCTCCTACTGTCATATTTCATTTTCCTTTTGCGCTGAAGTTAGCGCATAGGGCATATGTCAGATCTCTCCAATTCTGTCCATTCAAAGCTATTCTGTGCAGTTCTTGAATAGTATGGATATTGATTGTTTTATTTTCTCTAAGTATTGTTCTTCTGGGTGTTTCTTTTGGTCTACCCCTGGCTATCATTCGATTTGAATTCACTCCAATGGGTGTTAGTTATCCTACGAAGACATTTGTTCTCGAAAATCAGTAATTTATTTTCTGAAGATAAGGAGCTTTTCCAGCTCTCACATCCATATGATAGCACCGGAATAACGCAGGAATTAAATAAGCGCATTTTCGTTCGTGTGCTGATTGTCTTCGACCTCCAGATATTAGACAGTTCTGTTAAAGGTACTTGATGCTAGTGCAATGCGAGTTGTAATTTCTGTCATGACATCACCGTCGAGTGTAATGTCCTATAGTAACACATTTATCTAACTAAGGAAGCGTGGCTTCACATGATATCCGTTTTGATGAAACCTACAGGGGACTTAAACCTGGACTACCGGAATAGAAACTGCCAGTTCATTTTCAGTTTGATTTAATAGTATGACAGATTCACAGTAAAGTCAATTTTGAAATGAAAGATTATTCATGTCATGATTCAGTTCAAGAACTGTCAAAAACTTGTTGATACTACATTTTTTCATACTTTTTCCCGTCAGTATGTTCCAGGGAGATTACGAAGCCCGTGCATTGCTATCTAGTACATTGCTATAGTTACATCATGTCCAGGGTAAGATTTTATCCTATAAAATTTAAAAAAACCAAAGATTACCGGGAGTCAAACCCTGGACCTCACGATTGTTAGACTAACGCACTTGCCTTTCAGCTATGCCGCCACACAATTAATAAGGCAAACTCCGTAAATACCTCTAAAGTAATGAAAAATCACGAGAAAAAAAATAGTATCACAATTACAAATTCAGTCTGAATAAAGGTTTCCTCAAAACATGTCTTTATCGTGAAAATAACACAAACAAAAGTGCAAAACAGAATCGTATACTTCCTTGAAAATCAATAACAACAGCACTAAAGCTGGGAATACCGCACCCTAACCCTAACTACCAACCCTAACCCTAACTACCAACTTGGTTTCATTGTCTCATTTCCTTAATCGGATAAAACATATGAACACCAGTTCCTACTTCAGTTTGTAATTATGATCAATGCGTACGCTGATCTGACACATTGACATGTACAGGGACGAGATTATAAACTCCTAGAGTCCACTTATTTCACTCAAGCCAGACAGAAAGTCGAAGTACAGATTTAGGAAACGATCATAGACAATATATCATTTTGTCCTTAAGTGTATACTTTACTTAATCTTCTTTCTTTATTTGTTTCTCAATCTGCGTTCATGTTTTCTTTCATTTATATTTTTTTCTTTCACTTTTACTTTGCACTCGTGATGATTCCTCTTCTTCTGCGTTGGTTCTCAAACTCCTGTAGATTGTCAAAATGTAGTCCGTCGGAGAATAGAATGCATTGTGTTATTTACAGCTTTGATGCTATAACTGGACCTTTCAACCGGATGCATCCGACTTCAGCATAGTTTCTGGGTCACTTTGATCATATTCATTCATTTTCCTTTTGCCCTTAAGTTAGCGCGTAGGGCAGAGGTCAGATCTCTCCAATTATGTCTTTTTAAATCTATTCTGTGCAGTTCTTGAATAGTATGGGTATTGATTGTTTTACTTTCTCTAAGTATTGTTCTTCTGAGTGTTTCTTTTGGTCTACCCCTGGTTCGTTTGAATGAAAAAAGAATTGGAATGAACTGACTTCTGTTACACAAATCGGTCTGGACTTTACGATGTTAGTTGATTAATCCAAAGATCGACGGAATGATCCAGACTTGATTAGAGAAACACCCTCCATCAACGGACGTCACTACCGGAAGTCCATATATATTTGATCATATATAGAATGGCAAATCCAATTCTACCCTTAATCTTTTTAGTCGCCTCTTACAACATGCATGAAAGGTAAACAGTGTTGCTACTCTTTGTTCTCTTTCGGATATCGGCATCACACGGGCGTCATAGCGATAATACGAGTAGATAGGTCATTCACTGTACATACAGCTCTATCAGCCTTCTACAAACGTATAGTCATGGACATAAGTCCACTTCCAAAGTTGATGTAAAAAATGATCATCATCACTTGTGATGGACGAACAACACATTGCTTTTAAGCAGTAGGCTAAGGTATGAAACATCACATCCCGTTCTTGCGCACAAAAAGCAATTGGCACAGTTGCCATAAAAAACTAATTTTTGCAGCTAAAGTATTTGTAAAAGGCTTAAAAGGTGATTGACTTCCTTGTACTCGGCTTTATCCATATATCATCATCATCACGTGATATATTCTTTCCAGAGAGTTATCTATGCAATTGATGTCCTGAACTCGACTCTATCCTGTGCCAATCTGCCTGCCTCCTCCAATGATATCTTCATACTGTCTTTGATGTCATCTGTCCATCTCCTTCTAGGTCTATCTCTTCTTCTACTTCCCAGAATTCTGCCCTCTAATATGCGTCTTTCCATGTCATTGTGTCTTTTTATATGTCCGAAGTATTTCTTTTTTTTTTCTATGCAAAATTGTATTAACCAGCCATCCTTACTATCTATTGAACATATTCAAAATCTCACTGTTCCTTATCTTCTCTGTCCAGAAAAATTATTAATATTGTCCTATAACACTTCACTTCAAAACCCGATATTCTTTTTTGCCGTTGTTCTATTTATTGTCCAAGTCTCACGGCCGTATGTTGCAGCTGGAAAAATGTATGATCTAAGAAGTATAACTTTTGTTTCTTAATAACATTTTTTCCATATATTTTTCATTTCTTTAACGCTAATTATCAATATATATATACTTCCCAGAAATCACTTAACACATCCACTTTATGAACAAGAAATCTCAAGCCGGATTTCAATCTATAATAATAACAATAATAAATAACAATAATAAATAATAAATAATAATAATAATAATAATAATAATAATAATAATGATGATGATGATGATGATGATGATGGTGGTGGTGGTGGTGGTGGTGGTGGCGGTGGCGGTGATGATGATGATGATGATGATGATGATGATTATAATAATTAGTAAAACTCACAACCCGACATGGTCATACATAGGGGTATCACATTGAGACATAGCACGCAGACAGATCTCCACACATCTCTATCCTCTACCATCATTATGAGTTTGGAAACTTCACACCCTGTCCAGTTCTTGATATTATCCAGTCATGACATCTTCGCTGTACCTTGAAAAACAAAACTTGTCATTGATGAACGTCTCAATACGTGTCCGTACCACCGGTTTTTACGAAGTTTTACGATTGTTAACAGTGGATCTTGTTGACCTGCTACTACATTAATTCTACCATGCACAAACACATTGGTTTTATGTTTTGCCACATTATGGAATATCCCATTTGGTTGGTTGGTTGGTTGCTGATCCAGCGGTCCATGGGCTCATGTCCTTTGACCTAATGCCATTAAATAGCATTATATTGCTGGGAAGTCTGTGGATTTTCGGCCCACCCCGGGACATAGCCAGAGAATAACTATCACACCTCCAGGAAGGTAGGGTTCAATCTATGCACTGCTCCCAGCCTCTGTAGCCAAGATAGGGTTCACTGTGCTCATTCCCCACCACTAATTGACTACTGGTTATGCCGAACTTCTCTATTGCTCCAGGCATGCAACCAAATGTTCAAGTCAAAAGGATTGTCACGTCCTGAGTCACTGTGCCTCTATGATGGGTCTCACCATATGAAAAAACAGTGCTGTCAGTTTCCTTCTCCCCAGTGCTGCACAGTACATCTCTGGCTCCCTCCCAACCACCCCAAATACATATATATTCAGGTAAACATGAAACACATGTCAATAACAAAATAAAAGCATAATTGTATAGATGACGTACCATGAATCTTCTATAAGAAGATAACCTCAATATAACGGCATGTAATCCACTAAGGTTTTCTGTTGCATGGGTGGTTTGTCAAGTGAGCCATTGGTGAGACCCACAGACACAACCACATGCGTGAATATCCGATTTCGGCATGCAGATTTTTATAAATAATAATCTGCGTTCGCTTCCAAACTCCTGCTGGTTATCAGGATTACTCCAGAGTGTTGTGCATTCTGTCATGGTGAACATCTGGATTGAGAAAGGAATAATAATAGTCGCATGGTTCACAGCTCGAAATATCTGTATTTTTTAATCTGACAGAACCAACTTCAGCATGACTTGTGAGCCCCTGTGTCACCATATGAGGTAAGATGGCCAAAATCACCCCAAACCTGCTTATTTGTCTCTTACGAATTACATTTCAGGTCATATTTTAATCGTTGTTTCTCTATGTTACAGACTGGCGCAAAGATAATTATTCGCTTTTATCTGCTGGAAACATATCGGCCTATATTGATTAACAATGCATTTATCTGTTGGACACATTTCGGCCTATATGCTTAATAATGCATGTATCTGCTGAACATATAATAGCATCTATGATTAATAACGCATAAAATACGTGTTTTATTAATCTTTTGTATTATTTACTATGCAGAAGTACACATATATTTCTTATAAACGATTCAATATATACCTTGCAAATACGCTTATACAGAGCTATAGATATAAGCTGTATTTCAGAGTAGCTCATAACTTCCGATATATTTTCTTAACCGTATTGTCCCTATTCTAGTTATATCCAGGGCACTAGTTCTGATCTACATTTACTAAGACACAGTAATCCATAACGGATAACTCCATCTCTTATAATTCCTGCGTCCCTAGCAAGGCCGGGTGCTGTTTGTCGTCTGACAAAAATTATAGCCTGTGGCACCGTCTATTTTTGTTCACTTTTACTGAACTTTCCGTCGCCGATGATAGAGTCAGCGTTGAAAGATGTTTACCAATAATGATATAGTTTTCATACATTCTAGGGAACTGTAACTGTATAACGGCACTTTTTTCACGTCAAATCTCACAAGACAGTCCAATCTTTGCAACTTTCTAGCAAATTTAGATGTTCTGACATTGTTCTAACTAAAATTGCTGTCATTATCTCCAATCTCTTCTAATCTCTTTGTTTTTAAACTGCAGAAACAAGTGTACAAACGAATTAAATAGCATTTTTTTTATTTCTTCTTTTTTTCTTTTTTTTTTTGCTTTATGCACATTCCTTGCAGCGTCAGGTGTTGAAAAGTTCTCTGGGGCAGTTTTACGTTCCCAGAAATTTGTTCCAGAAATTGTTAAAAACGTTTATATCAAAATATCTGACGGGCAGCAATATTTGAATATGTTACTTTATTAGTTTAAATATAATTTTACAAATTCGTAAAATAGATATCAATATTGGACAAAAGTAACTGAATAATCTAAGATAATTCATAGGAATAAGAAGACAATGAGGTAAATTCAGACATTTTGACAAATATCTGATCAAAAAAACTAATACTTTTGGTTTCTGAGTCCTCATACAACCTACTTGGACGTTGTCTGCTGGTTGAAAGAGCCGCGCCTCTGCAACGGAGAGGTAATCTCATCACCTACATACCTACCATTAATCCAGGAATATTAACAAATTTAGAAGTAACTGAATCTGTAAAGACAATTCATAGATAGAAGAAGACAATAAAATTAATTCAGACATATTAACAATCACTTTAAAAGATTGTCTCACAAGAACAATAACTCTAAGATGGATTTTTAGCATAATATAAAATATAAGCTGTCAGACGCTGTGACGATCAATGGACTTGCAGAGCATGTAAATGGACGCATAATTATCCCACACGAGTACCATAGTTTGAACATTGATCCATACAATGGTCTTGTCGCGCAGGGGTTAAAGGACTAAAGCTGATTCTTAAATATCCTCACGATGTGCATTATGGAATCAGCCACATGGGAACATCGTGATTTAGAGATTGAAAGGGAATTAGTATTATATCTGTGGAGTGAGATTTGTAGCTTCTTAGATACGGCTATGTTTAAATGGAAGACATGTGCTTTAGCTTTTCAAAAAGCTGTTCACCACTTATGTCTTCGCTGCAAGACTTCAATCTTGCCAGCTGTAACTATGCCTTCCCTCTAGTCTTAAATCTTGACTGTTGTAACTAAGTGTTATTATTATTATTATTATTATTATTATTATTATTATTATTATTATTATTATTACTATTATTATTACTATTATTGTTATTATTATCACTATCATTTCTATTACTATTGTTATTATTATTAATCAGGTTACATAGTCCTTCCAGGATGTAATCTTCTTTTTTGGCGCTCTCTGATAAACTATGTTAGTAAAGATGATTGACTGGCTTGAGTCACTAAAAGTACATTTGTAAACAACAACCCAACTTCATTTCTAAAAATCATCACGCTAAACCAACATATTTCATGTTCTTGTCATTTTTAACATGGTTAGGGGCAAGCTGTCACTACTGTGTGTGGTAAGACAACATAAAAACGTCAGACAGGATACAGTGAAAGAAAGCGGTGTTCTATAAGAACACTCATTCTGAATACTAGCTAGCACGTCTGGACATGATAAATTTCATTAATTTTGCTCTTTCAAAACCAGGAAGTGTGAATTTTCTCTCTAGCATCAGCACAAATGAAATGGTTGTGGTCAACATAAATATGATGATGTTTACGATTGTGGACTACAGTCCAGAGATGTCTGAATGATAAGCAATTTCTCTTCTGTTCAAAGCAAGCGTTGATTATTTCGTTATCGCGTATTCTGACTTTTTCATTATGTATACATCATCTAAACTCGGTCTTATAAATGTTAACGAAACACAACTAGGGATGTCAACCTCATAAAAGAGACAAACTCAATGAATTTCAATAGCATTTATTTGCCCAGTAATAGCACACATGGCCGTGAGACGTAGATAATTAGGGAAATAAGTACACCTAAACTATGACAATTGGATTACGTTCTACATTCGACAATCAATGTAAGGTAACTGCGTGAAAAGTAACAACAATTGTACTTACATAAAACACAGGATTTACGTAAAATTTAGTGGAACATTTTTAAAAACCTGTGTTTTACGTAAGTACGTTCTACTACATAGGGCTTTTGAGAATATCTCTGAAAGAAAGTTTAGAATTTAATTATTGGACGCAATGAACGTCACGCCGTCTGTTGCCAGGAGAGCAAAGAATAGCACCATTATCACTTGCCCTGCCATCATATCGTAATATGAATTACTGGGAAACTGCAGTACAATGACGTCCCATATAGTAAATATATATACATATATAACCCATGCATATACCAATAACTCGCTATGGTTGTAGAGATACCATATTGTATATGTCAACACACAAGAGTCCTCCAGCGGTTTCTATCCTCGGCCACACGGATGAGTGAGGAAAAATCTTGACCTGTCCAGTCTTTGATATTGTTTACCCATGATTATCTTTGACCCCCATCCCCTTTGCTTTTTCCACCTTCAACTCTACCCTGCAGTATAGATTGTGACAAGGACTCATGTCGGAATACATGTCCAAACCACGTACGTTTTCATCTTTATACTATTGAAATCAGTTAGTTAGCTAGTTCAGCTAGTTCAGCTTAGTTGGTTGTTTGGTTATTTGGTTGTTTGGTTGGTTGTTTGGTTGGTTGGTTTGTTGGTTGGTTGTTTAGTTGGTTGGTTGTTTGGTTGTTTGGTTGGTTGGTTGGTTGGTTGGTTGGTTGGTTGGTTAGTCGTCGGATCATCATCACTGCAATCTGGACACGTCCATAGTTGCTCCGATTTCTTCTTTAGTGTATCCGCCATTACACTTCTGATGACAGTACCGGTCCTATGCTGGTTGACCATAATTCTTCTGCGCCCTCTAAAATGTCCACTTCTAGCAACACCGCATCTCAATCCATAATCTTTAATCCTAGCTATTGAAAAGGAATCATCATCCACATTAGTCTCAAACTCGCGTGCTATATCTCTTAAGGAGTTCAAAACGTCAGTGCGACCCATTGCCCCATCGTCCTGTGCCACAATCGCGCATGATGCCAGTTAATCGCTCTTTCATT
This sequence comes from Meghimatium bilineatum, assembly GCA_034231615.1. Lineage (NCBI taxonomy): Eukaryota > Metazoa > Mollusca > Gastropoda > Stylommatophora > Philomycidae > Meghimatium > Meghimatium bilineatum. The sequence goes on from CM067308.1 coordinate 10,821,025, forward strand.
GCCTCGAACACCCACATGTCCCGAAACGAAAATAAATGTAACCACTTTCAGCCTCGCATTTTTTTAAAGGCCTCAATCCACTGTTCGCGAACGAGACCGACTTGTACCTTCCTAATCATACTCATAGAGTCACTCAAGATTCAATTGAAATCAGTGATTCTTGCAAACCTGAAAGACTTTATTTTTTGCGTAAACATTTATCTTATGCTCTATACAGAAAATACACAAATATATATGACAGCAAAACATAAAGCAGCGGTTATATAACAGTTGTACCAATATATATATATTGAACTCAAGGCAGGACTTCGAAAAGTTGGTGGACAGAAAAAGCGTTTCAAAGACACGCTCAAGTCATCCTTGAAACATCTTAACATTGACGTAGGAGCTTGGGAGAGCCTCGCTCAGGATAAAACAGCATGGCGTTACAGCATTAGAACGGGAGCACTAGCGGCGGAAGAATTCAGACAAGAAACTGCAAGACAGAAGCGGACACGTAGAAAAGAAAAAAACATCTCAACCTCACACAGATACCTTCTATTGTTGTCAATTCTGTAAAAGAACATTTTGTGCGCGCATTGGACTTGCTAGTCATTTAAAAACGCACTATTAACTTTATTATTTTATTATTTATTGTTATTATTATTATGGTTGAGTTTTTGGTCATCGTCGATCACGACGGACGAACATCATCATCATATATATATATATATAATTAACAACATAATTCAATGTAATATCCTGCTACATTGGTGTACTGCGTTTATTCCTGCCTTGATAATGGTCTTTTGGTCCTATCTTGTAATCTCCCATTCATGCCATACCTCTGTTAATGTGAAGGCTGTTCGCAATCGTCATTCAACTATTACTTTTAACGACATTTACTTCAACCAGCTGTTCGACAGCACTGGATTTTTTCTTCTTCTGCGATCAGATTCCTATGCCCATAAGTCTATACAGGAAGGTGGCCCGCCTCCATGAATTCAGTCGTCACCAGGAGGTCCCCACAGTTGCCCCACAGCTTTACCTTCAGATCTATTTCTTGGGGCAATATTTTAGTTCCCACGTCATCAATGAGTTGGTATGTCTGCAGAATGTGTTCTGGAGTCTGGGAACCCTTTTGACATGGGCATTGGTCAGTTTGGACAACCTTCATTTTGTGGAGATGAATATTTGGACTGGATTTCAGATAAGTATTTTTTTTCTTTAATATTACGTTGATTTTTCTTCGTTTATTATACTTATCTATTGTTTTTCCTTTTGCTCTCTCACTTTCTCTCTCTCTCTCTTCTGTTCTTGTCGTATTGATCTTTTTTCCTTTTCTTCTTTCTCATCTTATCTTTCTTATCCTCTTTAGCTCCTCTCGTACATCACGATTTTCTGTTTTAATATTCATTTATTGTTGTTTGTTGGTTTTTTGTCCTTATGAAGAGACTTTTAGTCGAAACGTTGTTTGTTTTTGTTGATATCGTTAGCGTGTTTTTGTGTGTGCTGCAACACTCCCTGCGTATCTCTGCCCCCCCCAAAGTGGCTCGTGAAGTAGTTCCAGCACGCCTCATGTTCCCATTGTCAACTCCCTATCTAAATATGCTTTGGATAGAAGTCTGTCTGCTCTCTTATTATCGCCAACAACGGTAGCGTTTTCTGGGCAGTAGATCCGTTCAGAATATTACAGCTCCAGACTTTGATATTACTTATTTGATGTATACAATATTACAAAGAAATTATGTACTAAATTCATGCATCACTGTATTTTACTTGAAATATTGTGAAAATGGTTGCAGCAATCCTGCAGAAACGCTAGGAGATACAGGAGTTACAGTAAGTCATTCTCCGAAATAGTTCTGCCAGCAGATAGTAAACAGTGTCATTTATCTTGATTGGTGCTGCTGTTTATTTGTCAGTTTGCGTGTACGTTGTGTCAGCAACCAATGAAAAGGGCGTTACTAGTTGGATCAGCTAAAATAAGTGACGCGTTTTGGAATCTACACGCAGAACTATTCTGAGAAGGACTTGAGCCAAAGATTCATTTTGACGAAGTACAAACATTCAATCCTAGACCAAAGTCTCATATCATTGATTTTATCAAGTGGTTTCTCGTAATCCTTGTATGAGCATGTACTGTGACTAGCCATGTTGAGCTCGCTTGTCTTGTTCTAATTTACTCAGAAAGTACTCGGCGTGTAACTTGTGCCAGGGGCAGACTTCTCACAAATCGCAGCATTAGATGAGTACTCAAGTCTCATTCATTGTTGCCAAAAACAAAACCAGTTGAAATCTCTTGAGAGTCGTTTAGAGTTACCTTGTCTAAGGAGAATAACCTTATGCTCCTATATGTTAAAGTATGTACTGATACGAATCCTTCGTCATTTATAGTCATGTGGACTCATTGCTGATCATTATATTCGTACTACAGGACTGTGCCAGGCGCATTGTTTACAGAGCAACAACTTGACCCTCATGGGCGTCTCTGGAAAACAAACTATGAGGAACACCCCCAGACAAACAAAGACAAACCACTTGATTCTTGATGTATAATAAATAATCATAGAGGAAAGAGAATCGGGAATGATCTGTCAAAAGTGAAGCTATTTGACGTTTTCCATGATTTTGGCTAATCGCTTTGTTTATACTGTACGACCAATGAAAATCGCGTTGTGTATACTTTACGACCAATGAAAATCACAGGAAAAGTCAAATAGCGACACTTCGAAATATAATATCTAATGAGTCCGCAGGACTGTACAGTATTATGGAAGATACTCTTACATTATATACAAGTTATGATAATTGTTTTATCCCACATTATTCTGTGAAGAACCATATACTGCCGTGTATAAGCTGATAAATTGTTGGGACTAGTTCTTTATTGAAGTAGAGGAATTCGGCTTATATAAAGGTAATACGTAATTGTGACAAATGTAACGTATACTAAAGTATATAAGCTTGACATAATTAGGTTTACCGGTATATTTCAGTGGATCTTGTATTCTTCTATGGTTGTTCCCAAACTCCTGCATAGTAGCAGGTTCTAGTCCGGAGGACGTAACTTGTCATGATTTATAGCATTCCTGTGATATCTCCGCCTTTCAGCCTAACATATCCAAATTCAGCATAGCTTCGGGATTACAATAGCTCTGTTTCCGGTTCTCTTTGATATATTCTTACAAACTATATAGGCACAGTAATTATTTCTTCGGTTTTCGCAAATAGCTAGATTCATTCATACTCTTATATGCATAATAGCTATTTTTTCGGTTTTCATTCATGCTATATAGGCACAATAACTCTGTCTTTGGTTTTCTTTGATTCTTTTATACTCTATTGGCACAAAAGTGTGCGCATCGTGGAGAGGCATGAAATATCGGAGGCCCAGAGAAAACGTGCTGCCCAAAAAAGAAAAAACAGCAAACACACAGACGCCTAATTCTAATCATACGTGTCATAAATCAGGCAGGGTGTTATATGCTAGGATTATATGCTAGGATTATATGCTAGGATTATATGCTAGGATTATATGCTAGGATTGAACTTTTCAGTCATCTCCAGACACACAGCAGAAAGATGTACAACAAAAGTATTAAACTGTTGTAATCATCCTTTACGTTGTGCTGTTTTCTTCTCTTCTGCGTTCGTTCTCAAACTCCTGCAGATCAGCAGGATGTAGTCCGGAGAACGGACTGCGTTGTGTAATGGTTTACAGCATTGTTGCGATATATGCACTTTTCGGCCTGACACATCCGACTTCAGCATGACTTTGGGTCACTGGCCCTATATGGAATGGGACAGCCAACTCCATCCCATAACCTCCTTAGTCGCCCTGTACGACATGCATGGAAGGTAAACAGTGTTGCTATTCTTTGCTCCCCTTTCGGGCCCAATAGTTTGGCTGTTATTATAACCTTTTTCTCGTTCTTGCTATTAGGCGTCACAGAATTGAATGACGATCGGTTTTCTGACTATGGCACGTTCAGTCGCTTGATATGCAGTAATATTGTGACGTCTCAAAACATTGGTAACTCCTTCAGTCCACCTTCTTCTTGGTCTTACTCTGCTTCTTGCTGTTTCCAATATCATGTTGTATCTCTTGCTGCTGGTCAATGAGAGTTCATTCTCATTTCATTAAGTGGCCGAATTATTTCAGTCTCTGTTTTTCAATATATTTAACCATAGACGTTGTTCCAACAGTTCTTGTAATCACTTCCTCTTATGATCTCTTCTTGTTCTGTTTGCAGCTTTTCTTAGGCATCTCATTTCACACAGCTATTATTATTGGCACAATAAATCTATCTCTGGTGAACTCTGTTAGTTAGATGACTTGATATTCAATGGGTTCAATAAATAGTTAGATGACTTGACATCCTCTAGGTTCAATAAATAGTTAGATGACTTGACATCCTCTAGCTTCAATAGTTAGATGACTTGACATCCTCTAGGTTCAATAAATAGTTAGATGACTTGACATCCTCTAGGTTCAATAAATAGTTAGATGACTTGACATCCTCTAGATTCAATAGTTAGATGACTTGACATCCTCTAGGTTCAATAAATAGTTAGATGACTTGACATCCTCTAGGTTCAATAAATATGCATCTGCAGGTCTTTGGTGGTTAAATGACTTGTTACTATATATATATATATATATATATATATATATATATATATATATATATATATATATATATATATAGGAACTCTCTTTCTCTCTCTTATCTCTCTCGCTCTCCCTTTCTCTCTCTCTCTCTCTGATCGTCTGAGTTAGATGCGATGTACAATATGTATCTAATAACTTGTCTTCAATCGTCTCTGACAGATAACGCTTTTGAACTTGATGAATCAATGTTTTCGTTCAAGCTATCTCTTATAGTGAATGTCTTGTATTCAATGATTCCAATAGTTAGTTCAATGTCATATGTCATAATTAGATGTTGTACTCTGTACACTCATTAGTACTGTCACGCCCACTGTCACGGTTTCATGATCGCCTCATTCTTTTATATTAAAAATTCATTAGTAAAATTATTTATCCATTTATCTCTCTTTGGTCAATGCACATGACTATTTAGTTTATATTAACCAGTTAATATATTTATATATTTGATTATAAACTATTTTCCGTAAATAATTTATAATAAAAAACCGTTTATAATTATAAACTATAACCGATTGTCGACCGCCATTTGGGACCATCTGGCCTATTTTAGAAATGTTATACTAATTTTGTTAAGGGTTGTCCTGTCATTGAAGTATTTCTTAGTCATTGGTCCTGAGTCTCCCGTGAATGGTTCATTCCTGAAGCCATTCGGGAAAACATATGAAATGACTCTGACAGCAAGTAAATGTAATCTGGCATTTACTACTAACGAAGATGGGTGAATAACATGGAGATCCGTGTGAATTTATACACTTTGCACAAACGAAATTGCAGATGGACATCAACCGGAGTAGATTTCAGCATCTCTTGACAATCTTATTTTTTAATTTAAGCACTCCCGTATTATGTCGAGGCCCAAAATTGGATCAGAAAATAGCGATACTCATTACTTGTCAAGCGTATCGTAAGATACGATAGGGTGGGTGGGGGGGGGGAGAAGACTATCGCATCCCATAGAGGGTCAAAATGGTCCATTTAACATTGCTGGTCGAATGTCAAGCCGAGAGAGAAGAATCGCAGCTAAGCTGTAAACCATGATACAATGTATTTCGTTCTCTAGACTATATTATGTTCATCTACAAAGATTTGAGAATAAACACATAAGAAGAATGATTGAACAATACCTTGTATAAGATATTATTATTAACTATTGTTGAATATGTATACGTGACTAATAGAACATTATTATTAACTATTGTTGAATATGTACACTTGTTTAATAGAACATTATTATTAACTATTGTTGAATATGTATACTTGACTAATAGAACATTATTATTAACTATTGTTTAATATGTACACTTGTGTAATAGAACATTATTATTAACTATTGTTGAATATGTATACTTGACTAATATAACATTATTATTAACTATTGTTGAATATGTACACTTGTTTAATAGAACATTATTATTAACTATTGTTGAATATGTACACCTGTTTAATAGAACATTATTATTAACTATTGTTGAATATGTATACTTGACTAATAGAACATTATTATTAACTATTGTTGAATATGTACACTTGTTTAATAGAACATTATTATTAACTATTGTTGAATATGTACACTTGTTTAATAGAACATTATTATTAACTATTGTTGAATATATACACTTGATTAATAGAACAATATTATTAACTGTTGAATTTGTAAAGATCACTATTCTATTTTATCCAATTGTATAGTGAATATAATATGGATAATCGGTTTTCGAACATTGAGCTAGTTTAAGTGTCTTGTATTTGCGAGATGTGCTTACTAACCCCTCTACCACGGGGCAGACTTCTTAGATGAAGCTTATACTTCATACGATATTACTATTCAATTATTATTACAATGTAGACACAACACGACTACATCAAATTGTATCTCCACTGTAATTTGGACATTTGGTTTTTGAAACTCGAGCAAGTTCGCCATTTATTAAAAAGCTGCAGATGTCTGCAAAGTCACTGCATCTATTTAAATCGGGGTTGATACTACATCATATAAATTGTGAGTATTTAGTGCGGATCTATGTGACGTGCTCTTTAAGCTGTGCTACTGCGCATGCTTCTAAGACGTGCCGCTGAGAAAATTGGCACTCCGCGTACAACAATCTAGAACAGCTGACATAAACGATAGTGTCTTTAAGTGTATCCACAAAAGTAGTTTGCGTAAGTCGATTTGAAGTTGTGTAAAGAACTGTCTGATCCAGGAAAGCAGAGAGGATCTAGCTACAAACATGTCCCAACAATCAGCGCAGCATCAAGAAATGCACATCGAGAATTGTGGGAAAGTAATATCAGTCAAGTAGTTTCTGGCTGCATCTTCCACAATGTGACTCATGCCACTTAAAGATGTGTCTATGATCGTGTTCCACATTAATCTTAACAGTTTGGAGAAGTACTTTAGTTACTTACTTTATGAGTGGTCCTGGGTTCATTCCCCAGTTGACGCGGAAATGTTTTTCAGATCGCAACGGCTCCCAGCTCGACCCAGCCTTAAATGGGTACCGGATTAATCCGGGAAGTAAAGACTGCGAGGGAGGGGAGATGGCTACAGCCCTCATTTGCAGAGCCTCTGAAATGTGAGATCGCTAACATCTCACACCCCTACGGCATTAATAAATGCTATGGGTTACTTTACTTTACTTACGATGAAATTTTTCAGTCTTGTAAACCAAGTAAACGTGTTGTGTTGCATGGTCGTTAGGCTAAATCTTTGGTCTCACATCCGTGAAGCCAAGGTTCGACTCCCAATAAGGTTGGGCGTCTTTTCAATCAGAGAATAAATTAAAATTATCCCCCAGTTCATGAAGTGACGACAAAGGCACGTAAACTTGCTAAAATTTCAATTTAGATGGAATGTATTCTTATCACAGCTATTTGCACATCCCTATGCTATAACTGAAAATCATTATACAAATAAAATTACTTTGCATATGTGTGTATTTCTTCACTGTAAAAACAGATTTTACTACACACCTCTAATTGAACATCCATCTTGTGTGCTCTCTAGATCAGATCAGTCCCAAGTGAATCCCAGCTTACAGCAGCTCTGCCCATATAAGTAGTGAAATCATTTACTCACACTTGAAAAAATTGTTCAATATAAATTGCATTAAATAAACACGTAACTCTGCTCTAGGGACGTGTACATGAAGTGATTGTTTCCCTTGTGAGACGAGTTCATCAAATTAGACCCAGGATATTGTGGGTGATGTTAACATCACCAATACGAGATTAATTATATTGTACAATTATAAATAAATATCAAGTCCACTCTTGCAAACATGGAAATATGAAACAATATTGCCAAGATTAATTATGCTGTATTAAAGTTGAACGACCGGCAGCTCTGTGGCGGATAGATACGGATCGCGTCTCATACGGCAAAAATGCTAGGTTCAAACTAACCTCCGCAAGTTACTGTGCATCCACATCGTTTAGAAAGCATTAGCAATCTACTAAATGTTAAATATTGCTTAGAAAATAACTTCCATCAACATAAATAAAAACGCTGAGTGTATCGCATCGTCGTAAACAAGATAAACTATCCAACTTTCTAAGTTGAATATGGTATATTCTGTCGATTCTGTCTGATGAAGCATATTGAATGACAACAAGTAAAACGATTCGGTCACCGTATTGGAATGAACCCAAACCAAATACAAATAAGAGCATATAACAAAAGAATATCCGGACATAAGGCCAAAGCTAGACCAAGAAAACCATGGATAGAAAACATCAAGGTAGCCTTGAACAAACATGGAGTTAATGCAACCAAGGTGACACATCTGACCTTGGAACGACAGCTGAAGCTCCCACCTCTACGCTTAACTGCAAGTATGAATGCAATCAACAACCATCGTTCTACTGGAGGCAGACAGACAACGATGATGTTAAAGATGAAGTGCTGGTCACAAACTGTATTCGCACAGGTAGCGATCGACACACATTTCTTAGCTGTAATTATTTTACATGCGTTATTTACGTTCAGCAAGTTGTCGCTGCTTTATGAACAGAAGAGTATCCTAAATACGTACAACTGATTTCACACACTGCACAATATCGTATCATGTGATTGCAAGAACTCTCACTACTTCCAAATCACCTAAATACGTACAACTGATTTCACACACGGCACAATATCGTATCATGTGATTGCAAGAACTCTCACTACTTCCAAATCACCTAAATACGTACAACTGATTTCACACACTGCACAATATCGTATCATGTGATTGCAAGAACTCTCACTACTTCCAAATCACCTAAATACGTACAACTGATTTCACACACTGCACAATATCGTATCATGTGATTGCAAGAACTCTCACTACTTCCAAATCACATACCTTCTATTACATTCATATTCACTTTCTTCTTCAGATTCGTGTTTCTATTCCATTTATATTTACTTTCAACTTCAGATTGGTGATTATATTGCAATAATATTCACTTTCAATTTCAGATTGACGTTTCCTTTGCATTAAAATTCACTTTCAAGATCAAATTGGCATTTATATTGCATTCATATTCATTTTATACTTCAAATTGGTGTCTCTATTGCATTCATATTCAATTTCAACTTCAGATTGGTATTTCTATTATATTCATATTTACTTTCAACTTCAGATTGGTGATTATATTGCAATAATATTCACTTTCAACTTCAAATTGCTGTTTATATTGCATTAATACTCACTTTCAACTTCAAATTGGTGTTTCTGTTGCATTCATTTTGTCGGAGAAACTGTGCAGATCCTATGCAAGTCCCGGATGATTGTTACAACTAATGTGGCAGTATGGTGTAATTCAACACATTTTTCAGTCTTATACTGCGGATGAGGGACATATGTATGTACAACATGACATACCAAGCAATGAGATTGATATGTAGGAACAAAGATATTTACGATATGGCATACCATACACTGAGGTTGATATCTAAGAACAAAGGTATGTACAACATGACATACCAAGTAATGAGATTGATATGTAGGAACAAAGATATTTACGATATGGCATACCATACACTGAGGTTGATATCTAAGAACAAAGGTATGTACAACATGACATACCAAGTAATGAGATTGATATATATGAACAATTGTGTCCGACGGTGACATTTCAAGTAATAAGATTGACATCTGGGAACAAAAGTATGCCATTAAGGGGTATGCCATTTTTTTTATCAAAGGTCCGGATGCACTATTGCCTGCGGCGGGATTTAAACCCAGTATCTTGGTCATCACGGAAAGAGTCCGACAGAATCCGACCATTTATTTGATTGATCACCGACATATATACAGTGTAGGATTTACCTATAAGCTAAACAAGCTATAGCTTGGGGCCCCCACTTTCTTGGGGCCCCCCAAAATTTTGTATTTCACTATCTATATATTCTTAATCGTAAGGGTCCCATATCTCAAATAGCTTAGGGCCCTATCAAGTCTAAATCCGGCCCTGCATATACAGTTATATTCTCATAGTGGACATATAGATTTCCATACTTATAAAAATAGACATTCAATCACTATAAAAAAACACTAAAATAGTAGCGAAACAATATATCTCTTATCGTTTTACGACACTTAAATAAGAAAACACCACGCTAAAGTACAATTTCACACGTAATGGAGAAAGTGAATAAATATTTCATTTATGATAATAACATAATTATAGAGAGAAAAAAAATAAAATATAGAGTTCGATTTAGTTTTAAAAATTTAGTAACTTACGGTTTCAGATCGAATGCATTGCCAAAAGACACTTCAATGTCTGTGTGTATGGGTTGATTGTTCCAGTAAGCCTAATTTTTCGAGCGACCGGTTCACGCGACCAAATGTGTCCGCTAGACATGAGTTAGTTCTTAATGACACCTTTTTTTATACAGAATCTATCTATATCTTAAACGTTTAGAGTGCTCAATGATGTAATAGTAAGTTTGCGTATACCATCAGTGGTAACAATTGATGCCGTCACCCGTACAATGTTCACTTCAATTATTTCCAGATAGTTTATGCTTCCCACATCTCTGGTACACTTCTGCTGTCATAATGTGAGTCTGCGTAACTCAGTGACAGTGGGTTACACTTGCTCTCTAGTGAATTGTGGTTTGAAACACAGGACCAACCCTTTATCGTGGAATCTCTGAGATAGTATTAACTTTACTAGTGCTGTAATCTTCACTTAGCAGAAAAGGACCAAGCACTAAGTTGAAAATGCACTCATATTACCATCAGTTTAATATGTTTACATCTTGATTTATCATTTCAACTGCGTTGACACATTACAGTTAACCAAACGTTGCTCATCGCGAATACCATATCGACCCTGATATACTTTCCTGGTGTCCAGTTTTTCTCTTCCGATTTGAACGCAAGGGTCGTAGTTACAAGTTAAGTAAGGATGATTGGGTTATATATTTTAAAAATATGTTATCACCTCCTTTTTGTGGGGGTTTTAACGGCAGTGGGTTATCTTTATTTTTTTAAATAAAATTGTTAGGGATGGGATAGTTACTTTTCAATTGTATTGTTTTCCTGTACTAAGTCATAGGCCTTCTAAATTTTCCTAAGGACGATTTTGTGGAATTGAACACTCCACATATAACAGCGATTGAACTCGCTAACTCTTGTGAAGAGATAATTAAGATAAGAAATTGGAGTAAATGACACGTAGTGGCATAGTGTTAGAGAAGTTATATTAGTAACAGTAGCTAGATGGTGATGGAGGAGGAAGTATGCGAATATAGTTCAACCGGATAACGGAGGCGGAGGAATTTAGGTCAGCGAAATAATTACTACAGAAAATTAGAAAAACAATGTCGGCTCACACAGTAGACACGAGACATTCATGGAATTAGCATGACTGATCAATGATGAAACTCCCACGACAGAATAAATTGACAAAAAATAAGTGAAGGTAGTTAAAACAAAATAGACTGTTTTGCCGTTTCATCATCATCAAGTGCCGTCTTCGCAACGAAGGTTGGCTGCAACGTATCTCCAACATCTCCTGTCTCTTGTCTTGGTGGTGCACTCTGCTAGACTGTAACCTGTCCATCGTGTAATGTTACTCTCCCTCTTGTATCTCTGCCTACCTCTTGCTCGCTTCCCTTTGACTTTACCCTCAAGTAAGGTCTTCAATGGGACTGTTTTGCCGTTTAGCTAAAGCCAAAAGTTAAAAATCTTCTAGAAGACGGAAGTAAAATGACCATAAATGGAATGACCACAGGGACACAACTAATCAGATACAGTATCGAGGATCCTTGAACAAGGAGAAGAAAAAGGGTCAACATTGAGAATCACAAGACAAGGACATTGAATTGATTGAGTGAGGAAATCAGACGAATAATTACACAATACGATCACATACTACGAAAGAAAAATACAATGCGAACCTATTATTATACATTATTATAATTGAACTAACAACGGATTCTTCTTCTTTCGTTCACTGTCTATATCTGTAATTCTGTCTCCTTAATAAAACTCGCTGTCTTTTGTAGTTCATACAGTGTCCCATAGAGCTTTGATTCCAGTGTTGTTTCCTCTGACCAATATGTCTGCCTCAGTGTTTCATGCTCAGAACACTCTTGAAGTATATGCTTGGCACTCTGTGTTGCCTGTCCAATTGTACACATGGCCGTGTTGCCAATCTTGAACTTTGTATACATGTGACTGCGGAGTCGGTTGTGTCCTGTTCTGAGACGTAGAATTATAACTTGTTCTGATCTGTTCATAATGTGATAGTCATCTTGTGTTGGTGTTTATGGCTTTCTTATTGACTTGATCACCTGTTTTTTTCTGATGGTAGGTGATTGGTATATCTGGTTGGTCTTCGGCAGCACCTTCCTTAGCCAGTTGGTCTGCTTTTTTCATTTCCTGGTATTCCACAGTGAGAGGGTATCCACTGCATGGTTACCCTATACTGGTACGACAATTCGCTAAGTAGTTTTTTCAAGTCTGTAGTTTTCCAGACTGGAGAGCTTGAAGCACTGACCTTGCATCTGTCAGGAATACCACAGGCTGTAGGCCAGAGTTGGAGTTCAGCAGTTTTTTAGCTGCCACACTAATTGTCTGGATTTCTGCATCATAATTATTGCAGAATTTTCCTGTCGGTGTTCTGATTGTATCTCTAGGCTTGTGTGGATATTCTATATATACATAACAACGGATGAAAGGACTTCATGAAGAACAATTGATGAATATGAGAAAGACACCTTCTGTTAATATCTACTTTATTGGAGACTTAGAACCAGGATAAAAGCACTCACATCATATTTTTTTTTAAAGAATTCACAACGTTCTTTATATGTGGTCTAGTTCCCAGGATTACAACAGATAGAAATCAGGATCATATTAGAATAATAACAATACAATATTATTTACATATTCTTTACATATTCTTTACGTTCCCCTTTTCTGCGGATTGTCATAAATCAAAAATAATTGTCAACATTACGTTTAATAATTTTCGTAGCACTCCAGAATTGTGGTCTTCTTGTTTATGCAATCACGTTTTCTTTAGGGCTAAGAATGCTAATGATCATCATCATCATTATGTGCCATGCCCGAAAATAAGGTTTACTGCAATAGGCATCCAACATCCATTTTCACTTGTCTCAGTGGCTGCACTTTGCTTGACCTGGAAAGATTGTGATGTTACTCTCCAACTTGTATCTCTGCCTACCTCTTGTTCGCATCCCCTCAACTTTTCCATCATGTAAGGTCTTCAACAAGATGTCAATATCTTTTAATATGTCCAAATATTTTATTTGTTTGATCTTTATTTCCTTTAGTAATTCTTTCATGTTATAATCTATGTGTTGGTTTTCTATTTCAGAAGTGCTGCGAAAAGTCCAAAGAGGGTTGGGGCTATAGTGCACCTCTGCTTTACTCCAGTCTTTACTGCAAAGCTATCAGACGTATTGCCCTCAAATGATGCATTTGCGCGTATGTCTTCATGAAAGGAAATAACCAAGTCCAGTAGTTTTGGTGGACAACCTGTACCTTTCAGAATCCTATATAGAGCTTGCCTTCTCACAGTGTCAAAATCCTTAGATCTACGAAAGCCACATTGAGTGGCTTCCCCTGTTCACGACATTTGTCCTGTAGTGGACGAAGTTTAAAGATCATGTCGCTAGTGGATCTTCTGGCTCTGAAACCACACTGTGACTGGCAGGACACGTTCGGCAAGCAGTTAAAGTCGCTTTAGAAGGATACGCGCAAAAACATTCCCGGACTTGGTTATAATGACCTTACAAAGACACTGGTAGCTTTAAAACGGAACATAGGGACTATTTTTATCCGAACTTTTTTTCAGATTAAATTAATCAACACGAAACGTGGTCTATATATTTATTCTATATTTTCTTAACACACATTTACACACTAGTGTAACTAGTCAACTGCTAGTGTGCTTGACCTGTCGCAGTGGCGATCTCCCTATATTTAAAAATGGTTTGTATCACATTTTCCTGCGTCACTTTTGTCTAAAAAATTGAGCAAGTGATTTTTTTGTTTTGTTTACATATGTTCACAAAATCTCATTCTACTGTCTACACGTAACTGTATGTTTCAGCAACCTCACAAGTGTAAAATGGATGGATAAACTAAGCACTAATGGCAGTTTGGTCAATCATAGTTAAGTCTAGTTGTCAAAGTATGCTAAAACCATAAAAATGCGTCGCTTTGCCACCGGCTAACACAGTTGCTGAGATATAAAATTTTTAAGTTGGCCAAAGCTGGCGAAACGTGCTATATGACCATTGTCCTGCTACAAGAGAGATCCATTGGGAGTTTGAGAGTGAATGCTGAAGAGGAAGGAAAATAATTATAGGTAATATTATTAATAAATATTTAAACAAAATATTATTCGTTGTTTCGGGATCCCAAAAAGACATATTACCTGCAGAACATCACCTTCTAGGTTTGTTTGGTAATCACTCACTGTATGTGCCACCAGTTTGCTTTGATCGGTTTGTCTTCACCTGTGCTCACCTTTCTTGTTTGGTTATGTAGACTAAATAAGAAATATTATACAAAATACCTAAGTTCTCAGGGGAAAAATACATTCGTAATCTTAATGAATATAATGTTTCAAAATTTCAAATGTGGGTGGTTTGGTGTATCAAAAATTCGTAGAGGATTGATTTTAATGTACTGGGATTACCTCATATGTGCTCCGTCCCTTTCAGCGAAACGGCACGTCAAGTAAAAATACCACTTGAGTGGAATCCGAACCCACGATCTCTTGAACACAAATCAAACGACAACCACCACTACGTCAGTGAGATTGTCAAGTAAAATAGGTGTGATATTAGAATTGTCTAAAGTTGGGCAAGGATTTCGGAAGTTCTTTCGGAATTTCTTTAGTTTCCATGTTAGCACTGCTCTAAGACGGACATCTCAGGGTATGAGAAAACGTGACAGACTAAAAACAAACAGTTATAGATGTGAATCAAGCACTCCATCAGAGTAATCATGTTCGCTGATCCCATACCAACGCCATTTATCTTGTGTGACCCGACTTTTTCGTGATTTTCATTGGCTGGCTATACAACGTATACACAGTGACCAATCATCAGTGGTATGAGCAAAGATAAGTGACGCTGTTTCGGATCAGTCCACAAGCCTCGTATAGAGAAGAAACTCGAAACATGGTAATGAAATTATGCTTATCTCTGATAACTTACATAATAACACACACACACATCAACGTTTCTACCAAAATAACCTTCTCAAGAACACATTTACGACGTTATACTACTAGTAAGAACGGCACTATTGACGTCCACGATCATATGACACAACTAAATATAAATAACTTTTGCTGTAGTTAGTACATAGTATCATTTTAATGGAGAAGAACTTGGACGGACAATGGAGCAGAGCATGAAAGAGATGAACAAATGCAAAAACGTATATGAAATATTTAATTAAAGAGAGCACTGCGCAGAACTGATGTCCTTTTTTTTGAAAATCCACCAAGGAAATGGTTTGTTGTTTTTTTTGTTTATTTTTTTGGGGGGGGGGGGGCATTTTGTTCACCATTTGGTCAAGTTCTTAATGCTAAATGCCATGTTCCTTTTTTGCTAAGGGAGGGGGGGGGGGGGTTTATTGATTAGAATTCTTCATTAAATCGTTTGTCGCATCAGTTTTGCATAGTTTAATAGGCAACCCATAGCATTTAACTGCATTAGGGGTGTGAGATGTTAGCGGTTTCACATTTCAGAGGTTGCGCTATATTGGGCTGTATCCATCTCCTCTTCCTCACAGTCTTTACTTCCCGGATTAATCCGGCACCGAATTAAGGCTGGATCGACTTGGGAGCCGTTAGTGTCTGAAAACATTTCCGCCTCAACTGGAGAATGAACTAAAGACAACTCATATACGAAGCCAGTGCCCTAAACACTGCGCTACCAGCACCCCCCCCCCCTTTTCCCCCGCATTTTCGCACATTACTGATAATGTAAGGGACATAACAATAATTATATTGAATCTATTTAGAGTTGACGGTATTACGTATCCTGTTGTCATCATCGCCTGCGATGGACGGCTATTACTATTATTACGTACCTGTTGTGGTCGCACAAGTTCTTCGTGCCACTTGCACCCGTCACTTCAGGTATACGGCATGGGAAAACTAAGTACTAGTCCTTTTACATTATTACTTTGACTTTCCGTAATTGTTCATTATTATATAAACGTTTTGTCGCTGACCCTTTTATCTTAATCGGTTAGTTGCTACAAACTGGTTTACTCGTTTCTCTATCTAACTACTTTTGACAAGTTGCTCTTTTTTATTTTAAATATCTATCGCATTATTGCTAACAATGATGTAACTCTAAAATTGAATAGCGCCTTTTTGCGTTAATAATTCCATTCGTGTGGTATATATTTTCTGGTTTCAATAAAACGCCAGTACAGTAAACGATCTCTTCATTTTGTGGGACAAGAGGATTCAGCACTGTGGGAAAGTCATTGTGGAAGGGATTTAGTACAGCTGTGATCAGTTTCTAACAAGAATATATTAGCAACTAAAAGGCTTACTAAACCAAAAAAAGACGAGTCCACTGCCTATTAATATTGACTACCTTACTAAGTCATCCTTTTTAATTTTTAAAGCTTATTGTGTGTAAATATGATAGTACAATCTTCAGAGCGAAGAAATAAATATCTTTGAATTGTTGAGATACATGAAAGATATGTAGATTATGCGGATATTAAAAACACCATAACACCATAAGCTCAGAGTAAATTAGCGATTAAAAGAGAACTGCTAAGGGAAATGAAACAATTTGTTATACATCATGATTAACCACTTGCATGCAATGCTCTCACTCATTGCAATGAAACAGTAGAACACTTCCTTATTGACTGCTCTTACCGTTCAACTTCCATGAAAAAATTTCAACATGTACACTTAACAGTCACTAACATACTGTATGGATCACTAAATCAACTTCCGAAGACATGCATATTTTAAACAATGCCATTGTGCTGGCATTGCACACAAAAAACACTACTCCATCAGCATTTGCATATCGGCAACAATAGCATACAATCGTGATTTACACCTGTTTGTCGAATCTTTCCTGGTATTCTCGAATTAGATCAGAAAAGAAAACAAACTAGCATATATTATCAATATAATGATAATGTATATAGTAGTGGACACATACCCGATTACTTGATGAGATCCATATTTATAGCCTTACCAAAGAAACCAGGGATAATCGAATGTGAAAAACACCGTACAATCAGCCTCATGAGCCAAATAACAAAAATACTAATCAGAGTCATCATGAAGAGAGTGAGAAACAAAATAACAACATAAATAAGTTCAGAACAATGTGGCTTTGTAGAAGGCAAAAGTACTAGCAATGCTATATATATATATATATATATATATATATATATATATATATATATATATATATATATATATATATATATATATATATATATATATATATATATATATATAAAAGACTATAGACGTAAAAACATACCTGTAATTCTGTTCTATAGACTACACAAAAGCATTTGATAAAGTTAAACATAGTGAATGTATACAAATGCTAGAGAATTTGAACATCGATAATAAGGATTTAAGAATCATCAAAAATATGTACTGGCAAAAAACAGCAGCAATAAGAGTAGGAAATCAATTTGCCCCTTTACAACAACTAAAAAAATCAAATTATAAGGCAATACTGCGTCAAACGTAACAACAATTGTACTTACGTAAAATACAAGTTTTTAGAACGTCCCACTTAGACACAACGGACTATCACTTAAACTAGGGGACTATGTTATGCAAAACAAGAAAACATACAAATAATAATACACAAAACATAATCAACGTTTTGACCAAAATGATCCACGAACTCATACTGCAGCACTCGAAGCCACACGATACAATAATTTACGCAGACGGCACAGTAACTCAAGAAACAAACATCAGTGGTTGGGGTTTCGTGGCCTACCAAAATGGCAAAAATTAGCTGAGAAGTCAGCTGCGTATCCCACTGCAACATCGAGTATTAGAATGGAAATAGAAGCGGTGACAGCAGCTCTCGCTTGACTGGCGACGCAACCACCAACCGACTCGGTGATTCTATCGGACTCTCAAAGTATGCTGCGCAACATAGAAAAGTGTATGATCAGAACTGAATGGGTCACTCTTCTAAAATATTTGCAAGAGCATTACATAGATTTACTGTCCAGGTCATGCTGGGGTCAGGGGAAACGAAAGAGCCGATGTATTGGCTGGCAAAGCTATGGTAAACAGCACCGAGATAAGAATAGACATGATTCAATTGATTAGTGCAGTCATGGATACCCTACGAGAGACGAGGAGGAAGTCGAACGAGACAATGTACATATTCAGAGAATAGTAGTGACTAGAGGCGATGGGAGAAAGTGCTCCCTCTCCGGAAAGATCAGAAGAACGCGTAATCAGCAACTGACTGGGATACTGAGCTTATACACTTTTAGATAGCTGAGGGAACGGCAAGAAGAGCATATATGGGATTGCCCCCAGAGCTGTAACACTTGTTCCTATTATAGAATAAAGTCGAACCAAAAAGTTGGATGGACTATGCTATACTTATATTTGGAAAAATTAAATTTTTTGATTCGCCATACAAAAGTTCTATTTCTTAAACGAACACAGATATAGTCACATGACTGTTTCACCCAATCACAACAATTCGTAAACACACGTCTGCACCAGTAAGTGTGTTGTAAGTAATGGTAGAAATTTCAAGTAAGTGTAGGTCTACTTGCATTTGATTTATCTGTTATTATGTAGCAGTGCTAGGTTGCCTTGTCTTCGCTTGGAGGCAGACGTAAAAATTATAATTTATTTCTGTAAACAAAGATGTCGGAAAGATATTCACAGTTAAGAAGGTCATCAGGCAGACGTTATATTTCTCAACCAAAATCTGAACCTGGCAACCGTGGCGTCGGTGGCAGCGGAGATGAAAATCGCTTACCATCATCTGATAATTTGTCTTCGACATCGCCAGGAAAAACGGGTCAGATGCAGAGTCTTTTGGGAGAGTTTAAAGTGTTGTATGAAAGCAAACTTCAGAAACTCGACGATGCCGATAAAACAGGAGAGGAGACAACAAAGGTTAGTGATTTTTTTAGAATGAATCAATTATTGTCTCTACTTGTCTTGAGTATTAAGTAACATTAAAAGTAGTAATTATTAGCCTAACAATTACACTACCACCTATATATCTAACTAGTATAGAACAGGTTAATATAGGCCTTTACAGTCCTCATTCAATGACACGTCTCGAGACTATATATATTTGGAAAGCCAGCAGGAGTTTGAAAATGAACACCGAAGTGAAACAAATACATGTAGAGTCCCGAAATCCAAGGTGTACAATTTATTTTAATGAATGGTAAATAAAGTATAAATACCTGGAGGCTAGACATTATGGACATCATCTCTGTGCTCTCAAAGTGGTCGGCAATAGGAATCCTAGAGGTGGTTTATATTGTGCAGATGTTGACAGTATCGGTCTTCAAGCATTTTACCCATCTCTTCTATTATGCATGTCATGGTACACCACTTGCAAATGGTGGCATAGTACTGTACACATATATAAAGCCATCCTCATTAGCGAAAGTGACTTTAGGGAATACGACGGATCAAGTCTATGTGACATTGACACAGATGTGGCATTACTACATCTGCTGTTATGGTGCCAAAGCGACTCTGGACTCATTCTTGAGACCTGTGAATCTGAAGGATATCTTGGTCCACCTGTAGCAGAAGCTTTTTACATCCCAGGCCAATTTATCATGTGATTTATAAGCAGAGGGTTGGACATCTTAATGGTGCTGTTGTTATTACCTGATTGACTGATCTAATATTAATAGCTTTAAAAAAGATGTCCCAAAGGTATCCACATTTGAAGGTGAAATACTTGTTTTGGACTTCTGTGAATATAATCAAGATGTGCGCTATACCATCACAACCTTATTTTATGTACAGAAGAAAGTAGCTTTAGGTCAAATAGAAACACTACTGTCATCAAGGGAACAATATTAGATTTAATGGGCCCATATAATAGATGTAACAGTTGACACTAAAACAAGTGTCATGTTTGCATAGACCAGTGGTTCTCAAAGTGGACCAAACATAGCCATCTCCATTTCCCTTCTACCCCTGACCATGCAAGGCACAAAGGGATAATAGCAGATAGATAGATAGAATGCACACTCTTTAAATAAAAGTTGTATATTGCTTTGATAGTAGATATTCTTAGACATACTTCATTTTGAGATCAATTAGGGTAATATTTTTTGGCTGGAATAAAATAATTATAATTTGGACCACGAAGAGTTGAGTAAAATGTATAACTGTTGCAACAGACAGATGCTGCAGATTCACTATAAATACATTTATTGAGTAATAACACTTGATATAATATTATTTATTGAGTTTGAAAGTAACATTCTTCATTAATGACAATGAAATTCTTGATTAATGATTATGGATATTTGTAATATATTCTTCCATAGATGCGTGTTCGAGTGTTGCAGGCATATGTGAACGACTTGTGTGAACAGAATGAAGTGTTGGTACAGACTGTGGATGAGCTAGAACGTGAAGCCAATGACAGAGTTGGTGAACTAGAGGACAAGTTGCACAGATCTAGAAAGGTTAGTTGTTTTTTTTTAAACTTCTGTATGTATTCTTATTAAGGAATGAAAGGAACATTTGATTGACTGTGGAAGTAAAGTTTATTTGTCATGACAGTCACAACGATGTGTACGGTTTGGATTTCATATTTTACCTCTGAAAACAAAAGAAAAGTCCAGCCGTTACTAAGATTTGAACTTGACCTGTCATGATTGTGAAATTTATACTCTAATCATTCAGCCATATACTCAGAATATTTTGAATGAATGAATAAAACCCGTAGTCCTTCAGGGCCGTATAGGTACAGCATTGGATGCTACAGCACACAGAGTTCTCCAGCGATTTCTATCTTCAGCGATGCGAAGGAGTGAGGAAAATCTTGTCCTGTCCATTCCTTGATGTTGTCTGTTATTGTCTTTATTTGCACTATATATTTTATATGTTTTTATATGAATGTATAATATGCAAGAATATTTTATATGCACTCCAATACAACAGATACCATAGTGTAGAAATTTGAAACTATTCCCCTGGTAGAAGGGATGAATGATTCCAACAAGGTAGAGTTACTGATGATAGATGTTGGAAGACTTGAAGAAATATCAGTACAGTATGCTAGTGTGTTTTTTGTCTGTGCCAAAAATAGGAGCAAAGAATAGTAATGCTGTAACCTGTTATGCATGTTGTGCTTTGCTAACTGAAGAAGGATGGATGAGTCATTGATTACCCTTTATGGAGAAAAAAAAATCAAAGTTATAAAAAATACCATGTTGAGATCTGATGCGCTAATAGGCACAAATATGCAGATGAGCTGTCAACTATAAAACAATGCCGTTCTCCAGACTACATCCTGCTAATCTACAGGAGTTTGAGAATGACAACTGTAGAGAAAAGATCACATAGAGCCACTTTCATTTCCACAATGAATGGATAAGGAATTACAGACAAATTAGCAGTGCTCTCCAAGAAGAAGTAAACCAACAGGTGGCACGGGTGATCCCAATGAAATACACAATATATTAGATGATGGGAAGTTCAACTGAACAGGAGTTGCTATAAACTCCCTACCAGAGATAGAAGCTTTAGCAAACAAACCAAATATTCTGTTTTATATCTTGATTTTTTCCGCCGAAGACGGATGTGTCGGGCCATTGGCGCAAATAAAACGGTGACACAACGCATTTCCATTTTCTGGACTGCATCCTGCTGGAGATCTAGTAGTACTGCTACAGGAGAGATCCAACAGGAGTTTGAGAATGAACGCTGAAGAAGAAGAATATCTTGATTTAGAAAAAACTATGGAGGATAACCAATTATGACAACACAGTTTGATCTGCTAAAGATGGAATGTATCAAATACATCACAAAAAGTGAGATAAATCTGGCCACAAATGTAAATACAAGGATATGATACTACTTCTATCCACTACAACTGAAGTGAAGCAGGAACTTGACAAGACTACTACCTAGGCAAACAGAGGACAGTAAACTTTATTCTGGCAATCTGGGTGTATATTATTGTGATGTTTAAGACGTGCCATCTTTTACTCGTTGTGTGATATGTTGTGTACTGAAATAATGGTCTTTTGGTTAGAATGCTGAGTCTAAGTATATTTACCTGTAATCCTCCAGTGTTTCACACAAATTAATTTTCTTATGTATTCAATTTTTGGCCACCAGTGCACAACCAATTTGCTGCTGTGACTACCTGTTGGTAGAAAATAAATGATGGTAGTTCTTCCAGCATTGTGTGCTATTTTAATGTTAACCTAGAATAAATTTTGTGACATTTGGCTCAAACACCATAAATTTTACACAACAGCACATGCCTCATATTAGGTGGAAAATTGTCTCATTTGATTTCAAAAGAAGCTCTACAAGTACATGATTCAGCCAACACTTTCCTACACTGTAGTTATTTTCTTGCTTTGCGTCATTGCCATGAAGGTTCACTTGAAACGGGTTGGTTATGAGCCAATCATGTTCTCATCAAGGCCAATCCTTTGTTATAAATATGGAGTATGCCATCAATTGCAGAAAAACTAAGCCTGGTTGGAACCACTCACATTCAAGCAAAATTACTGGCTGCCCTAACATTCTATGTTCAAATAGGACTCTCAAGATTTCAAAGTTGTGGCAAAAGACTGCAGGACAGATGGAATAGCACTGAGCCAAAAAAGATCACATCATTTATTATGACACATTGTTACAGTGGATGCACTGTGGTGAGGTAACAGTTGAAAAGTGGAATCTCAAAAAAGCACCTGTGCGCATGGATGTGACACTGCCACAGGAGAAAAAATAACGCAAAATCAGAATCCATGAAAACATTCTGTGGTACAATGATTGAAATTCAACCCCTGTTGCACACCAAGAGAAACATGTTTTTCCGGTTTGTTATATGTTTGTTTGTTTTCATGTCCCTGATTGTAATCTCATGCTGAATTTTACACACAATAAATGATGACGTCATAGCCAGGATATGTTCTAGAATTAGCAAAGATATAAATTTTCATTTCATGTTCCACAATGTGCACAATTTGACCGGGTATAATACCATATCATTGCAGAAATTCCACCACTGTCTTCTTATGTGTAGGCAGACTCATTGCATTAATTTCTTGTGATGATTTGTTAAAAGTGGTTGTGTTGTTAGCCATGGTGCCATTAGTCCATGCGCTATCATGTTCATTGAAGGTGCGTTTCTCTGTGCCCTGTGGTGCGTCAACGATTACATTTTTTTCCACAAAATAATTGAGGTTGAACTGCAACTATTGTACCCATTCTTAAAATACTGTGCATCTATGGATAGTGGAGATTGTGCAATGATACACCTCAAGTGCTTCCACTAACCCATACTCTATCATCATTTTTCATGGGTAACTAAATTCTCATAAAACAGGACATCTTAAGTCTTATGGCTTCCTTGGGATGAAAAAGTCAAAACAATGAATACAGATCTCATGTCGATTAAAACCTATTATAACAGTACATCACGTCCTATTTCATTGTATAGAGCTACAATATAAAAACCAAGTACTCTTCTCACATGCCCATCTATTCACATACTTTATTATATGGAAGTAGGGCTATAGCACAACTTGGAAAATGTAAAGATTATACAAGCTGATATTTCAATTGATAAATTTCAAGAGTAAAAACTCAAAGCACTGAATGGAAGAAGAAGAAACCAACCATGATGTAAGATTTCGTAGTTTTTGTTTCTTTGTTAGATATGGGATTAAAGCCTCTTTAAAGCGAGGTACACCTCTTTCAACCTAGCACCAGAGACCCTTGTCAGTGCCTGTAGGCTTTTTTATTTAATTTTGACCTTACTGTGTGAAACCAGAACTAATAATTATTGTGCGTGTAAATATTTCATGATTTGTGATAGATGCTTAGATGAGAGTACATCTGGTATTGTATCTGTTCTGCTATGGTTTTTATGTTTTCTGAGTGTTTTGCCATTAAAAGGACTACTGTTAGTTCTATAGATGACTGCTGATAGCCCCTAAAATGAACGTATCTATATATGTATATTCTTCTTCAGCGTTCATTCTCAAACTCCCGCTGGATCTCTCTTGTAGCAGGACACATTCTCAAACTCCCGCTGGATCTCTCTTGTAGCAGGACAATGCTCCTACTAGATATCCAGCAGGATGTAGTCCAGAGAATGGAAATGTGTTGTGTACTGTAAATATATATACAGTAGAAATCCAATTATCCGAATTAATTGGGGATTGGGCCGATTCGGATAATTGAAAATTCAGATAATTGGATATAGTTTAGGAATGAAGCAAAACAGTGTATATATATATACAATCATACATTGAAATTAACATAATTTTATTGATAAAAGCACAGTAATAAGTAAACAACTAGGTATGAATTGCAAATAAATTACATACACTACAGTACTGTAAAACTATGCAAAATTACATAAACGAACTAACATGGTGAAGTAATACATTGTACATACATAAATCAATTGAATAAGTTCTTTTCAATAAAATCTTTTCAATAAATATATGTATCTCACTTGAACATCTCAAGTAGAGTGTGTTGCCTTGACGTAGTAGTACGTTTCCAAATGGTGAGATCCCGCAGGCGCTTGACGGAAAGAAGTTGTATAGTGTCGCATCCTGGTTGCCACTCTATCCACTTTAAAGTGTTGTCAAAGTACATAAAAGCTTCCCCGTGTGTAGGAATATTTTTATCTTCTGTCTCTCCCCAGGTGTGACAAAAGCATTGAAAAAAAACTACCACTAAATAACGAAACAGTAAACACAGTGCAAACTGAATAGAGCCTGAATCAAACAGACAAACAAATGGCAATCTGCACAGCAGAAGAGGGCAATGACCATTGCTTCGCTGCTATTAATAACTCCAGTTACATACCATAGTAACGGCACGTGCACACTGCCCAGGAACCTCTCTACCGCGTCCGCTAACGCTCTCGCTCTATAATTATTTCACCCAAATTCGATTCAGATAATTGGGGATTTTGTTAATTGGGATTCGGATAATCGGATTTCTACTGTATATATATATTACCTGTATTTTCAAGAATTCTACTTGTGCCGTTAAGCATTGTGGGGGGAATTATGAGGTTTTTTTCTTTGGCCATGTGAGTTGCATTAGCCATGGTACGCCTGTCTATTTAATGCACCTTTAATTATCTCTGCCCATCTAGTTCTTGGTCTTGCCTTGTAGCCTGGTCTACTGCTGATGTATGCACGAAGGGTTGGATGTGCTGGCTCCATTCTCTTGACGTGACCAAATCATCTGGTTTGCTGCCTCTCAATGTAGTCTTGACTTGAGATAGTCTTTACTTCGTTCCTGGTATCATCATTTCTCCTGTGGTCTCTTCTCGTGACATTTATAGCTTTCCTCAAACATCTCATTTCGCAAACTGTGATCTTTTTCGCTAGTGTCTTTGTCAAGGGCTATGTTTGACATTGGTAACACAGAGTTGGTATTAAAATACTGTTACCATTGTTTTGTAGCCATGCAGATTGATGGGTGTTTAAGTATTGGTGACAGCTGGTAAATCACAGCATTGGTTTTTTATCACCTTGTTTCAATCTTTCTGTCGAGTTTGCCATCCTCAATAAATATGCTTCCTAAAAAAAAAGGGACTTATGATTGTAAATTCTGCCTAGTTCTCTATCTTGTTCTTAACATGCAATCTTCAAACAGACTGAACTTAATCGCATTGAATGTCCAAATAACTTGACCTTTATATTTTTAATCTGAATTAAATTCATGTGTAGCTGCTGCAAAATTTCCTTTGTTACTGTTTCTCCTGGTAATATATTGTGACTTGTAAAATTACGATGGTCATCTGAAATGTAACATCACATTCAAAAATGTGTGTTATTGTGAGCACACTTTGTTGAGATAACACATAGATTTTGACATCACAATCATCGACGTTATGGAATCGCTTTGAGAGTTCTTTAAAACAAATGTGGGAGTTTTGCAAGGATGCATAATTTCTCCATTAATTTTCAACATATACCTAGAGTACATCATACAGGAGACACTACACGACTACAATACGCCTATATCGATCGGAGGTCGCCCTATTTGCAACTTGCGTTTCGCTGATGATATTGATCTTATAGCTGTGTCAGAACAAGAATTACAAGAGTTAACAGCAAAGTTGGAAAAAGTCACCAGTCACTACGGAATGGAAATCAACACAGAAAAAAGCAAGATCTTTGTTTACAGCAGAGACGCCGAAGAACAGACCAATAGCATGATGGAGGGACATAAGCTTGAGGAGGTGAATGCCTTCAAATACCTCGGATCAAACATATGCAACGATAGAAAATGCAAAGCGGAATAAAAAAAATAAGGCTGTAGATGGCTTTAGCGTATATGTCTAAGACCAACGGTGATTTGGAAAAGCAACATCAGTGTTAGAGTGAAAGTCAAACTGTATAAGTCGCTGGTGCTTTCTGTTGTGCTGTATGGGGAGCTGCGTAGCGCAGTGGTTAGAGCACTGGCTTCGCATATGAGAGGTCCTGTGTTCATATCCCAGTTAAAGCGAAAATGTTTCTCAGATCGCAATGGCTCCCGGGTCGACCCAGCCTTAAATGGGTACCAGATTAATCCGGGAAGTAGAGACTGCGAGGGAGAGGAGATGGCTACCGCCCTCATTTGCAGAGCCCCTGAAATGTAAGATCGCTAACATCTCACACCCCTACGGCATTAATAAATGATATGGGTTACTTTACTTACTATGGTTGTGAAGAGTTGGACACTCGCTGCGGACATGGAGAGACGATTACAGACTTTCGAGTACAAATGCTACAGACGAATTCTACGAATTTCCTATAGGGAACATAAGACAAATTTGTATATAAGAAATAAAATAGAAATGTATGCTGGTGTACAAGAACCATTGCTTTCAATAGTGAAAAGACGAAAACTAGCATGGTTTATGGACATGTGTGCAGACATGATTCTTTGTCAAAAACAATACTGCAGAGAACCGTTGAATGGGGAAGAAACAGGATGGCAAATAAAGACATGGACAAGATTTTTCCTCAGTCCTCCGTATCGTTGAAGATAAAAATCGCTGGAGTGCTCTGTGTGTTGAAGCTTCAAATGTGGTACCCCTACGACCCTGACGGGTTACGGGGTTTTTTTTCATTCGTGTTAAATAAGTTAATAAATCAAAACTGTCACACACAAAAACTGCCGAATACTGCACATTTCCCGTTAGTGTGATGCATGAAGAGATTTTGTAGCTGTGTAATTAAGGCCGCATCTAATAAGTCAAAACAAAGGGGAGATACAAGACAAAGTACTCATAACAATCA
Organism: Meghimatium bilineatum; assembly: GCA_034231615.1. Taxonomy (NCBI): domain Eukaryota; kingdom Metazoa; phylum Mollusca; class Gastropoda; order Stylommatophora; family Philomycidae; genus Meghimatium; species Meghimatium bilineatum. The sequence continues at coordinate 10,848,673 of CM067308.1, forward strand.
ACGCCCAGCAATGATCGGAAAAATATACATGGCTGAGTTTCAATTACTTTACAGTTTAAAAGAAATGAGAATGGCACTACGAAACTGGTAAAAAAACAGTCATGTTACAACCAGCACCTGCCAAAAGCTATTTCGAGCCGTGCATAAAAATGGTATAGCATTGAAAGTTGTGAATAGAATCACTTGTGATGTACGAACAACAAACAGTATATAGGCATAAATCTACAAGGAGAATACTATGAGATGGTCGCTTCATTGGCAATACTTCTCGTGAGCCAGGAACAGTCAAAAATCAAGTGTATGTAGACATTATTTATATACGGTAATACCACTGCCGATACGTACCAACTTAGAAAAGGTTATTTTGATTGTGGTATTATTGATATTCAGACCTTAATCGATACCAAAGTTGGTGTGATAAATTTTAAATCGTGTTTTGAATCTGTCTTTCCTGTTTAAATCCCCCCCCACACACACACACATACATATCCGTATGTATAATGTGTTCAAACTTCCTTCGCTTTCTAGATATCTTGTAATAAACATAAACACCGCTTTTGTAAAAAGAAAACTAATTTACAAAGATCTTATAATATTCTCCCGAATACCACATTCTCAGCAACAAGCCGTGACTCGTCTTCAAGTATGCCAGTTCAGTTTTCCCGCCTACCTCCTTACTATTGCCCACATTTTATTTAATCCAGGTCTTTGTAGAGTTTTCATTAAGCGTACTGAACTCTTATTAGTCCCCCCCCCCCCAGTCTATTATTATTCTTACTGGTCATGGTACCTAAAGTTTACCTTCCTGAAATCCTGTTGACTGACTAATCGATATGGCCATTGGTTTGATTGCTTCCTGACGTGGAGGGAGACATGCGTGTTTAAGATCAAACATCTGTGTGTGTTTACGTATAAATATAGTCACACATATTGTGTTACCTCGCGTTATTGGCGGGTTCGTTCAACGAGAGGGAAACAACGTCCAGGATTTGTATATACATGTACATGCATATACCACTGTTGCTGGAATATGTTCGGTTATTTTTTTTTTGTCTTCGCCGAATAGTAATGGAAGTGTTATAAGACCGTCTTCATAGAACCAGCGTTGTTTATTGCTAGTGTATATAGATGCGTTTTTAATATAGACAGTGTTTAAGTCATATATAGAGAGCAATTTAGCATGTGTCCGTGCCATATAATATAGTAGGGGGCGGGAATTGTTAGAAATCTCACATTGCTACAGAACTAAATGTTGTATTCTATCCAGAATCTTCATAATGATACCAAATGTTTGATATTATTTGAAGCCACATTGTTCTGTCTATGTTATTTATGTTTACAAGAATGCCTTTAGGTTTATGTTATTTATGTTTACAAGAAGGCCTTTAGGTCTTTGTAGTACGAATATGAATGTTTTTTTGTTTCTGAGGATACTTAAATACTTGAACGGGATGTTCGCTGATGTTGTAATAGCCATTGTCTCGATTGGTCCGTTCTCAGCGACTTGAGTACACAGGTTGAATGTCTTGACGAGATCACATCTTTTTTTTTTGGAGATGTGGCTGGTCAAGTACGGAAAACCTGTTTCCTTAAGTTGCAAGGCGATTCGGTGCAGCCAAAACGGACCTGGTTTCAATTCCCATCAGCTGTAAAAATTATCATCATGATACCACGGGTTGAGGTCGCGTTAGATTTTACTAAAGACACTGTTATACGAAGAAATGTGAGGAAACTTCATGTAAACATGGCATTTAGCGTTGTCTGCTCGTTGGTTGGACTATACTCCCCCTATACCTGCTGTATTTGTGTGTGTGTGTGTCAACTGTTTGTTGCTATTAGAGGTTTTGCAAATAGGAGATAGTAGTTGATTCTGATGTGTTTGTGTTTGAAGTTGTAGTAATAGTGGTAAGTCAAATGTAAGTTATGCACAACTGACTTCTAAGGAGCATGGATACTACATTGTAATGAAGAGTGTACCAGTATTAAGTCCATTCTTGTTAAATGTTCAGTGCATGGATATATAGTAGGTCAGATATGGCAACATTTTAAACCGTTATGAATTGTGAATCCAGAGATCCAACATATATGACGGAGACGAGACAACCCAATACTGGAAATTCGAGGGCTAGTGAAGCACAAAACACATATAAGATAATGGTAGTTGGTTTATGTGGTACCAGTATTTATAAACACAACATACTAGCAACGAGACACAATGCCAGACGACGTTTAGACTAAAAGGGCTTCATCGGAACGAAAAAATAACATACAAATAATATATTTTACATAAAGTTACTGTGATAGTAGAACTCTGAACGGATTTATATATAACATTGATGAAACATTCTAAATAAATAAAATCAATGGATGACGGCTATTATGAAAGTTACAGCACTATACCTGGTGTTTATCGTGGTCGACCACCACCCAGAGACGAAGGTCATTTTAACCGTGAAAGGAATGATTACAGAGACCGACCAGGACTTTCGGCTGAGAGCCCTGAGTATGAAAGGAGGTCTCGAAGTCGTATTTCTCCCATTAGATCTGTAACTGAGAGGGATTACTCACCCGAGCAGAGGGTACCCAGTCCAAAAAGGGTCACGTGGAAGGATCCTGTGGAACAGCAGAAGTCACAGAATCAAGTAAGACATTTTTACTAGACATATGTGTTCTTGGTTGTGTCTATGACATATGTTATGAGTCCCTCGATACAGTCTTATGAACTCATGGGGATCATACCTCCAAAGTGATGCTATTGGCCTTTTCCTGTGATTTTCATTGGCTATCGACACAGTGTATACATAAAGTGACCAATGAAATTCATAGGAAAAGTCAAATAGCGTCACTTTAGAAGGATGGGGTCCATACGACAGTAGTTACCAGGGCTGGGATATAATGTAACGCTCACATAAAATATTAACATCCAGATAAATGTCTTAAGGATGCTGAAATTGCAATGAAAATCTATGTCAATAATTATTGAATAGACGTTAAAGATACACGTATTTGCGTTATAAATAGCACCATAGCAACAGTTTTCCCACATGCACTCAGTTGATTGGTCAATAGTTTGCAAGGCAATGTGCTAAAAATATGCCTATACTTTCCTCTCTCATTTCCTGACATACCTCAGTGCGATGTTATCCACTGCACGGCTGGCTACCTTATGCTGATTACACAGTTGAGTAAGTAGTGCTTGTAGTTATGGTAGTTTTCCAGACTGAAGAGTTGATGTTGCATCTGTTCGAAATATCACAAATGGTGGACCAAGATCTAATGGGTTCATGATGAGTTCAACATTTATTTAGTTGCAACGTTGATTTCCCGAATGTATTACATTCTTCTTCTTCTTCTTCTTTCGTTCACTTGAAACATGCCTATATCTGTAATTGTGTCTCCTTAATAAAACTCACTGTCTTTTGTAGTTCATACAGTGTCACATAGATCTTTGATTCCAGTGTTGTTTCCTCTGGCCAATATGTCTGCCTCAGCGTTTCATGCTCAGAACACTCTTGAAGTATATGTTTGGCACTCTGTGCTGCCTGTCCCACATGTACACATGGCCGTGTTGCCAATCTTGAACTTTGTATACATGTGACTGCGGAGTCGGTTGTGTCCTGTTCTGAGACGTAGAATTATAACTTGTTCTGATCTGTTCATAATGTGATAGTCATCTTGTGTTGGTGTTTGTGGCTTTCTTATTGACTTGATCATCTGTTTTTCTGATGGTAGGTGATTGGTATAATGTATTACATAATTTTCCTGTTGCTACTCTAGTGTTTGAGTTATCTGGTTCTGAGTCGGTGATGTTTTGGGCCTCTGCACTTTTTGCCTCTTTTATTATTCTATCTATGTATATATTGAAAAGGAAGGGTGAGAGCACACAACCCTTACGCACTCCCGTTTTTATCTCAAATGCGTCAGTAATAACATCTGATTTTCTTACCACGCATTGGCAGTTTTTATACAAAGTTGTGTATACTTTCTAACAATTCTTGATTAGGAACAAGCGTCACAGCACTGGGTGCATTCCCATAAATATTTTGCTTGCCGTTCCGTCAGCTATCTAAAAGTGTATAAACTCAGTGTCCCAGGCAGCTGCTGATTACTCGTTCTTCTGATCTTTCCGGAGAGGGAGCACTTTCTCCCATCGCCTCTAGTCACTCCCATTTCTACCATATTCTGAATATGTACATTGTCTCGATCGACCTCCTCCTCGTATTCTCGTAGGGTATCCATTACCACTCTAATCAACTGAATTATGTATATTCTTATTTCGGTTCACCAAGGCTTTACCAGCCAGCACATCAGCTCTTTCGTTTCCCCTGACCACATTATGATCTGGAGAGTAGATCCATGTACTGCTCTGCGCGTTGTTGAGAAGAGTGACCCATTCAGTTCTGATCATACACATTTCTATCTTACGCAGCATACTTTGAGAGTCAGATAGAATAAGTGAGTCTGTTGGTGGTTGCGTTGCCAGACAAATGAGAGCTGCTATCACCGCCTATATTACTATTCACATAGTCGATGTTGTGGTGGGGTACTCACTCAGCTGACTTCTGAGCTAATTTTTTGTTATTTATTCATTCTAATCCCAATTGTTTCTACGTATTCTTTCCAAATCTTGTCTGTCTGGTAGATGTATTATTCATCCATTTCTTCTGTTGATCTGCTACTGTTTATCTATTATATATCTAGTTTATGTATTCAAAAGATCTATTTATTCAAAAGGATCAGCAGGTGTGAAGAATTTACCTCTTTTGTTCTGAGTTTACCTATATTACTCCGCCCCTCTCAATAGTACAGCATTCCGCCTGCCGAGAGTACCACTCATAGCACGTAATTACATAGCTTCGAGCAATAATTCACAGGGATCTCCACTGAAATGTACTTGCAAACAAGACATAACGACCTGGTATCGAACCTTCTTCCTCGTGAACACAAGACACATGAGCAACAACTATATCAAGGAGATATTTATAGAACAACAACCAAAAAAAAATAAGAATAAAACTAGGCCGGAAGTTTATGGTAATTTTATACTCACCTACACTATCAGGAGAGGTTTCCCTCCAACTACAGATAAATGGAAGACCTTAAATGAAATAAAACAATAGTTCACAAATATATGCCACACAATACAGTGAGTTAAAGGGCAGAAACTAACCGACCACTGTATCAGTCAACCGAGTATCAAATATGGAACATATTGATGAACTCATTTGGTAAATGGTATGTGTCATGTGACGTATTCTTTCCAGAACGTTGTCTTCCAAGTGAATTCTCTGAACCCCTCTCTGTCTTGGGCGATGCGGCTTGAATTTTCCAACGATGTATTCATGTTATCTTTAATGTCATCAGTCCATCGTTTTCTTGGTCTGCCCATTCTCCTCTACCCAGGTACTCTGCCCTCCATTATTTGTCTTTCTAACCAGTTGTGTCTCTTTATATGACCAAACAGGTTTAATTTTTTGTTATTGTGTTTAGTAACCAACACTCTCAAATCTTCAATGTGTTTATAATATCTGAGTTTCTCTTTTTTTTCCTCCCATGATATTCTCAGTATCTTTCAGTAACATTTCATCTCAAATACGTTGATCTTCTTTGCCGCTGTTTTACTTAGGGTCCATGTTTCACAGCCGTATGTTGCAACCGGAAAAATAAAAGTTCGTAACATTAGCAATTTCGTTTCTATTTTGTTGTTTTTTCCATGTTTTTCCACCGTATTATTTTACAATAAGTCATTGCCAATCTCTTCCTTATTTCTACCATGCAGTCTCCTGCACCGTTGATGTTTGCTCCTAAGTATTCAAATTTATCCACACATTCTATCTCGTTATTCTGTATTCTGATTTTTGGTTGTTGTGTTGTTATATCTGTTGACATGATTGTTGTTGTTTTTTGCGTATTTAAATACAAGTTTTGTTATTCGCTATATTTCTTTATGTTCTTGATTAGCTGTTCCAATCCCTTTATATCATTTGAAAGAAGCAATGTGTCGTCTGCGTAGCGTAGTTCAGGGATTTCGTATTCGCCAATGTTTAAAGTGTGGTAGTCAGCGTGTATGTCTTCTCTCACATTCCTCATTATACCAAATGGCATGTGATCTACTTTTATGTAGACCAGTGCGGGCAATCTTTTTTGTCTGCAGGCTAAATGTAGAATTTATTGGTAGATCATTTCCTTTACGCGGGTACGTGGACACTTTGTATAAGGTAGACATTGACGTTTATGAAAGAAAATATGTCTTATACAGAAGACGTTATTAGACAATTCGTGCTTACGTTTCCTAATGCGCACACTCCTCACACTGATCTGGACGTATGATCTTCGATTACTGAAGAAATATGTATCCATATCCAAAACAGAATTTACCAGAACCCATGTACGTCTTTATAACATGCCTGAGACCGTTGGTGAATATGTCCAGCGACTGCTGTAGAAATAATTTCATTGTGTTACCAGCCTGTTTCTCAATGCGCGATTGACAACAGTATTGTTTCATTGTTTTCGGAAATGTTGTAGAGTCAATAACGCCACACAGATCTGCACAAAGGCGCACAATGCATATGACAGTGTCACCAGTGTTAATGAATGTATAGTGACTTCATAGACGCCTTGTATTTTTCTCAGTGTTCAGTCTATTTGATCTTGTCTGCCCTTTAGGACATTGATTTTGTTTCTAATCTGCCTGTGGTTAATGGGATACATAATCCAATGTAATTTTCATAATATGAATCATATTGTTTAATTAGTGGTCATTAAATACTGAAATTTATCACGTATTCTGTTCCATGATGTGTGATCGTCACATGTCATTGTTTTCAAGATCTATACCAATTTGTACTAGCACTTGCCTTTAGAATTCAGTGTCAGAAACTGTGAAACCCATAGCGTGTTCTGACTTGATTTATTACATTTCAATGTTCGTCTCATCAAACACAAATTACCCTTAGAGCGGGGAAATCTTGTACATAAAAGCTGTCGTAGATCGTAGCGGAAATATAGACATTTAGCTATTACCCTTTCTCATTATTCAAGAGAGATAATCAACTGAAGGGTATCGAGAATTTAGATTATATTGGCCTAGGTCAGGTCGGATAATAATGAAGTGTACATATTTGTACAGCTTAACAGTCTACTTATGAAGTGCTGAAGAGATAGTTAATTCCTTGTTACGAGAACTGCAAAGAAAGTTATCCTATATAGCACAAAGGTGATGCAGGGAATTGTAGTGATTGTCTCTTTCCATGAAGATATGAAAGAAAAGTTGACTTCAACATAATCGTTTTTTATTCAACAATTAAATTGTTTGAATTTGAAAATTGTTTCAAATATATTTTTTAATGTAGGTTATTTTTCGTAAATTTCTACTAAAAATGTTACTTTTTAAAATATAATTAAGCAAGTTGGGGGGGGGCCAAATTATTGACAGTAGTTGATAATGGGTGTGAGGAGAAGGTCAGACATTGGCAACAAAAGGTTGCGGTAATTTGTGGACATCCCCCTTGTGATGTTTGTTATTTGTACTACCCCTGATTGCTCTGTCAACAATCTTAGCTTGCCTAAGGGTCAAAACAACAAAAACGATATAAATTGTTCTCGTGTGATTCCTTTTTTTTTTTTGGTGGTGCTGCCCTGGTTTTATTCTAATGATAACATGATATTCCACAGTAACAGTACTGCAGAATCAAGTGGATCTCTTAAAGTATATGTATTAGCAAAGACTAGTTTTATGTCAAGGAACACATAAAAATATCCTTTTAAATGTGTAAAGAGGAAGTTTGCTCTTGACAACCGTTTTTATTTTTAAAACAAACTCAATGTAACATATGAGCATACAAAGAGACGCAGTATAAAGATTAATCGTTGAGGGTTCCAGGGAAGAGAAAATGATACCGCCAAAACTATCGACAGAAACATGATATCCAGAATATTTTGAATTTAGCTGCCATAACTGTCGCAACCTCTGTTCTCATACTGGAGGTTATTGCCATAACTGTCCCAACCTCTGTTCTCATACTGGAGGTTATTGCCATAACTGTCCCAACCTCTGTTCTCATACTGGAGGTTATTGCCATATTGAAGTCTATTCTAATTCATCTCCACACCGGACCAACCCGTCCGCCTATGTATCCTCACTACCGCTATAATATGCTTGGTCTTATATTGAGATATGTTTCCTCACTCTCTGCATTCCCTACCACGGATAACAATGACCTTCTGTGAGGCTAGTATGCAGCGACCATATCAATTCAGTTTCTCTGCGTATTGTCTCAACTGTTGTCACTTTCTTAGTTGTCTTCTCCGCTTATTATATCCAAGTCATCTTTTTTATTTATCTGCTCTTGGTGTCGGCAGTGTTCTTGTGCAATGGTTACCTATTGTCCGATGTAGCGCACATATAGTATTTCGCCTGAGCCAGATAATGTTTGGAATGTATTAAGAAAAGTCCGGGCATGTATCTATCTATTTGCTAAACCCTTTGCTGCCTTTCAGCGTCAGGGGTAAAAGAGTTTTCTGGAGATGGCCCTCGGGTATGCTGAGTATGTTGTGGAATTTGTCACTTCTTTTATTTTGGTGGTCCATCGTTTTCATAGTCGGCCTCCAGGTCTGCCTTCACTGTATCTGTGTAGCATAGCTTGCTGTGGTATGCTGTTTGATGGTAGTCTGCTGATGTGTGCAAACCATTTGATCTGTTGTCTCTTAATATATTCCAATATTGGGACGGTGCCTGTTCTTTGTCTAATATCCTCATTCCTCACTCTGTCTCTTAGCGATATTCCCAGGATTCTGCGTAAGCATGCCATTTCAGCTGTCACAAGTTCACGTTTGTCTTGTGCTGTCTCTGTTCATGTTTAGCATTGGTAGCTCAGCGTTGGCATAATAATCGTTTTGAATAGTGTTATTTTGGTGTTTAAATCTACATTTTTGTTTCTGAAGATTGGCGTTATTTGGCATAGAGCTTGGTATGCTTTACTACATCAAAAAATGTACATCATCATTACAATTGGGGTATCTCAAGTTCAGCCATGAACAATTCGCATACCCTCATTCTGAATACTTTCCACTCGCTCGCATTATGTATTCGATACAATGAGCGGAGATCTTAATCGATTACATAGATTACTAACTGATTATATGGAATATGTCAATGTAGGAAGCAGACAACTTACACAAAATCGACATGCGTGCATAGTGGTAGTGATGAAAACGTTCTGCGAAGTACACGCCATATAAAGATTGTGTGTATGTATATATGATGCATACATATAAAACCAAAGTATTACCTCATTTGGAGATTCCCGTGACCGGATTACCTGAATCATTGTCTCCATTATTATAGGTGGTAATATGCCCTGATTTAACCAAGATTAGCTTGCGTCCGGTGATGAAAATACCATTTATTGTGAAGCTTTAATTTTTTTTATAATTTTTTTTTCAAGATAACTCGCATCCAATTTTGAAAAGACATGACTACAAAATGATATTTACGTTTCCTGATTGTGTTTATTTGGATAAGTTAGCAAACGCTTTGTCTTTCGCTGTTAGCGATTTTGTCGACAGGACTGGCTGAATTTAAATCGTGTTTGCCTTCTTGGAATAAACTAAAAAGATCAGCTATCATGAAAGAAACATGTGTATTGAAGACATATAACTCTATATCTTGACTTGAAATGTGACGATGTTGATGGCTGGTTGTACATAACTCTAACAGGACTGGTTTTGAAACAAACATGATGCCAGTCGTTCTTAATGATACACTTTCTCTAATAAATATAAACATTGTCCTCTTATTCTTTCAACATTTATCTTGAGAAATGCACCAGATGGTAGTATTCGTTCAATATCCAGCCAACCAAACCCACACAGTATCCAGCCACCCAACTCACAGAATATCCAGCCACCCAACCCACACAGTATCCAGCCAACCAAACCCACACAGTATCCAGCCACCCAACTCACAAAGTATCCAGCCACCCAACCCACAGAATATCCAGCCACCCCCTGCCTTATATTGTTACAATGAATGCAGAACCATTGAACTAACCCACACAATATTTTCACCAACCATGCCTTATATTGTTATAGTGAATGCAGAACCTTTGGAGAAAAAACTGTTTTGTTATATTATGGTAATTTGTGAGAAGGAAAGAAACTGTTAAACTGTCAAATATTGCATTTTTCCCGTTAAGGTGTTGCAGGGAGGGATTTTGTAGCTGTGTGATAAATCCGCATGCTTCTGCTATCGCCTTCAGAAACAAACTTTAATAATAAAATAGGAAATTTTTTATATTTTCCTGGCGAGATCGTTTAAAAGTCCGTACATCACGGGTTGTCAATTTTATCAGTGAACACAACCCACGTGTAGAACTGAGTGTGCGAGCGCCACAACATAAGATGTAAGTGAAAGTAAAAGTGAACATGAAAACTGGCCATATAACCATTTTTATTGCACTCTAAACACCCATCCCCCGTACACATCCCCATTTCCCCCATAATCGTGGATAGTAGCATTATTTGATTTGGTTTGGGAAAAAAAAAGTGTGTACTGTAAAGGAAACTAATTATCGTTAGTGCTCGACTCGCATCACATTTCATCACTAAATCCTCATGGTGCTCTCGAGCAACGGGCTGAGAACTCCTGCCGTAGGTGACAGTTTATAGCAGTATATTTGAGACGTGAAATGTATGTGGCCCTGAAGAAAGAAACAAATAGGTTATTGTGAGTGTTCGGTGCTGTTTGTCACCAGAAAATGTCTACACCTTACCTCCGCGCCGATAAATAAATTACTGCACTGGTCCTTTGTTCGCTTCTTGCAACTGTAATGAGGTTTACTTGACAACAGATATCAGCAGCTACTTGTGAAATGTATTACAGTAATTGTGTGTGATGCATGGACAAAAATTATCGGCGGTCGCGTCACCACAAGATTATGTAGTATAGATTTTTACGGAGATTCTTGGGGATTATCGCTTGAAGCTACGGAGTATCTGATATGTAGTACTCTCGACAATCGGCGTGCTGCTTTGTTGACAGAGGGACGGATTACATAGAGTGTAACCCCGAGTACAATGAAGTAAATCCTCTACTTTATTACATCTGAACATATTTTTGTAAACACACAGAGGTCTACATTTTTTCCAATCCGTTGTGGTGCTGGCGAGTTAAAAATTCAAGTCATATCCATTGCTTAATGTTGGCGATCTATTATTTTCTCTTTCCTCGATGTTTCTTCCACCCTCCACTGTACCCTTCATGATTGTTGCACACATTCTATAAGCACTTGTTGAGTCTCCATTTACTACTTTTTTATTCTCTACTTATCCGACAGTGTGTTGCCGCGGCCCGAAAGGGGAGCATAGAATAGCAACATTATTTACTTTCCATGCATATCGTAATACCGTTAGTTATTCTATTCGTTATATTGTCAAGGGACCATGGCAGGTATCGAAAGCACACATATCGCATCAAAACTAAACCATGACAACACATTCCGTTATTCAGACTATATCCTTCTAATATGCATGAGTTTGGAACGAACGCAAAGGAATAATATATATATCTACGTAATCCTGTGCATTTTCTCAATTTTTCTTTCTTTTTTTTCCACTCACTTCTACTTTTTTTTAAAATTGGTTCATTACGATAAGATATGACCACATTCTTTTACGAAACAAACCAAAATTCTTTACGAAACGAACTTTCGCTAAAGACACATACAACACAGCATCACCCATCTGCGCGCAACGCACTGAGAGCCGCCACCACCCCACTTCCCTCTCCACTGGAAGACCATTGGGGGCGTAAACCTCTCAATGCGTTGTTAGCAGCTCCAATGATCGGTAGCAGACGCTTTGTATTTTTTTTTTCATCTCCGCGTCACAGAAGATGTATGAAATCATGCCTAATATTAAAATGGTGGAATGTGTGTGACACATCTGCCCGTAATGAACCAAACAATGTTTTCTAAGGATCAAATGATGTAACATAATTATAGCATATCTTATTCAAGATGTAGCCATCAACCCAGAATATTGGCTGTAGTTATTTCTAGGCAAAATAAATACTCTAGTAGTTTGCCATTGCTTTCTGAGCGGTCATGATGCACTTGCCTACCGCGGATCAAACCCGTTATCTTGAGAGTCACATGTGCGCACTATATCACGCTCCACAGAGCCAAAATAGTGTCTATATTCCAGTTTCCTGTGATCGTGTTGGTCTGTCACGTGACTTTTGTTGCTAGCCACTTCATTTCTCAAAGAATACTAAACCAGAAATTCATCTCATTTCGTGTTTTAATCTTTTCAATTTTTTTAAGTGCTCGATTACTATATTATCTTGTATAACTGGCATTTTTATCTGCTTTATTCCTTTACGATGCTCTTATGTATTAGCTAGACTAACACTTCAGTTGTACGTGCCCGTCAACCAGCACAGATTTACGGTATTTGTACAGGGAATACCCAAGCCTCATTGAATATGCCCATATTGGTCATTAATATGCTCTTCAAACATAATATGGACATATTTTGATGTTTTAAAAAACACCATAATTTTAGGGATATTTTGTGTGATAATAAACCAACAGAATTATTTTAATGAAGGTTGATAGAAATGGGTATGGTACCGTCATATAACCTCCCTCTTATCCCACAATGGCACCTTTATATATATATATATATATATATATATATATATATATATATATATATATATGGAAGTCCGTAGTTAAGTGGTTACGGGGGGTTCAAACACCCCTCCTTAGAATATCAGAACATGGCTTTTTGTACTAGGAATGCAGTCAAAAAGGTAAATAAACTCTTCTTTGTTTGCTTTTTTCCCCATTAAGGCCATCATATTTCTCATCACAAAGATGGATTTACACACGAAAACGATCGAATTACCATTTTTTTAGGTAAAATCTCCTTCTTTATTGGTAACATATCTACGGCCCGTTATGTGTGATCACGCATGTGTACGTGCTTGCTTACGTCCGTCCATATCTGTCCTTATCTTGCTGAAAGACCTCACTAACAGCCTTTGACAAGATACATGGGAATAACTTGTACAAAATAGAGCTACATGGCGATCTACTGTAAACCAAAAAAAGGCGCAGTATCTTGTGAAAAGAGAAGTGCGGCAGCTCAACAGCGGAAAGTTGAAAGAACGTCACGGGTAGACAATAAACCGTCTATAGTGGTCATTCCATCCCCTAAGTGACCAATGACATTTACGGTCCGAATACGACTTATTAGCCATTTATGAACTCATAGTCACGGACATAATGCTAACTGAATTTTGAAAAGTGGATGCAACAAATGGCCATCATCAATTGTGATGGGCGAAAATCGTGACAAGATGGCAAAAAGAAGCACTCAATGACTTTTTAAATACCTCACTCAAAGCCTTTGAAATAGATCAAGATATATATGGAAGAAATTGCACAAAATATAGCTGCATGGCGCCCTACAGTAAAAAAAAAGATATAGCATCTTGTGAAAAGATGAGAAATGAAGCAGCTCAACAGCAGAGTAGCTAGAAAGTCAGGGGTAGAGAAAAAAAACCATCCGCAGTGATTATCTCATGCCCAAACAGTTTAAGTGCATTCGCAGCTAGACTATGGCTTATTAACCATCTGCGAACTCACAATCAAGAACATCAATCAATCAATAAACCCATAACCCTTCAGGGTCGTAGGGGTACCACATTGGATGCTTCAGCACACAGAGTCCTCCAGCGAATTCTATCGTCAGCGATGCGGATGAGTGTGGAAATATCTAGCCCTGTCCATTCCTTGATGTTGTCTGTCCATGAACATAACTGTAACATAACTGTAACTGAATGTCAAAAGTGGATGTAACAAATGGTCATCATTACTTGTGATGGACGAACAACATCTTGATAAATGTTTAAATCTAAATGTTTAATGTCTCAGTATCATTGTTAGCTATTATTTCATCTCCCTCGCATACACAAACTACCAGAAATAATAAAATTAATAAAAAATAATGTCACTATCACACAAGCATTAGACGGCAAACATTGAACAGCAGAGACATTCAATGTAACATAAAAGCGACATTATTTTTAATGTTTTTATTGTTCACTGTTTGTTTTGTATTTTCTTGAAAAAGACCTTAGGGTTGAAACGATGAAAATGTCTTGTATACTGTTATTTATATTGTTTCGTACCAATTCCCTGAATTATAATAGTCCGATAGTCTGTGTATTGTAAAATTCATCAAACTGGTGTGTTGCGTAATTACTATTGTTATATAGTTTTACAGCAGTCTTGCCTATTTAAAAAGTTAATGTCTTGTTAAGATTGACAACTGATTTCATGTCACAGTACATATAGATAACGACAATCTAGTTAAGCATTTTATTTTTCATTCCACTGACTTCAATGTCTGTTGTTTGTTTAGACTAATGGTAATTTAACCAGTCCGTTCTAATGGCACCGAATCGCCTGGCAACTTGTGTAGACGGAAATTTTTCCGTACATGACTAACCGCATCTCCAAAAAATAAAGATGCTATTTTGTCAAGACATTCAAACTGTGTACTCAAGTCACTGAGAACGGACTAATCGAGACAATGACTATTACAATAACAACGAACGCTCAAGTATTAAAGTAACCTCAGTACCACAAACATATAACAACAGTGACTTGAGTACACAGTTTGAATGTCTTGACAAATTGACAAAATCGCAGCTTTTTATTTTTTTAGTACCAATATAGTCTACAATATAGTCAAGTACGGGAAAACCCGTTTATTCACGTTGCCAGGCGATATTCCCATTAGTCTTAAGAGTTTTTAGTTTATCCTCTTGCTTCCTACTTGAATTTAGTTGTTTGTTTAGTGAGGGATTATAGTGTCTTTGAGATATCACCTTTTCAACGCACTGTCTTCAATGTCAGGATTCAAATTCAAAGAGAGATTAAATCAAAGTGAACAGAAATAGGTAGAAGTATTACCAATATAAGTAAATAAAACAAATTACCAACGAGACACAGTGACAGACGATGTTTCGACTAAAAGCCTTCATCAGGAGAAACGACAATAAACGACATAAACAATGTACTAAACGTTGAAAAGCACATATGAGGATGGTAGGAGGAAGTAGTTACAGATTGGTAAGAAACGTATCATAGGGAAGAGAAAGTTCAAAGCTGGAGGGATCCAGCAAAGTAGGAGAAAACAGACATAACATGACGAGAAGAAATGGTGGACAATGGGCCCTATAGTGGTAATATAGGCCAGTAAAATGAGTTAAAAAAATTAGTAATATAAAAAAGTAACTTATTTCAGTGGAGAACCAGTTAATTTTTCTCGCCTGTATGTCAACACAAAAATAAACACACACACACACACACACACACACACACACACACACACACACACACACACACACACGGGGGTTCCCAAATTGTTGCGAAGGGTTTGTTGAATTCGACTTTTGTCATCCTCTCCTCCCCCCCCCCACTCAATCACCCTTGTCAACAATTGTATACTTTTTTTCAGACCCCACTCCTTAAGTGTTGACATAATTTATGAACATTCCCTGAGGCTCTCAGTCAGATAATGACGATGACCACATCACCCCCCAGTGTATAGAGGATCACAGAAAAATACGAATATAACATCGTGTTCACCATACATTCCAATGCTGTGAAAGGAACTATCTTACAATTAATGCTATGAAGTTCAATCATAACACGCTACAGTCGTTTTATAGATTTCAACTTTTTTTTTTTTCATGTTGAACCGCTGTCTGGACAACCAAACCTACACATCGATTTCTCTATAGTCCCCGTACTTGATATGTCTATTGTGCTCAAGTTACGCATGTTAACTTCCAACTTATTCAACTTCTGTGAAACCTAGTTCATTGTAGAAACAGAATTAATTACGGGCTCCCAGATATTAATAATAAAGAATAGTCAGCGATGACGATGGTATATATCGATCATAGCACAGGCCTGAAACGAAAGCTTATCTGCTAGGGATTACCACGGAACGGCCAACCAAGCGTTATCAGTATTCCCGGGTGTGTTTGCTTCGGCAAATATATATTATGTAGGCTTCACTGCGTTTATGAATGTACAAGCGTGTCAATTCGGTGTCAAGCTAGTATCATTTGTCATTTTGTTGTGAATGACTGCGTGTAATGTATCACCTTTTGCTGAGACTGCTTTTAATTTTTCACTTTCTGAGGTGGACGACTTTTAATTTCTCACTTTCTAATGAGACCACGCCATAAGTTCTCACTTTCTAGCGAGACCACGCCATAAGTTCTCACTTTCTAGCGAGACCATGCCATAAGTTCTCACTTTCTAGCGAGACCACGCCATAACTTCTCACTTTCTAACGAGACCATGCCATAAGTTCTCACTTTCTAGTGAGACCACGCCATAAGTTCTCACTTTCTAACGAGACCACGCCATAAGTTCTCACTTTCTAGCGAGACCACGCCATAAGTTCTCACTTTCTAACGAGACCACGCCATAAGTTCTCACTTTCTAACGAGACCACGCCATAAGTTCTCACTTTCTAACGAGACCACGCTATAAGTTCTCACTTTCTAGCGAGACCACGCCATAAGTTCTCACTTTCTAACGAGACCACGCCATAAGTTCTCACTTTCTAGTGAGACCACGCCATAAGTTCTCACTTTCTAACGAGACCACGCCATAAGTTCTCACTTTCTAACGAGACCACGCTATAAGTTCTCACTTTCTAGTGAGACCACGCCATAAGTTCTCACTTTCTAACGAGACCACGCCATAAGTTCTCACTTTCTAACGAGACCACGCCATAAGTTCTCACTTTCTAGCGAGACCACGCCATAAGTTCTCACTTTCTAACGAGACCATGCCATAAGTTCTCACTTTCTAACGAGACCACGCTATAAGTTCTCACTTTCTAGTGAGACCACGCCATAAGTTCTCACTTTCTAGTGAAAGACAACATAGTGAAAAATGTTGTCTCCCTTTCTGGTGAAAAATTGCAGAATTTTTTTCTTATGAAAACTATATAGAATTGCTCACTTTCTAGTGAAAGATCACATAATATCTACATTTCTCATGAAAAGCTCTAGAAATTATCACTTTCTTGTGAAAGACTACACAGTATTTCTAACTTTCTCATGAAAAGCTCCACATAGAATTGCACACACCATTTAGTGCTACAATACATATAATCAAGCCTGCAGATAAGAACGGGAGTGTTTGTAATATGCATTTTTTCCCCATAATTTCATAATTTCTGCTAACCTGGAGGGGGGGGGGATATTTAAAACACTTCCATAGTAGATAGTTATAGATTACTCTGCACTCTATTTGTCTGACTTTCTTAATATTGTTTTCATCTTTTCTCCTTCATACTCTTCTCACTTTCATTCTTCACTACCAATTTCTTTCCCATCATTTCTTTCTCAGTGTGTTTCCTCTCCCTTATGATTGTTTTCATAATTCTGCTATAACTTTGTACACAAAATGGACAGATTTTAACACGACATTCACTGATGAAAACAACCAAGAATTTGTGTCAAGTTTTGTAAGTTAAAGTCAGGAATTACATCAGCTATGTACTTAGAATGGACAAAAATAACTTTCCAAACACACCTTCATGTGGAACATAGAGGGGAAAAAAGAAAAAAAGTTGGTCTCCCAAAGAAAACTCTACACAGAACACTCAGTATAGATGATCAATATTAAGTGTAAGCAATACACATGAATTTCAACTGATATATTTCAACTAGGTCAGGTTTACAATGTCCATAACATTCTAGTTCTTGAAGAGCGAAAATATAGTCTAAAAATCACAATGTTTTAGACTTTTGATGGAAAGGCATCAAATATGGTCTTCAGGTGGTACAAAGCAACTTCTAGTGCTGTTATTTCAGCTTCATAGTTATAACATATCTTCCCACAGGGAACAAACACCTCATCAGATGTTTTGTCTGTATAAGCTATATATATATATATATATACACACCATAATCTGCTTTAATGGTGGCTTAGAAGGTAGACCCATCAGTCTGTCTATCTATCTATTCGCTAAACCCTTTGTAGCTTTTCAGTGTTAGGGGTAGAAGAGTTTTCTGGAGATGGTCCTCGTGTGTGCTGAGTATATTGTGGAATGTGGCAATTCTTTTATTTCGGTGGGCCATCGTTTTTGTGGTTGGCCTCTAGAACTGCCTTCACTGTATCTGTGTAGCATAGTTTGTTGTGGTATGCTGTCTGATAGTAGTCAGACCACCAGGAAGATTGGTTTCTACCTTTGCACTGTTCCTAACCATTGCACCATGATAGAGTTCACTGTGCTCATTCCCTGCCACCAATTGCATTCTCATTATGCCTAACTTCTTTATGGCTCCAGACATGCAACCAAATGTTTAAGACAAAATAATTGTCACATCCTCAGTCACTGTGCCCCTATGATGGGCCTCAGCCATTAAAAAACAGTGCAGTAAATTCCTCCCCCCCCCCTTCCATATACTAATAACAATGCATAATAAAACAAAATAAAACAACAAAATAAAAGTGTAAATATATAGATGATATACTACAAAGCTTCCATAAGAAAGCCTCAACATAATGGCATGTCATCTAATAAGGTTTTCTGTTGCATGGGTGTTTTGTATAGTGGGCCATTGCTGAGACACACAGACGCAACCGCATGCATAACTATTGATATCTCTTCTGACATCATCTGTCTTATATATCATCTCCATCACTCTATTATGGTTCCTGTTATTACAGCTTCTTATCAAAGAGTACAAGTTGTGTCAGTATATCATATATCGAAGCATACAAATCCATAAAATGTATGTCTATTCTATTAAATTAATCTTAGTTTATTGCACCTATGTTCTGCGACTAGTGCTACATTCTTCTCTGTACAAAATACAACCAAATTTA
This sequence comes from Meghimatium bilineatum, assembly GCA_034231615.1. NCBI lineage: Eukaryota > Metazoa > Mollusca > Gastropoda > Stylommatophora > Philomycidae > Meghimatium > Meghimatium bilineatum. The sequence goes on from CM067308.1 coordinate 10,867,608, forward strand.
TATAAGAGATAAAAATGCAGATATAGACACATACCAGGTGAATGAAATAATAATTCTTCTCTGTCCTTGGTAGCTATTTTTCAGTATCTTATTTTAGCTCCAATATATATGGAAAACACCAACAAAGAGAAATATAAAATCTATCCATCAATAAACCTGTAACCATTCAGGGTTGTAGGGGTACCACATTGGGTGCTTCAGCAGACAGAGTCCTCCAGCAATTTCTATCTTCAACGATGTGGATGAGTGGTGAAAATCTTGTCTTGGTAAAACATAATAAAATAGTAGCATTTGAAACAGAATGTTACAGAAAAATCCTCAGAGTACCATAGACCAAAAAGATCACCAATATAGTCATCCTGAGAGAAATGAATGTAAAAGAAAACTGGCTAAACAGCATGGTTCTTTGCAGAAAACTATAATATTTTGGCTATATCAAACACCATGACAGCCTAGAGAAGACCATAATGAGGGGATGATACCAGGGAGACAAACAAGAGACAGACCAAGAAGAAGATGGACACAAGACATCAAAGACTACCTGAACATGAGAGTAACAGAAGCAGGCAGACTAGCTCAAGATAGACAGAAGTTTCGAAAGACTGTGATGACTGCCACATCCTGTTCATGATATGCTACTTGATGATGTTTTAGCTAAGTTTTATTTTTTTCAACTCCTTCTTCAGTGTTCTGCATATGGTTTTGAATCTTCCATATTTTCTTTACTTTTAAAAGGACTTTTTTAAATTGGTATTTGAGTAAAATGTAGTTTTTCAATGAATCTGAAAGAGTTGCTATTATTTTCATGATAGGAATACCAGGCAAAGTGTCATGAGTTAGAGAGAGAGTTGAGGAATCTTTCCACTGAGAAGACAAGGGCAGACACTTTAGTAGAGGTAAATTCAGATGCTTTTAACACCGTAATCTCTCAAAATGTGTTGTCTGTCACAATAATTTTACCTCACATTATTCCATAACATCATTGTAAGTGATAAAATATACTGGTATAAACAACATTACCTCATTTTATCTCATAATAACATCTGATTATGATGTTCCTCCTTCGCAGGCGAAGATGAGCATGGCATGAAAAACATTAAATATGATGAAAAAATATATATATATATAATAATTAAAATTGGTAATTAACTAATTTGTTTTGTGATTTCGTAGATGCCCGATGAGTCCAATTCGTGCACGGAAAGTTCTATTGCAGTGCATGCAGGAGTGCTGAAGGTTCGGGGTAGGAGAATTTACGGATTTGTGCTTCCGCTTCTTGCGGTTGTGGATTGCCCGCAGTGTTCTTTCTTTTTCAAATTTCGTGATGCCAGCAGTGATCTGGGTGTGCCAGGCTGAGCGATCAAGTGCTGTAGTCTCTCAGGAGCTAGGATCGATGCTGCAGTGCTTGAGAGAGCTTTTTAGGTGATCCTTGAAGCGCTTTTTCTGCACTCCGCTTGAACGTTTACCTTCGCACATCTCCCCATAGAATAATCTCTTTGGAAGGAGCTTATCTGGCATTCGGACGATGTGGCCAGTCCAGCGGAGTTGGGACCTAGTCAGCATTGCATGGATGCTTTGCATACAGGACTTCTGAAGAATTTCCGTATCTGGTACATGATCCTGCCAACGTACTCCCATGAGGTTTTGTAGGCACCGAAGATGAAAAGAGTTACGCTGTCGAGCGTATCTCACATAGACAGTCCAGGATGACATAGCATAAAGCAGTGTTGGTAGAACCACTGCACGGTACACGTCCAACTTAGTTGTCAGACTGAGACCATGCCTGATACAGACGTTGGCACGGAGGCTTCAGAATGCTGCACTGGCATGAGCAATACGCAGGGCAACTTCTTCATCAATTGTTGCAGTTCATGATAGTGTGCTGCCGAGATATACAAACTTATTGGCAGTATTAAGTTTTTGTCCCTTTACTGTGATCACTGGCTCTGTGTAGGGGACACCTGGAGCTGGTTGATACATTACTAAAGTCTTCTATGGAACAACAATAAATAATAATAATTTAACAACATTTATGGAAGTGATGGAAAAAAAGTCAACCAACAATAATTATCTCATTTTAAAATATTCTCTATGTAAGTGATAAAATATATTGGAGAAACAACATTACTTCATTTCATCTCATAATAACATCTATGGGAGTGATCAAATATACTGGAGAAACAACATTACCTCATTTTATAATATCTATGGGAGTGATCAAATATATGGAAGAAATATTACCTCATTTTATAATATCTATGGGAGTGATCAAATATACTGGAGAAACAACATTACCTCATTTTATAATATCTATGGGAGTGATCAAATATATGGAAGAAATATTACCTCATTTTATCATATCTATGAGAGTGATAAGATATACTGGAGAACCAACATTACCTGGTACTTCATTTCATCTCATAACAACATCTATGGAAGTAAAAGTGGTCAAAAACTATCAAAACAATGATTATAATCTAAGTTCTTATCTTATAACAACATCTATGAAAGTAAGTAGCTCAAGCAACTGACTAAAGAATAAATAGTAAAGCAAAATGAGTTAAACAGGTTACTGAAAACACTTACCTTACCTATGAATAAAAATATATAAAAAAGTATATATAAAAAAACATACAATAAAACTAAACAGGACAATTCTCCACGTATCGGCTCAAATGGAACCTTTTTCAAAAGACAAACAACAGTAAACACCACAATAATAAACAGAATAGATGACTTAGCCTGTCTAAAGCCATGTCTCCAAAACATAAAACCACGTCTCCATGATGCAGGATTGGAAACACATCTAGTAAAAGAGAAAATGCGTGCATTCATTATAAACAAATTAGAAAGTGGGAAATTAGAGGCAATAAAGATGTCGTTGGGCTGTTTATAATGAATGCAAGAATAATATAAGAAAAAGACCCCTTTTGTCACTTTATCAGACAGGCAAGCTTTAAGAACATAGTCACAACAGGCAAGACTGAAGGGAACAGAGACAGATGGGACAATGTGAGAAAATATTAGTTTGACAACCTAGCATGGCATGGAAACAACAACGATCCTGATAAGAATACTGTGGACAGAGAGTCATGGTCGCCTACGCCAACCAGAATGGCATATGATAATGATTGATGAGTAATAATGAGGTTGTGGGGTGAGTGGGTTTGGGGAAGGAAGGATACAAGATGATTGAAAGTGATTCCCTCCACTTTGTCGGACACCCTCCGACCATTTGGTTATTTATATTTGACTAAAGAATAAGAAAGACCTCTGGGACAGGTTCAGTCTTGGAAAAAGTTTGTCAGAAATGATAGATGAAAATTTCCAAAAAAAGAAAAAACTCATGCTTTCAGAAGAATGATGTATACTACCAGCTGGATATGGGAGAGCTAGTAATAACCACCCAGGTTGCATGAGATTTAGATTTCATATGTACAATACTAGTAGCATATCCAAGAACTTTCTATGGTCTTAGGGTGCTGCAGCAGAAGCATCAGCACATAGTGGTCTCCATTATCTTCTGTTGCCTGATGTGAGGACAAGTGTGTAGACCTGTCCTTTCCTTGATATTGTCAATCCATTACCTTCTCTGTTCCCCACTACATTTTCTCTTCCACCCTGCACTGTTGCCTGCGTGATTGTCTTAGACAAGAAGTCATGTTGGGTGAGATGTACAAACCACATCAACAACAATGGCTGCATGTGGAAGGTCAGAAGGTCTCGGTGGTGGTGATGATGATGATGGATTAGTGGTTGTGGTGCCAGGTGGTTGTTATAATTATTGTTACAAATAAAATATTGTGTGTTTGTCCATTAAATATTTATCTATAATAAATTCTGAACATGCTTCCAGTATTCATTAAGTGTACACATATTTATTTCTAGGATATTAAGCATCGTTTGTTACGCCAGGAAGAGACAACAGGACAACTTAGGCAGCAGAATTCCAATCTTAGCTATGATGTAGACCAACTTATTTCAGTTATACAGACTGCTAGGCTGTCAGGAAAATGGGAGGTAACAGGATCAATGTTACTTCTATAAGATTTTTCTGAGATGGACCTTACGTATAGTTAATTAGATATACATGCATACATTCATTAATATATTCATAGTTTAATTATAGTATAATTCAGCATTTTAACTGGTGAGATTCATAACTTTCTTAAATTATATTTGACTATAGCATAATTCACTACTGCATGGTTGATTTTTATCCCAAATGCATGCATGAGTGGCTGATTTTGTGACTGACTAGAAGAAGCTGTGCAGCTTCCACAGAACCGAGAGGCTTACAGAGTGCCAGTGAGGACAACATTCTGTAAAGAACATGTCACATAGCTTATGCTCTCCTGTCACTACTGCATCCAGAATAATAACATTGTCATCTGTCATGCATATATCGTAATAGGTAATTGCTGTATTAGGATAGTGTTGGCTGTCAAATATCATAGGTCACATTGACCCAAGGTCGAAAGATGCAAGTATTGCCACCAAGCTGTAAACCATGGCACAATGCATTTCATCCTTTGGACAACATCCTTCTTGCCAACAGGAGTTTGAGAACAAATGCAGAAGATATTTTTAACCAAGTATGATGTGATTCAATATTTTAGGACATTCAACCTAAATTCTCTTTGTTCACAGATTGATAAAGTTAGATTTAGGGAGCTCACAGTTGACCAGGTATTTGGCTCTCTCCAAGAGACATATCTCAAGATGTAAGTGTATTTGTCTGTTTTAGCATGTAACATATCTAGTGTTCTTGTAGTCTAGAAGCAAAAGAAATGTAGGGACCACAAAATAGCTTGTATGTCTAAATGTACGGACCACAAAATAGCTTGTGTGTCTAAATGTAGGGACCACAAAATAGCTTGTGTTTCTAAATGTAGGTAACAAAAAATAGCTTGTGTGTCTAAATGTAGGAACCATAAAATAGCTTGTGCGTCTAAATGTTGGGACCACAAAATAGCTTGTGTGTCTAACTGTAGGGACCACAAAATAGCTTGTGTCTCAATGTAGGGACCACAAAATAGATTGTGTGTCTAAATGTAGGAACCACAAAATAGCTTGTGTCTCAATGTAGGGACCACAAAATAGCTTGTATGTCTAAATGTAGGAACCACAAAATAGCTTGTGTGTCTAAATGTAGGGACCACAAAATAGCTTGTGTTTCTAAATGTAGGTAACAAAAAATAGCTTGTGTGTCTAAATGTAGGAACCATAAAATAGCTTGTGCGTCTAAATGTTGGGACCACAAAATAGCTTGTGTGTCTAACTGTAGGGACCACAAAATAGCTTGTGTCTCAATGTAGGGACCACAAAATAGATTGTGTGTCTAAATGCTGACAATTCTAATACTTTTATATTGTATATTATAATAATAATAATACGACGCATATCCTGTCAGGGTCAGAGGGGTGCCGATACACCAGAACAAAAAATCTCTCCAAACAACTCTATCCTCAGCCACACGGAGGAGTGAAAAAAAATAATGCCCAGACCATTCCTTGATATTATTACTCAAGCATTTTCTCCATCTCCTGATCTCCTTCCACCCTTGACTGTTCCTTGCAAAATAATTTTTGAAAGCGAGTCGCATCTCGCTACATGCCCAAACCAAACAAGTTTACGCTGTTTCACCACTGGTGTATGCTCCATGATGAAACCTTGTTTAATAATGTCTTTATTTAATATTATCAACATTATGTGTCATTTCTCATGGTTTAGATTTATCATTGATCTCCACAACATTCTATTCGGAGTACTGCGTATCAGCTCCTGTGCTGATACTCTGCCATGCTGTGATATCAAACTATATGTCAAATGTCATGTCAATCTTCATCTTTGATGCATGGTTGTTCAATTCCCGTTAGTCTCAAGAATTTTTAAAAATTGTCCTCTGGCTTCCTACTTAAATTTACTTGTATAAACAATTATTTGAAGCAAAATTGTATTGTCTATATATGTTATCCATGTTTACAAGAAGACCTATCGGCCCTTGTATAACTAATACGGATATTATGTTATGTGTTTGTTGTTACTGAGGATATTTCAATACCTGTACGGGATGTTTGTTGTTGTTGTAATGGTCCTTGTCTCGATTGGTCCGTTCGGGTGACTTTGTGTGCACGATTTGAATGGCTTGATGAAATCGCATCTTTTTTTGGAGATGCGGTTAGTCAAGTGCTGAAAAACGCGTGTGCAATTGTTGCTAGGCGATTTGGTGCCGTAGAACGGACTGGTTCAATTCCCGTTAGTCTCAAGAATTTTTAAAAATTGTCCTCTGGCTTCCTACTTAAATTTACTTGTATAAACAATTATTTGAAGCAAAATTGTATTGTCTATATATGTTATCCATGTTTACAAGAAGACCTATCGGCCCTTGTATAACTAATACGGATATTATGTTATGTGTTTGTTGTTACTGAGGATATTTCAATACCTGTACGGGATGTTTGTTGTTGTTGTAATGGTCCTTGTCTCGATTGGTCCGTTCGGGTGACTTTGTGTGCACGATTTGAATGGCTTGATGAAATCGCATCTTTTTTTGGAGATGCGGTTAGTCAAGTGCTGAAAAACGCGTGTGCAATTGTTGCTAGGCGATTTGGTGCCGTAGAACGGACTGGTTCAATTCCCGTTAGTCTCAAGAATTTTTAAAAATTGTCCTCTGGCTTCCTACTTAAATTTACTTATCTTTGATGCCTGTCTTTTCCCACTCTATTCTGCCTGTTGTTACATTGTATTCCATACCTCTTCTCATGATGTGGCTAATAAATGTAATAAATAAGATCTATGTATGTACCTCCTCATTAGTTTTTCTGTTCTTGTGATTCTCAACATTCTTCTAAAAAACTACTACATATATGAGATATCTTGTTTCCTATGTTTCTTTATTTATTGTTCATGATTCTATTCCACAAGACAGAATGATTATATAACATTGGAGGACTCTTTTCCTTATTTCTGATGTCTTTTAAAAGACATCAGTCTAATTAGAAATATATACTGGGAACAGACTGCATCAATAAGGTGTGAAAACAGCTACTCGCCATACATAGAAATAAGAAGAGGAGTAATACATAGACGTATTTTATCACAAAGCCTATAATATCTACACAGAGAATATCTTTATACATATAGAATGAATGCCAGGACTCAAGATCAATGGGAGAATAATAAACAACCTGAGATATGCAGATAACACTGTTAATTTAGCAGAAAGTGAACAGGAACTACAAAGACTAATAGATCAAGTCAATAAATCAAGTAAAGAATATGGACTGGATATAAATATCCAAAAAACAAAAACCATGATAATCAGCAAGGTCACAGAAGAACAGGTGCTAAACATAAACATACATGGAGAGAGACTACTACAAGTAGAACACTATCAATATCTTGGACATATAGTCACAAATGATGGCAGATGTGAAACAGAAGATAAAAGGAGAATAGGAATGGCTAAAAGTACCTTCAATGACATCAGAAAAATATTAACATCTAAACAAATTACAAGTTAATAATGAGAATTATAAAATGCTACATCTTTTCTATATTATATGGCTCAGAAACATGGACAGTAAAGAAACAATTAGAAGCTAGAATTGATGCCTTTGAGATGTTGATATATAGAAGAATAGAGAGAACATCAAGGAAAGAGAAGAAAACAAAGAGGTTCTACCAACACTTAATATTGAGAAAGAATTATTAAAGAAAATAAAGATCAAGAAAATTAAATTATTTTTGACACATTAAAAGACATGTCACCTTGTTAAAGACCTTACTTGAAAGTAAAGTCGAAGGGATGCTAGCAAAAGGAAGGCAGAGATACAAGTGGGAGAGTACCATCACCAAATTGACAGATTACAGTGCAGCAGAGTGCACCACCAAAACAAGAGATAGGATGTTGGAAGTCTGTTGCAGTCAACCTTCCTTGTGGAGGCGGCACTTGTTAATGATTATTTCCTTATTTCAGTTGAATAAGGAACTGTTGTACAGGATTTTTTACATTTTATGAAAATCTTCTTTTACCTATTTCATGTGTCTGGTGTACTTTTTCCATCTCATGTTATCAGAGTTCCCAGATACTTAATTTGATGAACTTGTTTTAGTGTAGTGCCATTCACTATGATTTTGCATGTTGGATTTTCTGCTTCTTAGAAACAACAATCACTTCTGTCTTTTGTTCTGATTTAGACTGAACCCTTTGCTTTTTTGTTGTTACTACTTGTTTATCAGATATTGCAGATTTTCATTGCTTTTAGCAATCAGCACTGTTGTTATCATCTTAGGTTTATTTATTTTATTCCAACCTACAAGCATTCCCGGAACATGGTTTATTAATCTAATACTTCCCAGCAAAATAGTTCCATTTAATGGCATTAAGTCGAAGGGCATGAGCCCATGGACCGCTGGATCAGCAACCAACCAACCATTAATCTCATGACCATTTCACTGTATAGGGAGAAAAGATCAGACGATAGTGTGAAACCCTGCCTGACTCCTTGTTTTATCTGTTGATATGTCCCAGCTTTACAAGTTATAATTCTACACCTCAGAACAGGACACAACCGACTCCACAGCCACATGTATACAAAGTTCAAGATTGGCAACACGGCCATGTGTACATGTGGACAGGCAGCACAGAGTGCCAAACATATACTTCAAGAGTGTTCCAAGCATGAAACACTGAGGCAGACATATTGGCCTGAGGAAACAACACTGGAATCAAAGCTCTATGGACCACCGTATGAACTACAAAAGACAGTGACTTTTATTTAGGAGACAGAATTACAGATATAGACATGTTTCAAGTGAACGAAAGAAGAAGAAGTCCCAGCTTTATTACCCACTCTTATAGCTGCTGTTTGTTGCCACTATATATTTAAAAAATATATTTTTATGTTTTTACTGTCAATATTCAGGTTCTCAAGCATGTTGATGTTTAAAATGGGATAATTTATAACTGTTTAATGACATGATGATGTTTAAAATGGGATAATTTATAACTGTTTAATGACATGATGATGTTTAAAATGTAATAATTTATAACTGTTTAATGACATGATGATGTTTAAAATGTAATAATTTATAACTGTTTAATGACATGATGATGTTTAAAATGTAATAATTTATAACTGTTTAATGACATGATGATGTTTAAAATGGGATAATTTATAACTGTTTAATGACATGATGATGTTTAAAATGTAATAATTTATAACTGTTTAATGACATGATGATGGTAAATGTCTATCTCATTATTCAATACATATTTTGTTGTGTTAGTGTTCAAGTATTCAGAGATTGAGGCAGGCTTGAAGAATGAATTTTGTGAACATAAAGTATTTAAGTGTAGAATTGAATGATGACTGTAATTTTGCCTATCCACTTATAAGAAAGAAGACTTCACATAAATCAGAGTAGGAAATATTTTACTTCAGAAAACAGCCTTCTTATGTGCGCTCATTCATTAATAATTAGAAAGTTCCTGATTTGTCTGAAAGGAAAACTTGTATTATCCTTGTGCTTCCAAGGCCACAAATTTAAACAAAGAATACTAACTCTACCCCTTGCATGCATATCACAAGAAGTACTAAGGAGGATTGGGTATGATGCCCTTTTCACACAAAAACTAATCGACCAACAAATGTTGTTTGTTTCTTGCATTCCACAGGAATTGGGAGAGATAAAATTGCAATGGATTAATTGTCCAGATCTTTCTTTCATACACGGAAAACTCCAACTGGCAGGATATGCAGTGCATTGAGAAGAAACCTTCTACTCGGAGGCTATCTGTGTTTATACAGTTACACAATTTTGTGTGCATACATCCAGTCATATTGTAGCCTCCAACATTTAGTGGTATTATTTTGGCCACTTTTGAACAGTGTATATAACGGCATGGCTTCAATACTGCCAATAGCAATGTTAAAGTGGGGTCCAAAAATGCAATTTCTGCAGCTCGGCTGTAAACCATGATGCAGTGCATTTTTTCTAGACTACATCCTGATATTTGCAGATGTTTTAGAATAAACACAGGAGACAAATTGCAAGTCTTTTCATGAAAGTGAGCTTCACAGGAGACAAATCAGGGAAGAAAAAACAAATGTCAGCAGTAACAAATAAATGCATGCCAGCGATAGATGTGAGGTACTAGCAGGTAAAATGTATAGTGCATTGCAAGTCTTTTCATGAAGTGAGCTTCAAAGGAGAGGGAGAGTAATAATTAATATTATGATAGATACATGTAATTCTTGTTGATTTCATACAATTACAAACACATGCTTTATGGGAAAGAATAGATCAGGGTAATATATAGAAAATATATAGAAAATTATAAGTGGAAATTACAGTTAATTTTTACTCTTAAAATCTCTTGACCAATTTCACTAGAGAATTGCTTTACTCATCTTAGTGAATTTGAGGTATAAAACAAAAAGTTAAGATTTATAGTTTAGTTTTCTGAATCGACATTTATACAAACTCTGGGAAAACCCATAGATGCTCTGTCACTGCCAGCACATGACGAAGGGTATGTATGTTGATAGTTTCTGTAGCTCGCTGGTAACAAACACACCTTAGAGGTACCTGCAGTTGCACTGTTCTGTTCGCCCAAGGGGTAATGCCAAATTCTTTAAGTCACATTATCATATCCCCTTCCAGTCTAATGTCCTCATTTAGAAAATTTTCATGTAAAGTTTTTAATATGTCACTCTTTTTCATAACTAATTCTTCTACTATTGATGCTTTTGACGATTATGCATCGGCTATTTCATTGCCGTGGACTCCAGCATGTCCAGGAGAATGAATTCACAGAATTGTCCAATCATAATATGTATTGTATTCCATTAATTCGTGTTGGAGCTACCCATTCTTAATTTTTCTAAGCACGGACTGAGTCTGTGACTGTTGCAGCTCCCAATGTTGTTGTGCTTGAAATTTTTGTGCTACTGTAACTGCCTCATTTTCCATTCTCATACTTGAGGTTGTTGCAGTGTAAGCTCTATTCTTCTCCTTTATAGTTCTACACCAGCTGTAAATCCCCACCTGATTCGTTACCAGGAATCAAAGAATAGTCAGTGTATATAACAACATCATCTTCTGTTGTGTTAACACAGAACTACTGTTGTGTTAACACAGAACTACTGTTGTGTTAACACAGAACTACTGTTGTGTTAACACAGAACTACTGTTGTGTTTCAAGTTTCACTTTCCCATTGTAATATGTTGTACATTACCTGTCTAGAGTAATATAGATCTGCATATAGATTTATAGAAGTATGAATGGAAAGACAGTAATAAAGCTTGAGAGAAGTATGACAGATAAGACTTCCTGAGTCGTATTGATGAATAACTTCAATGATAATGTAAGAAGTTGGAGAATATTATTATCACCAATGTAATTATAATCTTTATCCAACTATCCACGCAAGTGATCCTAGCAGTGATTTGAGAGATCAACTGAGACAGAGAGATGATAAAATTGATTCCTTACAACAAGAACTCCGCCGTTTGCGGTCTGACTCCAGGGCAGTTGGAGAACCAGTGAGTACATTTTACCTTTATTTTTAATCTTCACACTCATTCTACATTCATGAAAGTAATTTGTGTGATTTCCTCCATAACATATTGTAGTAAACCAGTCTGTAGTATTGTGTATCTTTGATAGTTTATTCCTATACACCCTCTGAAGATGAGGCTTCCTCTCAAAGTATTACACTGCAGAGAGTTGAAGTCTTCTAGGTATGAAACAAAGCTCTGGAGAAACCTCCTTATTGCATAAAAAGATGCAGGAGCTGTATTGCTTGTAGTTCCTGGGATTGAAACCAAAAAAAATAGTTTATCCCTGTTTTTGATTATATATTCATGTGATGTTTTTTATGTCTCTAACTCATTCTTTGCATACTGCACGACATATCACAGTCCTCCAAGTTCGTTCACATTTTTTAAAATATAAGTATGTTTTACAATACAAAGTGTGATTACTCTGATGTTTTTATCTTGGAAAGGCAGTTGGGGTGTATGAAGTGGTCTTGTTATAGTTGGAGTATATAAGTCATCTTGTTTTTTTTTTAAATATTTGTTCTCAAACTCATATTCTAAAAAAATTTGACTAAATTTAAATTCTAACTAAATTTCATAAAGTGGATGCAACAAATAGTCATCATCCTTTGTGATGGAACAGCAATCTCTTATCATCTTGCACCTCTTCTGTATTTGCTCTAGTATAACTATTCTGATTGTGTTATTACTTTGTGATGCACTACTTTCAATATGTAATATTCTTCAAATAAAATTTCTCCATAAGGGATAAGCAAAATACATCCATCAAACAAACTACACCTCGCCCTCAAATAATTTTTTTTAGCCTATCAAGCTGATCCACTAAATACTACAAGCAAGCACTGGTTCCAGAGTTCTACTACTTGGAGCTCCAAGGCACTAACAAAGATTCCTATAACTACATAAGGAAAACTTCATCCTAAATTAATCCTTAATTATAGCAATGGGCTAAAAAGGTTGTTCACTTCATGTCTAGACCCACACAAACAGCAGATGTAACAACTCTTTTCATGTTTTATATGCAGGTTTCTGACTCATCAGAGCTGTCAGCCTCCAGACTCAAATCTGACTTGACTAAGTTGGAGCATAGGGTTGAGGACCTCAAATATGAGGTACCATTCATTATAGTTATTATGAAACTTCGTTAAGCTTTACTATGCTCATTACAAATTATCTAACTTTCCCCCCCCCCTACACGCAATATTGGTTTTTTTTAATTGCATAATGATGAAAAAATGCATAGAAAATATTGTTTAAATGACTGACTTACATGTTCTTGTCGAAACAATTGATTCTTTCAATAAATTTCTATACCTATCGTATTTATTATTATATTAATGTAAAGTTATTTCATAACCAAATTAAACAAAATAAACACTGCTATATCACTAAACTTCAATCCAATCTTGAGTAGATCTAAGAATATTTCTCGACTTACTTCACAATGTGATGTAAATTCAATGCACAATGACCATGACTAATGTTGCATTGTCACCATTTCATAACAAAACGAATGTTTTCCATGTTTTTGAAAATAAACATAATTCCTAACAATTCCTAATTATAATTTCAAGAATTTCAATAAAAATAGCCTCATTTCAACTTGATGTGCGTTGATTGTTCAAAATTCATATTTTCATCTTTTTCCTGTCTTTTCAAAGGCTTGTCAAAAAGGAAGCTAGATTTTCTGGCAGTGTTGCCACTCTTTATTTCCCATAAGAAAAAACCAAATTTAAAACTTTTTATGATAACTACAAAATTTCTTAGCAACGGTCACAATTCTGCTACCACAGCATTCAATGAAGTACAACCAGAAGTGGGTTTATATTCACGACGATGATGTGTAGAAGGTTAAGCAATGCAGGATTCCTTTTATCTGTATATCATTTAGATTAGGTTATGTTTGTATATCTTTTTCATACAAATAATGTTTTGTTGGTGTCAGATGATTTCAAATTGTCTATAACTTTGTCATTGTGAAGTCCAAGAGTAGGCCTATAGAACATAAACAAAATGCATAAATGTGAAATTCTTTTTACAGAATTAGTGTTTTGATGCTAAATTAGTGTATTTTCACTTGAAAACTGAACGACGTGTTAGATTTTTTATATAGATTAAACATATTAAGAGAAAAATTTCAATAAAGATCACCAGCATCTATTACAGACTGGGCATTTGATGAAAATGATGAATAAAAGGAGTGCTTGTGTTGTATTACCTTCATCATAGAATTGTATCTATGAGTATTCACCACAGAGCCAGACAATATGTTGTATATTGTTACCTGTTTTCAACCATAGGTTTTAAATACTTCTTAAATTTCTGAAATACTTTATTCTTACAGTTTCTGGTACAACACCAAGTTGTCTCTGAGTATTGGTGAAAACTGTGTTTTACTTGAGTGCTCAAATAAAGCACAGGCTAGTTGAGGTATGAGCTAGCATAATAGCACAGTTACCCATAAGTGCTCAACTGCCTAGTCAGTCTCACTATAAACTATCTCATTACCTACCACACTTTTTCAGTATCAATGGTGTTATTCTTCAATTTTCTCAGAGCACTGAGTCCTGGTAACTTACTTCCTGGTGGTTGGTTGAACCAGGAAGTAATTTTCCGACAGGCCGACATTGTTCTTGAACTAGTTACGGGCACAGCATGGGTAGGCGGAACAACAAAGAAACCTGTCGCAAGGGCCAGAGTTGTGCCCTGATTCGACGTCTGTTTCAGCATCATTAGACTTGAAACACCATCGAGTCGGATGGCTGCTGGAACAGAGGGCGGAGCACTTATGGGAATGCCCCATGTGCTGTGAGGCCAGTTTCTAATCAAGAAGAAGAAGTTATTCACTGATATAGTTCAGTGTTTATGACACTGGCTTACTCAAAATGGTTTGGATGCTGCCATTACAATCCAAAGTTGCATGGAACACATTCAGGTGTAAACACATTCCAGCTGATGTGTTTGACAGTGGCTACTTAACTGAACTAGAGTCTGGAAGATTGGATAGGATGATAACTTACATAATACAAGACCCACCTGCTGCAGAAGTCTCTAACACTTTGCACTCACACTATATTACCGGTATTTGTTTGACATTACTTTTAACCTGTCCCTGAGGATATCATTTGTAAATTACTTGACTATATCGTTTCTGCTTGAATCATTAGATCCAGTCTCGAGACCAAAAGATCTCTAGCATGACCTCACAGATCAATGACTTCGAGGCAGAGCTCAATGTCAAGAACTCGGAGTGCAGCAACTATATACAAACCATCAAAATGTTGCAAGATAAGAGTAGACACACTGTGTTAGAGGTAAACATGTGATTTGATTGTCACACTTGGCAAAAACTTTGAGTAATATTGCAAGACAAGAGTAGACACACTGTGTTAGAGGTAAACATGTGATTTGATTGTCACACTTGGCAAAAACTTTGAGTAATATTGCAAGACAAGAGTAGACACACTGTGTTAGAGGTAAACATGTGATTTGATTGTCACACTTGGCAAAAGCTAATGAAAGATTAATTTTGGAGTTAATTTTGATTAGCTTAATTAAGATTGTCTCTTTTTCTCTCACGTTAAAGCTTATGGTATAAATAAGTGCATTGTTAATTAGCAAGAATTGTCAAAGGTTGGATGTGTCTGGCCATTGGTGCAAATAAAATAGTGAAGCATCTCTATTCTATAAATCTGCTAGAAATCTAGTAGAATCATTGTCCTGCTACAAGAGGGATACAGTGTGAGTTTGAGAACGACACTTGGAGGAAAAAAATCTCCAAGCTATAAGAAATTCAGCTGATGTAGTTGCATGGTGGTCTATATCAGTGGATCTCAAATAGCACTATGTGGTCAACCAATGGATTAGAGCCTATGGCTATGACTTGTTCCTTACATTAACAGGAAAATTTCACAGTTGGAGAATCACGGATCTATCTGAGTAGGTCACATAAAGGTTGTTCTCTGAAGTTATAGGAATGATACATACTAGAATACATTTTTTAAATCGTTCTCAAACATTCACTAGATCTTGATTGTAGAAGAACAATTTCTCTACTAGATTTCCAATTGGATGTAGTCCAGAGAATAGAGATGTGTTGTGTCAGTCATTTTAATTGCAACATTGTCCTGACACATCTGACATCTGCAGTAAAATATTTATACACAATTTACCTCAATGAGCAATGTTATAGGAATACTTACCGGTCACCTAAGTACAGTTTTTCTGTAATTTATACAGAATATTCTCCAATTTTATTGAATATTATCATTGATGTTTAGTACTTACTTTTAGTAAAGTATTCTTTATGTTGGTATTTGGGATCAAAATACAGAAGTTAGTGATTATATTAAACAGAAATACAGATATTGCTAGATGTTGACTGGCATGGGAATAGCCACTGAAATCTGTATAAACAATGAAAAGGTTCTTGGGCCAAAAATGACTGCCCTTCCCTTTCAACTGCCAGGAAAAGACTTTTATATATTCTTTAACAGTTGCTAAGTCAAGTTAAAAGGCCTGAACTTTTTTAAGAATGGGATTGAGCTGCCAAGAGTAGAACTACTCAGCAGAAATTGGATAACAACAACTACAACATCAAACAAACAAAAAGTCATAAAATTAAAAATTGCATGACATATGACCTCAATGTGACCACATATATAAAATGTTCTGAAAAGGTGGGCCGTAATGGAAAAAAAGTTGAGAACAACTGTTCTGTGTAGTCATCCATGTTAGAAGAGGAGTGTCTAGAGAAATATGTCATAGACTAGACTGGGACTACCTGCTAGCATACATACCTGTCAACTTGTTGAGATCATCACTCTTATACTAAGCCAAAGAAAACTGTATGGAAAATAAATAAAACACACATAGTTATCTTCCCTAGACGTCTATATATTCATTCAGTATGTTTCCTTGTTATTCATGATAATCCTATCATCTCCAGTCATCCTCATCTGAAGATGTCATTCGTCAACTCAAGTCAGATATTGTCTTAATGAGAGAACAGCACACAAAGTCAGCTCAAGATGTAAGTTGTCTTGTCTCCTGAGAGTTTCATATGTCTCATAGAGTTAACATATATCCATGTCCCCAAAATCACCTCCTTGTGTTGCATCCTCAGAACGGGTTATTTCAGAGCATGTGTAAAACTCCTGGCCACCACATTTAAGGGGATCGCATCTGGGCAATGCCTATTTCTGAAAAATCATCTCGCTGTCCCCACAGCCAAAAACAGTTGCATCGTACGTAGAGTGAGAGCTTCTAGCATAAACAAACCAGTTGTCATGTCCCATAGCTCACAATAGTGAGCAAGTGTCAAGTGATGTAAACTGCATCTATTGAGTATAATGTCAAGGGTGAAGACAGCACACTGCTAATGGGCAGCAACATGTGCAAGTGGGGGCGAATTAGTGAAAATAAATATAGATGCTATAATTAGAGCACTTCTCATGGTTGAGAACAAAATCTTAGTTATCTTTTAGAAGAGTATGCATAGGAACAAAATGATCACAGTTTACTGAAAAAATGTGTGTTGAAACTCAAAGTCTAACTCTTCTGTTGAGCAGTTCCTTTATTTTAACCAGGCTCTCAAGAAGGAATCGTTATCTTAGGGCACAGGATTCGTTGGATCATATGAGCCACATTCACTGGCAGTGAAACAACTCTGTACAAGATAGACATAGTCGAACCAAATCCTTGCTTACCATTTCTTCAGAAACTACCACACAATGATATGTTTTGGCCTGCAAAGTCCACGGGCACAGTGGGTGATACACTGTCACAAGTAGTGTTAATATACACTCATCACCTGACATGAAGGCTATAGATAGGAAGGCTGTCACAGGATAGGACAAATAACCTGAATTAAAGGCATTCTGAAATCAAATGTGCTAGGTCTATGTGATAAAAATTAAACAGTAGCACAACATACTTCATGCTCCCCAGCGGAAATCAAGCAACACATTTTTGTTAGTTATCTCTGGGTGAATGCAGAAGTAGTATCCAGGCATGATACAATTTTGTGTAAATATAAAACTCACATAATATTTGCTTTGACTTTTCAGAATACACAAACAATATATATATATATATATATATATATATATATATATATATATATATATATATATATATATATATATAGACTATTAAATATATTCATAAAATATTACAATTTGACTTATAAAATTACACACAACAAAATTATGCATATAAAATGTATGGTTTGCTAACAGAGCATTTGATTTGGCTTTAAAAATTTATCACTGAAAACTAGCCCTATGCTTCATTTAAATTTAAAATGTCAACTAGTACAGATTTTCTGTATTTGTACAGCGTCATGTAAAATGTCCATATCAGCCTTCAGTATATTCCTTTAGTGATATTATTCTTATTCAGAATTTGGGGTTACAGTACAGTTGTTTAGATATATTTGGGACTGAAATACAGAATGATCTTTCTGGAAGGACAGGTACTGGTTTCTTTAACAGGTATCTGTTTTTACAAATATCTGACTGAGCAGGGTCTATTGTCCTCAGTTGTGTGAGAGACACATTTAAATGATTTGACTTTTACTTGCACATGATTTCTATTAGTGCTTAGTTTAGTCAAGTTAGTTTGGCCAGTCCAAGTAATAGTTGCTGCAGCTTAGGGCATGAAGAGTTATCTTCATATAAGGTCAAGTGAAAATAGCAGAGCGTGTCTAATAAATATCGCATTGAGTGCATTCAATATGCAATAATGCACTTTATATTTTACAACAATGCGATATTTATTAGACACACTCTGCTATTTTCACTTGACCTTGTTTCTGTGGTATGAGAGACAGGATAAAGTCATTTTAGCAGTTAATATATTTATGGTTTGGTGTTTTTTTTAGTTTTTTTATTTTTCTTGAAAAAGGTCCCAATAGGACCATAGGAAAATTGTCATGTTTTGTTTTATTGCATATTTCGTATATACATTTTTATCTAGATTTGTTCATAGTTAGATATTCCTTATAACCTGTTTGTCTTATTTTGCATTACTATTTGTTACTTTGGTTACTGCGGCACCCTCCACTTTGTCGGACACCCTCCGGCCATTTGGTTATTTATGTACTATCGAGAATTGGTTCCCTAAAGAAAAGCTCACCCAAGAATGAGTCATGCCATGTCCTTATATTTAGATGTCTATAACTGTTGTCAATAGGAAAAGTCTCAATACAATTTTGTATTGCCTCTTTCAATCATCCTCACATTTCTTATTGATGGTTGAAAACAGGTAAATTGATGAATATAGTAACCATATACTAAATATGGAGGGACTGCTGTAGATTAGTGTTTTATCCACTGGCTTCCCATTCTTGGGATCTGAGGTTCTTCTTTAGCGTTCGTTCTCAAACTCCCACTGGAGCTCTCTTGTAGCAGGACAATGGTCCAACTAGATTTCCAGTAGGTTGTAGTCCAGAAAATGGAAATGCTTTGTGTTGCCATTTATTTGTGCCAATGGTCCAACACATCCATCTTCGGTGGGATCTGAGTTCAATTTCCCGTTTAACTGGAAAAAATTTTTAAAACCCGTCTGTTCCTAGGACAACTCATCCTAAGGTGGAAGGTCTCCTTGGAAAGTAAAGGCAAGGTGCATGATGCTAACCACATCATCCCGTTGATAAATGAAATATAAGGGCCTAACACCATTGCGTTAATACACCTCAAAAGCATGAAAAAGGAATTTTGACTTCCTTTTTATAATAAAACTAATGAAACATATATGCTGGATGTTTATTAATGTATTTGTTATCAGGTTTTGTTTTTCGAGCGAAGAATTCATACATTAGAGGCAGAACTTGCAGAGTGTAAAGAACACAAAAGGAAGAACCTAGATGAGGTATGACTAGATTTGATAGTTAGACTGATGCAGTGGTTGTGATAGTGATATGTGTGTGCCATCTCTATATCAAAGATCTGCTATAATGAATCACTGACATTTCTTATCTCATGCCATGGTGGTTTGTGCTGCCAAATTTTTCTATGTCCATTTAAAATATTTCTTGCTAAATGATATTGTTGTCATTTTAACAAAGTTCTCACATAGTAAAACTGTTTATGGACAATCAGCTGAGAAAAACCATTTAATTAAAGGAAAATAACTCAGAAAATATATTACTGTTGAAATTAGATATCTAAGAAAAGCAGCCAACAGAGCAAGAAGAGATCATGTGAGGAATGAAGAGATTACAAGAATTAGTGGAACGACATATGTGGTCAAATATATTGAAAAAAGAGAGTGAGTGAAATGATACATCCTGAGACGTCACAATATTACTGCATATCAAGCGACTACATGTGCCATAGACAAAAACACCCACCATTCAGTCCTGCGACACTTTATAGCACTTTATGACACCCAGGAAATCATTAAAAGTGCAGTAACTTCAGTAAATCATTGAATACAGTTGAATCTGAGAACAATAACTTCAGACAAACATAGTCTGAAGACAAGTGTCTAAGAATCAAATAAATCTATGGACATATGTGACTTATTCTGTCAATTGTCTCATTGTACTCATTCTTTGTCTGATTAAACACTCAAAATATTTGTGATATAAGTCCATCATCATTAGCTGGTGCATCACCCAGCAGCCTGATGTTTGCCAATTGTATTATATATATCTTGTCCATATCCAACAGCACCATTATTGTAGGTGCTCTCAATGCTAGTTCAACTGCTTATTATAGGTGCTCTCAATGCTAGTTCAACTGCTTATTATAGGTGCTCTCAATGCTAGTTCAGCTGCTTATTATAGGTGCTCTCAATGCTAGTTCAGCTGCTTATTATAAGTGCTCTCAATGCTAGTTCAGCTGCTTATTATAGGTGCTCTCAATGCTAGTTCAGCTGCTTATTATAGGTGCTCTCAATGCTAGTTCAGCTGCTTATTTACCATCATTTCATGCATGTCCAGTATGTCCACATTAGACCCTATCTTATTAGTAGGTAAAAGAGAATTACTTTCATTTTTTGCCTGGCCATGCAAGTGCTCGAGGAAATGAAAGCTGACAGACTTGCCAGCATAGCCAAAGTTACAAGTGGTAAATAGATGGACCTTCCTGATATTTTTAATGCAATATCCACTGAAGATGGATGTATTAGGCCATTGGTGCAAATAAAATGGCAACACAACACATTTCCATTCTCTGGAGTACATCCTGCTGGACAACTAGTAGGAACATTGTCCTGCTGCAAGAAAGATTCAGTGCAAGTTTGAGAATGAATGCTGAAGAAGAAGAAGAATGCAATCAGGTAGCTAGGTCAGTTGGAGGATGCATGGTATGTTTCTTCTGTGTCCATGGCCAGAATGCAGGACCTTGGAGTGATGCATGGAGTTGCAAGAAATGTGCAGCAAGTAGGAATTTATAAAATTGATCAATCAACAAAGAACAGAAACAATCAGTTACAACATGTTGAAGAACATACTGAATAGGAGATAAGAGAGCAGCTATGGAAGTGTCCAGAGTGCCATGATGATGATCTGGCGACTAACTCATTAGTAAGTAAAGTGAATGAGAAATATAGTGAGTATTATGTTAGGCTCTAATATTTTTGGGGACAAACATCTCACTATGGAGTAATATGGTCATCATCATATTGGTAGTCTTCAGTTTTCCAGATTTGTTTTGATACCCATTTTCTGAGGTTGGATCAACTTCTGGTCATTTGTAATCAAACAAATTCCAGCTCAACTGGCAATCATACTTTGAACCAGGAAGTCACAGTACTGTAGTGTTAAATCATTCTCCCAACAACCAACTAACCCAGGTTTTTAGTTCACTCGTTATTCGTGGCTTGAAATAAAAAATTTCCTCATGTTTCATTCAACCACAAGGAAGTAGAATTCTTTATGCTCCATGAACGTTGAGGATGACACCATCGCTACTAAAAAAGTGCTGTAGGCAATGATAGTGAGAAAGTTTCTGATCGGCCACTGACTAGGCAATGTGCACTTATGGAAAAACTGTGTTCCATGACACTGGTTCTTAGCTCAGCTTACTATACCTCACTCTGAACCACAACACTCCGAACACACTGCACTGACCCCTGTGCTTATGCAGCTCCCCTTTCTTAGTAATGCAGCAATCAAATGTGTATTCATTTATGTTATTAACTCTATCTTTATTTGACCATGAAAATTACAAAGGTTGCTTTGAGTCCATGTTTTTATTGTTTGTTTTTCTTGTTTGTTTTTCTTTGTAGTTTGTCTATTCATCTAACTCTTGTATGCCACTTCACATGTTTGTAACCTTCCAGATTTGGTTCTTACAGCATTTTTTTTCTGTTAGACATTTTAAAGACATTCTTTTAGTACCTTGTCTATAAACATGATTGTTGTGAGGTATATATATGCTTCCTATTATATTCTTACTATATATATATATACATTGAAATGAAATACTAAATATGGATCTTAATAATATGGATAAAAAGGTGTTACAAAGACCTGAACATAGAAGAAACTAGGGGCATAAAAAATGTAAAAAAAAATTTGTCAGCATATTCGGGGAACATAAAAAGACATGGTAGGTTAGAAGGTCTAAGCATGTAGGAAGGACATGATCCAGAGAATAAAATAGGATGCCAAAACTACATATCGATGCAGGATTTTGAGAACTTCCTAAATATGATGTTCAAGGAAACAGGACAACCTGCACAGAGCCGAGAGGTGTACAGAGTGGCGACAAGAACAACTTTCTCTTTCTGCAAAGGAAAAATCACAAAGTAGTACACAGAAATAGTTCAGACCTGTGATTAAGAAATAATGGTCAGAGGTTTCACAATTCAAGTATACCAGGTTCTAAATTTGGCTGCAGCCAGTTTGATTGCAGATCTCTCTATGTTAATTTTTATAATAGTATGACAATTAGACTATTTAGAAAGCAATGGTGGGCTAATAAAAATGAATATTGTCTAAATAAAAGCATTCACATCCAAAAATACAAGGCTGAACACACCCTCAATAGGATATGCAACCAGCATAAAAATAAAACATTTTTTTAATTTAATGTCTTCCCATAAATTTGTTTAGTGCATGTTATCTAAATCACACATTATTATTATTTATTGTTTTGGTTACAACTTTAGAAAATGTAATATTTCATTAAAATGTACTCACATCTATTTTATAATTTAAACCTAATATTATCTTATTTACTCACAGAAATTTGACAAAAATCCTCTTAAATCTTATTCACTTTTTAAAAAAACTAAATAAACTTGCAGATTGGAGCCTTGCAAGAGAAACTTCGTGAAGGTCAACTTTCGACACACGACCATCATGAAGTTTTGAAGTCAGAATTAGCCCGGCGAGATGATATGATACAGAAGCTAAGGCGAGATGTTCTTAATTTGCAAGAGAAACGAGACAGTGTTCTTTCTGAGGTATGTTTTATGCTATTTAAATAGCTTTTATTATTGCCAGTGGGATTGATCATTAAATAGTTCAATGAAATGTTTGCATTTAACTTTTCATTTTAGCATTTGTTACAGCAAATTGTCCAGCACTGTTGTGGAAAGGCATGTGTATCTCTGATGGCCAAGGTATCAAATATTGTTACCTGGATGTGATAATGAACATCAGGTAAACAATAGAATGACTAAAAACTGGTACCACAATAGGAAGACTACACTAAAATACATGAGTCAGAAGGGGAATAACAGCTACCACCAAAATCATAGTTTATCAAGCATCAGTAATACCATCAGTTCTTTATACCTGTGAAACATGGACAACATATGCCAAGCATATACTAAGAAACTCAACCATTTCACCTAAAACTATAATATACTCAACATCCTTGATATGTTTAAATACCTGGTGAAGTCAAAATCTGTATGTATGCAATGCTGATGCGAGCACATACATGATTGGTGAGTCATATGGTTTGCGTGAAAGATTGTTTGTCTGCCTAAAAACTGTTATATGGAGAACTCGACTGGCTTTCATAGGGTTGAAGGACAAAACAAACATTTTAAATGTAGATTCTGGTGCAGAAAGTGACATCAGAATTACACAATGCCCTTTCAGTACACATCACATTTGACAGTGTGTTGGCTAACAGACTCCTTTGGAGTTGAAGCACAAATTCAAACCTTGAATGATGAGAATTTGTCTGAGGGAGACAGTAATTTATAGCTGTTTCTATTGTTTGGAATGTGTACAATTCATGGACATTCACGGCACAGTTTGGAAAGAGAATTGTGAGTGAAGACAGTGGTGCATTTGCTATGACTACAAGTAGCATGAATGAAGATCATGACGGTAACCTGGAAAATGTTAGAATTAAAAATCGATCGCAGTGATCATAATATTGAAATAATCCTTCATAATATATAATGATAGGATATCATTATAATTAGTAGGTGGGCTTAGAATTTGTAGCAGAACTTGACACAGAAATTAATGATGTATACATCTTAAGAGTGTACTCATATTTGTTTTTTTCTTCATATCCACATCACTAAGCCCAACTCAACACTTAGCACTACAGAAACTCATGTAGACACATTTTGAAAGTCAGATTTTATATTAGAAACATATACCAGTTATTGATTTATTACAGCAAGAATAAGATGATGCTGGGGGTGACAACGTGCACATACAAAGAATAACAGAAATGGGCATGACTGGAGATGAGGGGAGAAAGTATGTCCTCTCAAGAAAGATCTACAGAACAGACAATCACATAATCAAAAGACTTTTTTTTAAATTGTCTTCTGGAACAGAGAGCAGAACACTTATGAGAATGTCCCATGTACCATGATCTTGGTTTCTAATCAAGAATCAAATGTATAGAGTTGTGATCATTGATACGAATGCAAATAAAAAGGACTTGGAAAAAATTAGGGATGTAAATTCTTCTTCAGCATTCATTCTCAAATAACAGCAGAATCCAAAAGAGAACTTGTTACAACAGACATAACTTGTTTACATCGAATCCTCAGAGTAACAATAAGAGACATAATCAAAAGCAACAACATCAGAAGACTAATAAACACAGTGCCAATTCTGGATTACATCAGAAGACAACAGATTAAGTGGTATTCACATGCTTACAGACTACCATAGCCAGTGCCCCTCAAAAAGCCTTTACTATACAGAGACGATGGATACAAAACGAAGGGGAGACCTTGCAAATGATGGATTACAAAAATAAATCAACAAAAACACAATATATGAAGCACACTAAAAGGCCATCTCCAGAGAACTCTTCTACCCCTGAAGCTGCAAGGCATAAAGGGGTATAAAGCGAAAAGAAAAGAAAGAAGAAGAAAAAATTGTTGTCAACAAGAAGAAAACAATATGTCAGAAGTGAACACCAGGAGGTGAAAAATAAGACAGTTTGACATAATATACCAACATACCAAGAGGAATGTTTACATGCAACATTCAAGTTGGAGATTACACATTATTTAATCTGTATTTTTATATAATATAAATTTAAAATAATAATATAAAACTAAATATAAATAATATAAAACACTATACTAGCCATCTCACTTGACATCTTCACAAATAATGTACTATTGAAGTCAGTAATCCACTCCTGTGTTGCTGCGGCACAGAGTGCAGCAAAGAGTAGTAACACTGTGAACTGCCATGCATGTTGTAAAAGGCAATTATGTAAAATTGGATGTGGTTAAAGATTGCAGGAAAGAGAACAAGAGACGGACCATGGCTACAATGAACAGTAAGTATCAAAGACTTTTGATAAGATTGACTAATCTTTCCTTTTAAGAGAGCCTTGACCCCTTGCACAGAACTGGGAGGCTTACAGAATGACAGAACAACATTCAGCAAAGGACATGTCACATAGAAGAAGGACATGGATGTTCATCCCATAGAAAGTCAATGTGATATTTTTTGCTATGCTGGATCCAGATAAATTTAGACTGAAACACATGTATACTGTCAACTATGATACAACATATTTCTCTGCAGACCACATCCTACTGACTGATAGCAGGTCAAAACAAATACAGAAGAAGAAGCTAATAATAGTTATATCTGTATGTTGTAGTTATTATGAATTGATAGATTGGCTGCCTTGACTCTTGAGAATAACATTTACTTTTGTTAGAGTGATGCAGCTTTCCATAAACTCTCTAAAGTAGAAGACCAATTTCACAGAGCTCGGGAGGAGGTAAAAGAGTTTCCTAACCCAAAATGTGTTTTCTCTTCAAGTGTGGTTGTATAGTAGCTTTAACAGTTTTTTTGAGTAATACAAATTATAAATTGCATGTTTGTGTAGTTTTATCTTAACATTTTCATTTACTTTAGATGTACAATCATGTGATCAAGTGAAATAATATCATTTTTCTAATGTTTCATTTCTAGATGCTTTTGTGGGCAATTTTACTTTTTTTTATGTCACTGCTTTAAATACCCATTTTGCGGGTGACTGGTTATGTCAATAGCGACACAGACAGTAGTGAAAATAGACAAGCAAGTGTGATCATGGCTAGGTTGAGGTTGGTGACAAGCATGCAATACAGGCAGAGGTTACAATATACACTGGCCAGCTAACAATATGACTTTAGTTGTCCACCATTCAGTAGAAGTAGTAAAAACACTGAATGTATTAGTTATCACCTGCCAAAATGTTTCAGACCATTGGCACAAATAAAACATCATCACAGCACATTTCTGTTCTCCTGACTACATTCTGCTGGAAATCTTGTGGCACTATCCTATTTTAAGAATGATCCAGTGGGAGTTTAAGAATAAACACACACTAAAAATGCTCATTTTATTGCTTTCATTTCCATCTTGTCATACAATTACAGATTTATTATTCTCTATATGCTTGTGGTTTCTGTGTTTTCCATCTTTGATGTTGTAGCATGACTATTTTTTATTAACACAATATGTATGAAATTAGACTGGTTTAATAATATATAAATTTCCTTGGCTGTTGTTATTTAAGTGATACTTCTTCTTCAGCATTCATTCTCAAACTCCCACTAGATCTCTCTTGTAACAGATAATGGCCTAGATTTCCAACAGGATGTAGTCCAGAGAATGGAGATGCATAGCGTCACCATTTTCATGTGCCAGTGGTCCGACTCATCCGTATTCAGTGGGATTTAAGTCATAGGACATGAAATAATGTAGGCCTACATCTTTACCATGGCAGTATTTTGACAAATGTACTCACCATCATCAACAAACTCATAACCCTTTAGCGTTGTAGGGCCGATACTCTGAAAACATTAATACAAAAATGCCAACATGCCTCTCCATTCTCAGTTCCTTGTTCAATTGTGGACAGTCTTTGTCCTGCCTAGTCTTTAATATTATCAATCCATACTTTGATTTTCCTTCCATTATTTCTCTCACCCTCAACTGTCTCTTGCAGGATAGTTTTAGAAAGAAAATTACAAATTACATGGCCAAACTATACAAACTTGCAGTGTTTCACCACTTCAGGAAATCTTCTTGATGACCTGAAAGAGCATTTATTTTGTTACTTATATATATTTTGGCTTTATTTCTGCAGAATTGATGCACAATACTAATCTTTAATATTTGTTTTCAAAACATGTATTCTTCTCTCTCTGTCTGCTGCAATTGTCCAACTCTCACATCAGTACAAAAGAATATCTCTTATCAGCATTCTAGCTTTACAGTTATATGTTTTTATGTCATAATGTCCTGCTTGTCAATCATTCTTTATTCCTCCCCAACCCTCAAGGCCCCAAGGTATAGGGCCATCCAACTTGTGGCATTACACTTCATCATAGAACCTAGATCACTCGATCATGTGACCCAGACTGTCAAGATCTCATTGGTTTGGTGTTGTATGTCCAACTGACATCCAGAAACCAACTGGAGGAAGGGGAAACCTGGGGTGAAACCATCCAATTCAGGATGTGACGATCTTACATGTCTTTCCAAATTTGGTAGACAGGGCATACATCTTGTTTGCCGGCAGACTGTAGGTGGCAGGGAATAGAGAGTGATGAAGCACACCTCAGATGTGCCCGTACATTTTTTCAGAGTCACTGGGGGGGAAGGGTGTGGAATTATCGCTTGAATCCATGAAGTTATGTACTATGAGTGATACTCTTGACAGGAGACATGCCACTTTGTTGAGAGAGATGAGGAAATCTTAGTACAATGAAGTCAATCCTTTATACCCATTGAGCATTTTTTAAAATAATAACGAAATAAACATTTTTTTACATATGTATGGAGATCTGTATATGCTTTCCAATATGCTTTTGCTCATTGTAATCAGTATTGAAATATTCAAATACATTTTTTTTCTCACTGTTTTAACAGTCATATGTTATTAGTAAACTAACTCAAGTTATAGATATGTTATTAGTAAACTAACTCAAGTTATAGATATGTTATTAGTAAACTAACTCAAGTTATTGATATGTTATTAGTAAACTAACTTTGAATTCCAATCAAAGTGGCGAGTGAGAATGTATGTGTTTTCCTCAGTGTCAGTTTAATCGGATGTTCCTCAGAAAGCAACGACAAACTACAGGAGTATAATGCCAAGAAATGTTGTATGGATGTGGTGAATAAGGATGATAGAAAGCAACAGGGGCAAAGGCAGCCCAAAGGCTGCTCGTTGAACAAAAGACATTCAAGAATACATGCGTATGTCACTAGAAGAGGCAGGACAACTTTCTCAAGACTGCGGAGAATTCAAGAGATCCATAGACTATGTTCTGGATAGATTATGTCATCTGATGATGAAACTAACTCAAGTTATAAATATTTTCTGTAACACAGAATCTCACATTTGTTCAACGTGATTAATCTGTACTGATGTGTGCATGCATGTGTATCCTGCAATACCATCTATATGCTTTTGTGTGGTGTGCTAACATGTAATTTAAGTTTTTATTGCTGTGTTTGTACATGTATATTTTGTTTATCATAGTTTTTAAATATATATCAAGTGACTTATTCTTTCCAGAACGTTGTCTTCGTCATGGATACTCTGAACATCTCTCTGTTCTGGGCAAGCAGGCCTGAATTGGCCAAAGACATGCGCATACATTCTTTGATGTCACTATCCATCATCTTCTCGGTCTTCCTTCTTCTCTTTCCCAGTAGTCTGCCCTCTAGAATCAAGCTTTCGATACCATCATATCGCAATTTTTGTAATACATAGCAATAATGCAATATTATATAATTACTGTCATGGTAAGAATATCTGAGAGCTCATGTGATTGAATAATATTGCATGTACTTTTTATGACTATAGAGGATGTTGAACGGTTTTATTACAGTCTTCATGGGGTATTGCTGAGATTTGTAGAAAAATTTAATGTATAAGTTATATTATTTGAAGTATTTGTGTTTGTACAAATATTGTTTAATATGTCATCCTTACGTTGTCGAGACCTTAAGGGAAAGCAAAAAGTGGTGACACTGTTACCTACTATATATGTTATAAGAGACGGCTAAGAAGGTTTTGGGATGAGGTGGGATTTACTTCTATTATATAGGTCAAAGCAATCTGGTTGGATGCATCAGACCAGAAGGTGCAGATATAACAGTGGAGCTGTACAGCTCATTCAGTGCTCCGGACTACATCCTGCTAACTGGCAGGAGTTTGAGAACAGATGAAGAAGAAGTAGATTTGTATCTTGTATAGGGACTTTTACTTCTAAAATAAGATTATGTAAGTGTATTGAAGAAAGTAACAAAGATCAGCAATAATTATGGCATGAGAGTAAAAACAATCAGTCACAGGGAAAACAAATTGATGGTTGAGTAATGATTTAGTAACAGGGTATAAGATACAACTTTGCAAGGCGGTTATTTTTTACCTTTATAAAGAAAATAATTTCTTATTTTCTTGGAATTTGTAATGATCTTGTTTTAGGAAAACCATAAAGGAGGAGAAAGGGGTGTTTTACTCACGTGTATTTGACTTGCTTCCCAGTACTTAATGTCATGTTCATACTCATGTGGGGGTGGGGTTGCCTCCAATCCCACTTTTATCTACAGACTTGATTAAGTTGTAATACTGATGTGAATTGTTCTATAAAACTATATTTATCAACCATCAAGGAACAAATATAGCAAGATGTCATCATTTATTTATATAAGTATGTTTTTTTTTCCAGTTAGGGGAATGCCAGAGTTATTTGATGATCCTATGTGCATTTAAATGATATTTCACATAATGACATTTTACCATTAACTTGCTTTAACTAGAGTTGAAAGATTTATGTTGAACTGATATCATAGTTATGTTGTCTTTGACTATGTGACAGTTTTTCAAAGATAGTTATTGTCATTTTTTGTTGAAAGTTAAAAAGTTGTAGAGGATTGAATTCATTCAGGTTACCCTCATATGTACTCCATCCCTCTCAGTGACATGGCACACTGTCTGCCAGTAGTACCACTTATAGCATGTAACTGTGTAGTTTCGAATAGTAGTCCTTGGGAATCTTTGAAAAAAATCCACTTTGTAAATAATATGTTGTGAGCAGGATTCGAACCCATGACCTTTTAGGCACAGAGCACCTTAATCACTATGCCAAAGAGATCCCTGGAAGATTGCTGTATGTGTTTGTATTTAATGTAATAATGCACATTTATTGAGATTCTGCAACACATCAACAGTTCCTGTATCTAGGATATACAATCACAAATGATGATAGATGCAAAAATAGGTTAAACGGAGAATAGGAATGGCCAAAAGACTTTCAATGACATGAGAAAACTAAATATACAAACAAACACAAACAAAAAAATGATTTTGATAAAGTGTTACATCCACTCTACATTAATATATTTGGCTAAAAATAAACAAGTACAACAAACATACAGTTGGAATACAGGATGTACACCTTTGAGATGTGGATATATAGAATAATATGAAGAACTTTGTGGGAACAGAAGAAAACAAAGGAAAACTTGCAAAACTGTAACTTTTTTTAAAGTGCTGTTACTTGAAATAGAATTCAAACTAATAAAATATGTTGGGCAAATAAAAAGATATCACACCTTACTGAAGACATTACCTGAAAGCAAAGTTGAGGGGGAGGCAAGCAAGAGGTAGGAAATATGCAGTTGGAAAGGAAACATGACGAGATGGACAAAATGCAGGATCGAGGCTTGCAACAAAGGATGTTGAAGGTCTGTTGCAGCAGACTTTCAATGCGGAGACGACACTTGATTGATTGATTGATCATTTATTATGCAGGTGCATCGGATGGAGAAAAGGAACAAGGCTCTTGAGGATGAAGTAACTCATGTTAGAGGTCAGATCAATGAAGCAGATGATGAGGTAAATTATGTATCCTTCATCATTGTTATCAATCTCATTATACAACTGTGTGCTAGTAGATCACCTGCAGTAGGAACTTCAGAAGACTGCACTATCTACCGCAATTATTATAAATCCAGTCCAGTATTGGTCATGTATAAAGTGTTTTGTTTTAGGTGGTTGTGGGTTCCCCCAAAGTTTGTTTTGCAGAAACGCTCCTGTAGGCCAGATAAAAAAGACCACACTATTTCATCAATGTTTCATATTTCTCAATAGAATAAGATGCATATCAGGTACTGCTAGGATGATCTCACATGCGAAGAATATATATCTTGTGCATTCATTATTAGTCAGGTAACCATGGAAACAGCAGCCATGTTGGATTATAGATGCCATATTTGAGTGAATATTGAAAGTTTATGGTGTTCGTCCGTCGTAATCAATGATGACCAAAAACTTAACCATAATAATAATAACAATAAGTAATAAAAATTAATATAGTTAATAGTGCATTTTTAAATGACTAGATGAAAGTTTAAATGAAAGTTTATAATAGTACTGTAATTAAATAACTGGTGGAACTTAGGTAAAATGTGATCCACTTGTGAAAAGTGAAAACACTAGGTATCTCTTGAAATCAGACAATGCATTATCTTTATGGATATTTGGTTTTCTATTCATTGTGTTCTGTGCTTTTTAAACATCTTTTGATCTATCAATTGTCTTTTCTCTGCTTTTTCTCTTAGACATCGAAGATCAATGACAATCAATTTTTCAGGATATGGTATCTTTGGTCAATGCGTGCACTAATATTGTGACACATCAGTACATCTGTAGCTTCTACAATTCACCATTTTTGTAACCTTCCTCTACCTCTTCATGTTTCCACTCTCATGTTGCATTCTTCTGCTGCTGGTCAATATAGATTCATTTTCATTAGGTGGCCCAACCATTTATATCTCTGTTTTTCAATATGTTTGATCATAGGCATTATTCCAACAGTTTCTGTAATTTCCTCATTCCTCATATCGTCACTTCTTGTTCTGTTTGCTGCTGTTTTCTTTCCAATTCCTGCAGCTTAACAGATTGTAGTCGGAGAACAGAATGTGTTGTTATGGTTTATACCTTGACTGTTATGGTTTGTACCTTTCAGCCTGATACATCTGATTTCAGGCATTTCACTTTTCCCTGTATGGGATGGAACAACCAAATCCACCCATCACATTCTCCTTAGTTTTCTCTTACAATATGCATGGCAGGTCACAGTTTTGTTATTTTTTTATTCAAAGTTTGAGTCTGCAGCACACAGTTCATTCTGTAATTATTTATAGTATATTACAAAAGTACCATATATCTGACATAATAAAAGATACATTTATATGATTTCATATTAGATTAAAACTGCAAACAAAAAAGTGACAAAGCTAGAAGGTGAGCTGCAGTTTCTCCGAAGTCAGAATGATGAATGTCAAGGACAGGTAGGAAATTCTCTCATTTTCCTTTCTTATGTTACTTCTTTTCATTTTCAACTGATTATAATAGGAATTAACAGTAGCATTAATTAAAATTAATAAGCAATTTAGTTTAGTCTGCAGTCTAACTCTCTACAAGTGTGCTACATCAGTGAATAAATGTCAATGTTGGCAATGCTAGACTCATACCTTTTAAGGCTCTTAGCAATCACAATCTTAGCTGTTTCTCACATGGAATAAGAATATGAAAAAAGTTTTACAAATGTAATCTGGATTTGCTGTCTTGTGGTGTTCTAAAATTACTGGGCCCATAGACTATTGCTTCTCAAAATTTCCTTGAGGTAATAGTGGCAAGATTACATAAACTGTGACCTCCATTATTTTTTTATGGTTAGGTGCTCTGATATAGCCAAATTTAACTTACATCCATGGTTGAAAGGGTATTCCTCTCACAAGAGGTCAACTGAAAGAGATTAATTCACAGTAGATACTCAGTCTATTGGGTAATCCAGCTCTAATTATTGTTTGAAGTGGTAGCACTTATTGACTGCTCAACTGATTTGTATAGCCGCACTTCTTTTAAACAATACATCCATCTAAAGTTCACGATTTTGTACCCGTTATGTGTTTAAAATCTAACATCTATTACATAATCATATGAGTCTGAGTAGCATAGTGGCAGTATACTGGACATTTTTTTTTCTATATGTGCCTTTTGGCAGAGATGAGCATTTACCACCGCAACTTTGTCTCTAGTTTTGTTAACACATTCAGTTTTTGCTACCCTTTCATGCCATAATGTTCAGTTATTCAGTATCTTCTTCTGTATTTCTTTACCTATTAAATTTGGTCCATTACAATGTGTTCCAACTCCTATCTTTGTATCACATATCAAATAAAAGATGTCTGCTCTATTTCATATGCTTATTAAAAACTTCTTTCAAGTGGTACTATGATGTCAGTTGGCCCATTTTCAAAGTTGTTTTATTTCCACTTAGTTGACAAATTTTATTAAATAAATTTAATAATTTAAATATAAGTAACAGTTTAATGATATCTTTATACTTCTTTGTAACTTATGTGCAGATTATTGTGCATTTATTTTGTTTATGTTTGTCATACAGACCAATTTTCTTATACAGGACTGTTTGTTATCTTTTTTATGTGTATCTATTTATATACATATTTCTTATTGCATTTTTTTCTATACTCAAATGTTTCTTCTTTAATTTTGCATATATATGTATGTATGTATATATATATATATATATATATATATATATATATATATATATATATATATATATATATATATATATATATATATATATATATATATATATATATATATATACTTACTGTATCTGCATATAGGTATGTATATCAGCACATAGGAATATATATGTGTACAGATCTACCGAATGAACTAGTCCATTATTTGCTTTGTCAATTTGCCTTACTCACCAATTTTATACTAACTGAAATATGTGACAGTGCTGTATTGAAAGATAATTAATGATAATAGTGGGTTGAACTGCGGTAAAACTGAATACCAGTAGGTAGGGACATAGAACATAAGGTATCAATTACTTAAATTTAAATTTTAGTAGGTTTATGTCATGTTCTCAAGCCAATATATGCCTATAAAGGAAAGGAGTGGGGTTCAAAACCTTCCCCTTTTAGGAAGTCAAAACATGATGTTTAGTACTATAAATCAAGTGAAATAAAAGAGGGAATCATCACCATTATCTCTCTTCTTTAATGGTTTTCCACAAAAATGAAGAAATGAAAGAAATTACATTTTTTTTTAGGTAAAACTTCCCATCCTTATAGTAGACAAATCTACTACAGCCCTGCATGTTCTCTTCCCCAACATATTTATAATCATGTAGCATAGTTAGAAATATAGAGCTGTGATTACACATCCATATTTTTCTTATGGTAATCGTTATTGATTTCTTGTATAGATTTTCATCTCTCATTGACTGGTATAGTTCTAGTGAATCTCAACTTCTAATTTCTTATAAAATTCTGATAATCATATAAGTCTACATGTTAATTAACCACTGATGCTCATTAATTTAAATTATAATTTGTTATAGGTTTTCTTCATATATATATATATATATATTTATATATGTTACCATATTAGGTTTTGATTTACTTGTATGATAAAATTGCAGATCCGCTCTTTATATTTGAATTGAGATGTAGTTCTCTAACAGCCTTCTACTTTTCCTATATGTGAACAGCTTCATAGTGCTTCCTTTATATTAGAATACTAACCATCCTATAACTTTAGTTTAATTTAATATTCAGAGACTCAGTAGGCAATAACTTTTACACTTACACTATTTATTATTGTCATGCTTACTGATTGGGCAGATTTGAAGAAAAAACAAAAACATGTTTCTTTTTACATACCTGGCAGCAAAGTGGTTAGAACATAGTTCTCTAAATCCTGAGAATATGGTTTCTGCTCCCTGTAGGATTCAGGTTTGTCTTCTAGGCAGCCAGTTAGCTCATATGATTAGAACTTTGTGCTAATAACGCAAATGTCTGAGTTTGTTCCACATTTTCACCAAATGTAATTTTTATCTGGTTCTGTAGCAGAAAGACACAGACAATGTCTTAGTCGATCTAGATACCAGGTTCAATTTCTGTTGCTGGCAGCTGTATATCCAGACAATTCTAAAAGCACAAAAATAAATGATAACCTGCTGAATGTACATATTTCCTAGAAAATCACTATGCAAAAAATTACTAGACTGGTTGCTACATCCTGAAAAAAGTAAAACTTCAGTATGTGTTCTAGGTTGTGACAGCATGGACAATTTTCTAAAATAAATTACTCTACAACAAAACATTGTGCACACGTGCATGACAACATGTAGCAATTCAATCACACCAACTGTCTTAAGTAAACATGCCTGCCCAGATCTTCAACATTAACATAAATATTAGCAAGTTCAAACCTAAATAACTTTGATGTTTTTAAATCCACAGGATATTATACATATCATCTATAAAATCATGTAAAACCTATCACATTGTATATCAATTTCATTGAAATGATTACACAACACGATACAATTGTTAGTAGGACATAATATTGTAAGTGTATTCAATGAGGAAGACAATTTGTTTGTTTGTTTGTTTTGTGTTCGCTCCATTGTAACCATCACGGATATCCGTGTGATTTCCGCAGGGAGCGTGATTACGTTGTGCCGCCGTTATGCGCCTTGTAGGCCTAGCACATCCGATTTCGGCATGCCTTGACAATTCGGGTGGGCTACCCTTAGCCTGTGACAGCCTCTATATCTGTCTCCAGGCACGCGTAGTAGCAACTCTTCGCCCAGACGATTTTTGCTCTCGTCTGACTCGCACGAGGTGTTCCACTGTCTATGAACTTGCCTCGTGTAATTGGACGTGCTGTGCCTGTGCCCATTGGGTACTGAACCGTTTTTCATCCATGAGCCTGGTTCCTTAAGGGGAAGAACTCAACAGAGGAGTTGGACCCTGGCTCTTTCGCCCTCTTAGCCGAGGTGTCATTCACCGACATCGTGTACCCCTTGTCCAAGTTCGAGTCTTACACCACGCGTTTGAGAGCAAGGCGTTCTCGAGCTGAGCGTCCTTGTCCCAATAGCGCCTGAGCCCATCAGGTACTGAACCATTTCTCTCTTCAAGTGTATTTTCGGTGTAGGTAACCCTGACAGTAGAGTTGGGCCAGGGCTAAATCGTTGTCCCTTTTGTGCTTGAGCCCATTGGGTACGGAACCCTTTCTCTCGGCAAGTGTACTTCCGGTATAGGAAACCTTGATATTAGAGTTGGCCAGGACTACCATCGTTGTCCCTTTCTTGCCTAAGCCCATCGGGTACAGAACCCTTTCTCTTCGCGAGCATATTTCCGGTTTAGGAAGGCTCGACATTAGATTTGGATTAGGTCTTCTTGCTTTACCAAACGCCAATGAATGGGTCTGGGTCTATGCCTGTAAGGAACACAGGTAACTAGAAGCTCGACTCGAGCTGACGGAGCTTGTAGTTCCCCTTTCCTAGGGACTTTTCACTTTCTATTTGCAGTTCGCGCTGTTCTGCCCTTTCATTGTTTCATTGTACTCGGTATGAAATCTATTTGTCTCTCGCCATGCATCTACCTTTACGTGCATTTTACATTGGCCGCCCCTCCAATGTTCGGACTGGACTGACTAGCTTCACTGTATGTCGACAGTGTCACTATATGTGGTGATGCTGGTGGTGTCAGGTATATTGTCTGTCTCTTGTGCAGTCAAATCTCTTTCCATCTGCTACCTCCACATTCTCGGACACGATCCCCAAATGATTTGGCCAGAATCAGCTCGAGCTGCTGTATTTCTGTTTCCAGGGTGCACCGCGTGGAGGTACATTTGGGATCCTTGTTATCTGCTAACCCTGGGTCTGCCTAATGCAATGCGTTCCCTTTGCACCCCGGAAGACAATTTGAAACCACCATTCTAACAAGAAAGTCTCGGTAACACTGATGGAAGAATTCAACACAGATTAGAGTATGACAGGCAGCTGTAGAATTCTCCAAAAAAATGGAGTTAGTCCAGTTAAAAGTCTCATATAATAAATAACATTGGGAGTGGAATGTTATAGAAATATAGACAAAGAAATGTGACCCTATAAAAAATGTTGAGAATACCGTGGACAGTTACAGACAAATTATTAGGGGGTGTAAATTATTATTAGTGTGTAAATGCAAATGGAGGAGGGGCTGCTTAATGTTCGAAGAGAATGTCTAAATTTTTACTATGTTATGTGAGTTTTGACAAAGGGCTAAATGAAATTGGAGGATAGCATGAGATAATATTAGATAGTTGAACATTGTGGCATGGCATAGTCAACACTGAACCTGATTGAAGATACTGGAGATAAAAAGTTGTGGGAATTAAAATTCAAAATATAAATAATTTATATCTTTCTTACAGCAAGATGCAGCAAATAATCTATTAAATAATCAGTAGAATACAAGAATCAGTGGACAAATCACGTGACAACATACCAACTTTTTAATTTCATATGCTATTGCACTATCTCGGAAACTTAAACAGTCGTAACTTAAATTACTGATCTAGTAATTTGCGCGCAACAAACTGGCCATGCAACTCCCACTCAGTGTGCAGCGCGCATATCGAGTGGTGAGGGGATTTCATTGCGCAGCTTGTCAAATATTGGATGCATCAGTATATGTGACTTTATCGAAATTTTGTTCTGTTTAATTATGTTTGCTATTTGTTCCGTAGCCACCTGTCCACTGATTCTTGTATCCTGTAACAGGTGCATCCTGTTGTAAGAAAGACGTTTCTAAATAGTCATTTATATTTTGATTTTCGTGTTTAATGTTCATGTGTTTCTTGAAAAAGGTCCCAGTTGGACCGGAACATGGTAAAAAGTCCTTGTTCTTTTGTTTATTGCTATTTATTTATTTTTTACATTGATAGTTATGCTTTAACAATTAAAGGAATTAATTAATAAATACCTGAGTACTTTATATAGTATTTTTGCTTATTTGTTTGGCTATTGCGGTTCATTCCACTTTGCCAGACATCCTCTGACATTTTGATTATTTATATATGTGAAAATGAGGATAGATAGATAGTGTTATGGTTAGGTTTAGGTGTGGAGTTAAGGTTAAAGTTTAGATTTAAGTTTAGGTTTTGGGTTATAATTATGGTTAGTTTTTGGGCTAGGTTTACATGGGTGACTAATTTTGGGCTATTTTTAAAGATGGTGTTAAATTGTAGAATCTTTACAGACTGTTGTCACATGATTTTGCTCATGTGTTATTGCAACATGTGTCAGTGTGTGCTTTTCAGTCAACAGTTGCATTCCTTCCCAGTCATCCAGCAATGTTCAGTGGTTTGTGAATGTGTTCCAGTCTCAGAATCAACACAATTCAACGAGTAATTTACAGTTTAGTGGGAGAAACCAAATATTGTGTCAGTGGAGTTTTATACACAGCACTTATCAGAAACAAAGGTTATACTTGGGCAAACATGTTCTCTAATTATGAACATCAACTGATCTGTTTGTTACTGGAATCATAACACATTCACCAGTTTTGTAACAAATGACATACAATCCCACTAGTGTGGAAGAAACACAACCAATGGCACATTTACACTTTGAGAATACATTCGTCTGTTTCACTAGCATAAATTATACAACTTTTCCTCAATCATGTACTGTGCGGAAACCCAGTTTGTATAACATTGTCATTTGTATGTATTACATTCCATAGAATTATTCACTTTATGTATCAAAAACACCTATAGGAAATTTCAATTTCACAATGAGTAATTATTGATATATTTTCATAACTACCTGGCAGAACAATTAATTAATAGTGTGGAATTAATGGAATTAATTTAGTCATTTTCTAAGGTTTTTACAATATGAATGAGCAAGCAGAATCAGAAATTTTGGTAATTCTGGAAAAAGAACTGAGCCAAAGAACACAAGCATGTTCACTGACCTCATTATACACTATCAAAGTGACATGACTGATTGAAATGTCATGATCATCAATATCTGCTCTATACCAGGCAGTTGAAGAAGAAGAAGAAGTTGTAGCATGTATGCTACATTCTCTCTCATATGCAGTCTTAGCTTACATCATAGTGCACTAATATTACTTGCTTGACTGCCATTGACTTTCCTGGACTGGGGCTGTTTTCTCTAACAGGTTAAAAATCTAACTAACAGCTTACAAAGACTTCAGAATTCCTCTAAGCACACAAGAGATGCTCTGACATCTGAGGTAAGATAGAAACACTCTGTGGGAATTCACTGCTTGGGTAAAATTGGTCTGTAAACAGAGGTAGAACACAAAAGTAATCTTTGTCATATGTTACATAGTCTGCACTGAAAGTTTCTAGCAATAATTATGATAATACACCATACTGAAGTCCAAAGACTAATTGGCTTATGCATTTAGAGATTAATTCATTTATTCTATCATCTAAAGCAGAGGTTCTTAACCTTTTCAGATGACAAGCACTGGCCAAATGTAATACTAAATGCGCCAGCACCATAACATATAGGATGAAAGGGAAATTGAAAGTAAAAGTAAAAGGGAATGTTAAAACTTAACCAAATAACCTTCATGACACCCTACACACCTAGGGTGTAGATTACCTATCTATTACTATTACCCTATCTATTATAATATCTATTCGCCCATGTGTTGCCGGTGCCCAAAAGTTTACCTTCCATGTATGTCATAAGAGGCGACTAAGGAGGTTATGGAATGAAGTTGGCTATCCCATATAGGATCAGTGACCCAAAGCCATGCTGAAGTCAGATGTGTCAGGCCAAAAGGCGCAGATATTGCAGCAATGCTGTAAACCATGACACAATGCATTCTGTTCTCCGGACTACATCCTGCTAATCTGCAGGAGTTTGAGAACGAACGCAGAAGAAGAAGAAGATAATATCTATTCATCATCATTTTCCTCTTGTGCCAAGCTTGGCACATAGGACAGATATCATAGCTCTCCATGCTTGTCGATCAACAGCCAGTTGTTCCAGATCGTTCATTTTCATACCAGCTGTTGTGATTTCTTTCTCAATAGTTCTTTTCAGTGTTGTTTCTTCCCCCTTTTCTCTTACCTCTCGGTGACCATGAAAAGACTTGATGTGGCATTCTGTCTTCATTCATTCTGAGTGTGGGATAATAATATCTATTACCCAATGTAATCAACGCAAATATAAATGATCAACTAGTGAAATAAGTACAGGGATTCCAATATCTTTGGAGCATTCTTATGCTACATCATCATATTCAATACACATTGACACTATACATAAGCTGACCATGAGGTTTACTATTATGTATCATATTTTATTGTTATTGTGTTTTAATATACATACATCTCCAGCTAAATTCCTCATCAGCCTTGACATGGGGGTAATGAAAGGAAATAAAGTGTATGGTAACCTTGTGGTTTGTTTTTTTGTTGGTTTTAAAAAATCAAATTAGCTAACTCTAGAGTTTCATGTACTGTATTTGCACTCTAGCTCAACCTGTTTTATTAGCTTTGGGTTTAGCAAAGGCACATGCATATTAATCAAGATGTCTTTCTTATATTCTACATATTGGCATTACATGGTGAATGGGTTGCTTTATTTCTTTCTTAATTTCCTTAACTGATTCACTTAACTGATTCCAGTGCTATTTTGGGCCTCAGAAAATAGATGTCTTTTTATAGACTTCAAAATATCAATTAGTTTTTTTTACAGTTTGAGAAAATAATCATGTTATCTGATCAGAACTATGGAGTGAATCAGTTAGTACTAGGTGATTGGGTCATTTTATTTTTTAATTTTGCATCTTAAAGATATGTCTAGTTTTGTTATGCACTGAATACTACATTATTCAGGATTGAATTGGAGGAGGCAGACAGATGGGCACAGGATAGAGTCAGGTTCAGGACATCAATTGGAGGAGGCAGGTAGATTGGCACAGGATAGAGTCAGGTTCAGGACATCAATTGGAGGAGGCAGGCAGATTGGCACAGGATAGAGTCAGGTTCAGGACATCAATTGGAGGAGGCAGGCAGATTGGCACAGGATAGAGTTGAGTTTAGGACATCAATTACGAAGACAAAGTTCTGGAAAGAATATGTCATATGATGATGACTGAATAATGTCTATAATTTTCTATGTTAAAGTTTTTAATATCTTGTCAACTTTCTTACCCAAAATTCACTCCTGTTTAAAGAGCACTTCACTAAAGGATATCATCACGTGACATATTCTTTCCAGAATGCTGTCTTTGCAATTGATGTCCTGAATCCAACTCTATCCTGTGCCAATCTGCCTGCTTCCTCCAATGATATCTTCATACAGTCTTTGATGTCATCTGTCCATAAAGGATAATATGGGCAAATTCAGTGAAACTCGAATATTTTCTGTACAAAATACAGAAGATTAGTTTACAGATATGTTTGTATTTTGTGTGTACATGAAATTCTATTTGTTTTCTTGTTAGCGTCCCTTATTATTTTATCTCATTATTAATTACCCCCTGCACTCCTTAACAGGAAAACACGCAGTAATGAAAGTTAAGTTTTATTAATGACTATTATTTTATCTTATTATTAGTGGCCTTATTCTGTTATCTTACTGTTAGTGACTTTATTTTATTCTTAGTGGTCTTTTCATTTTATCTTATTTTGAATTATAATTTTAACATTAATCAATTTCTGTGTTAGGTGTTACATGAGTTTGACTCTAAATTACTTCATGTTAGGCTAGCGAACATAGGGAGATAATTCTTCAACTTAAGAATGAGAAAAGAGATTTTGAGGAGAAGCTGCAAGAAGCCCTGAGCTCTGCCCTACAGAAAGAGGAGCTGGTAAAACAGATGAAGGATGATATTAAGCTGGCAGTTGCAAAGGTAATAGTTACATTTTCTTGTACACACTTTCAGTAATCGACTTCTGTGTCCAATTTAACTGAAGACAATCAGTGCAAATATTTTCAGAACTTGTGAAGCTAACTTATTTCAATTTATAACTCACAAATTTAAGAAATCGAAAAGACTTTTGGGTGAGTCAGTTAAAACTGTGCTTTGATTTATCCCATAAAATTATGAATTACATTGTAAGATAATTTAATCATTCATTTGTATGACAATCCTATAGCATACATTCAATTGTCAGACAGGAACACAGTATGGAGACCTTCTACTTTTATTCTTACTATTTGTTCTCAAATTCCCTATGGATCTATTTTGTAGCAGTGCAATGGTTCTACCAGATTTCAAGCAGGATGTAGTACAGAGACTAGAAATACATTTGTGTCACCATTTTATTTGTGGCAATGACCAGACAAATCCAACAATGGCAAAACTGTATGTAATAAAAGGGAATACAAAGTTTTTGAAAAATAAATATGAAGTGATGGGAAGGGGGCACCAGTCTATCAAATCTATATGCAAGGAGACATCAGTCTATCAAATCTATATGCAAGCGGGCACCAGTCTATAAAATCTATATGCAAATGGCCACAGTCTTTAAAATCTATATGCATGTGGGCAGCAGTCTATAAAATCTATGTGCAAGTGGGCAGCAGTCTATAAAATCTATGTGCAAGTAGGTGATGGCACACAAAAGTTGGATAAAAACTATACTAGAGCAGCACAGTACAAGAACAACTAAACCAGAAACTTGCCCGATACATTACAAAGTATTTTATATCAACATTTCAAAACTTCTCTTTCACAGGAAAATTTAAAATTCAGTAATAAAATTTTGCTAATACCGGTAACTGGAAAAACACAGCAAAACACACATAAGTCAATGTTCCTACCAAAAAATCTTCATTGAGAACAAAATATAGCACACACACAAAATGGTAAATTATAGTACTGCCAGTGATCACATGACAATGTTATATGAGAAGACAAATG
Organism: Meghimatium bilineatum; assembly: GCA_034231615.1. Classification (NCBI taxonomy): domain Eukaryota; kingdom Metazoa; phylum Mollusca; class Gastropoda; order Stylommatophora; family Philomycidae; genus Meghimatium; species Meghimatium bilineatum. Next base: position 10,910,383 of record CM067308.1, read on the forward strand.
CCAGAAGTCTGAAGAGGATAAATGGTAATACTGAAGGAACAGATAAAACAAACAAATTTATAGACCAAGCCACAATATCCACATATAGGAATAATGGATGTCAAGACAGAAAGGCTGTAATTTATTTATAAACCAGTTCTCAAGCTCATTCCACATCCAGTAATTCAAGGAGCTTGGTATAATAACAATCACCTGAACCCCTCATCTATATTTTGAAGGAAGTGTCCATTATTTACATCTATCCATTGTCTTTTCTCTGCTTTTGCTTTTAGACATTGCAGGATTGGATGACAATCAGTTTGCAGGATGTGGCACATTTGGTCGTTTCATATGCAGTAATATTATGATGTCTGAGAACATTGGTAACTTCTTCAATCCACCTCTTGGTCTTTCCCTGCCTCTTGCAGTTTCCATTCTCATACTGTATGCTCTTGCTGCAGCTATCATGAGTTCATTCTCATTAAGTGGCCAAACCATTTCAGTCTCTATTTTTTAACATATTTGACCATAGACGCTGCACCAGCAATTCTTGAGAATCAATTTCTTCATTCCTCACATGGTCTCTTCTTGTTCTGTTTGCTGGTCTCTTAACTCATTTCACATTTATTAAGCTTTCTTTCTGGTTCTTTAATTAGTATCCATGTCTGACATTGATAAAGCAATGTTGGTACAAAGATTGAATTTATGATTTACCTTGTTTACTATTAGGATAGATCACTATTTCAAAATTGGTATAAGTTCATAATTTATGTGGTTAGCTTTTTTAATTATTGTTTAGGTACAATATGGGGAGCAGTACCTACATTATTTAATGAAGTGAATCATAATCTCATAATTTCAGTGACGACACAAAAGCTGTGCATACTAAAGTTGGAGTGAAACTGTGCATAATATTAAAAAGTTGGAATGTAGGTACTGCTCCCCATATTGTACCATTGTTTAATAAACTAAATAGCAAACTCCCATCAGGTATTTAAGCATATTACCACATATATGCAATATAAAAAACAATATATAATGATCCCTTCACAGAGTTGTGAATTTCAGTCAGCAAATATCTGTGAACTTGGTATTGTTTTGATGATACAAAGCTTAATAAGATTATTGTGTACATGATTGGAACAAAATATTGATTACTTTCTTCTAGACTCAAGAGAATCAGTCCAAGTTGGAGGAAGCTGATAGGGAACACCAACAGTTGCACAGCAGATATATAGCTCAGGTCAAGGAGGTGAGTAACAATATCACAGATTCTATATATGTCATGTTTGGTATGATGATCATGTTTCATTCTTTGATCGTAAATTTCTTCAACAACTTTCTAACATTTGAGAATTTTTGTGCTTCATATACTCATTCATATACTCATCTCAAAAGGGCTCAAAGGGTATAGAGGATTGGCTTAATTGTACTCAGTTTTACCCCTGTGTACTCCGTCCCTCTCAGGGTAGTGACACGCCAAGAGTACCACTCATAGCACATAACTCCATAGCTTCAAATTATAATCCCCAAGTCTCTCAGAAAAAAATCAACTTTATAAACATGTCACAAACAGGATTCAAACCAACAATCTCTTGAGCACAAAGCAAATGGCTTAACCACTATGCCAGGGAAATCCAAAGAGATACTAATTTATTCATGCTCTAACAAATATATAATCTTTTATTTCTCCTGCTTTTATCATCCCATAACGTGCCTGTCAACTAGTACAGTTTCCTGTAATGTTTAAAAAATATGTAGATTTCTTTGAATATAGTATTTTCCTTTATGGAAGTGCTCTTAGTATGTGCATAATTTTTGATATCACAATACATAATTTTAGGTTTATTTTTGTGCTGACATACACAATGATTATCTTCTGGAAGTTGACTGGTAGAATGTCTCCTGATATTATAAGGATACAGCTTTCTTTCTAAGCATATGTCCAATTCACTTTTTCTGTTTATTTCCTGATGTGATGCTTCTTGAATGTGCATTTCCGCCGAAGACGGATGTGTCAGGCAATTGGCGCAAATAAAATGATGACACAACTCATTTCAATTATCTGGACTGCATCCTGCTGGAAATCTAGTAGGACCATGGTTCTGGTACAAGGGAGATCCAGTGGAAGTTTGAAAATGAACGTTCAAGAAGAAGAAGAAGAATGTGCATATTTTACTAACCAAAATCACCAACAAAGAACTGTTGTCCTAAAGTTAACAAACTAACATTCATGATGTATTTTAAGAAATACATGATAGAATTAGATTGTCCTTGACTTCGTAATTTACCCCAGTAACATCAACAGCACTGCCATGCAAAAAACCTCAGAGAGAAGATAGAATATAACACGTATAGTGTGGTGAGTGATGGTGTAGAAGATAGAATATAACACGTATAGTGTGGTGAGTGAGATGATGGTGTAGAAGATAGAATATAACACGTATAGTGTGGTGAGTGAGTGATGGTGTAGAAGATAGAATATAACACGTATAGTGTGGTGAGTGAGTGATGGTGTAGAAGATAGAATATAACACGTGTAGTGTGGTGAGTGAGTGATGGTGTAGAAGATAGAATATAACACGTATAGTGTGGTGAGTGAGTGATGGTGTAGAAGATAGAATATAACACGTGTAGTGTGGTGAGTGAGATGATGGTGTAGAAGATAGAATATAACACGTATAGTGTGGTGAGTGAGTGATGGTGTAGAAGATAGAATATAACACGTATAGTGTGGTGAGTGAGTGATGGTGTAATCCCTTTATCTATGAGGAGGTAACTCTTGACAGTTTAGATCTATTCTGATAAAAGAGTAGGTGCTCATTTGACACAACTGAGGTGACACCCAGTTGTGGATAAGGTTTGTCGTCTGAAAAGCATTGTGGTATTAGGATGGGTTTTATAGATGCATGTTGGCCTCAAAGAGAGGCATTCCAGGGCAGCAGTATCCAGGATCATCGCATCCTGTCAGGAACTCACCATAAACTTCTGGGCTAACTATTTCTTCATTCTTCTGTCAGATTTGTTGACCCATCTGCAGTGATACATACATTTTCTGCAACCTAGGAGTCTGCCACAAAAGTACGAAGGTGCAAAGTCCGCAGACTTGTATCATTTTATTGTATCATTTCAGACCAAGACACATGCAAAGAATGTGCACAAAATAGATCTACATGGCTCTCTACAGTCAAAAAGAGTGCATCATCTTGTGAAAATAGAAATGCTGCAGCCCAACAGCAGAGAGTGGCTAGAAAGTCACGGATAGACCAAAATCCATCTAAAGTGGTCATTACATGTCCGAACTGTCCAAGGACATTTACAGCTTGAATAGGGTTCATTAGCCATCTACAAACTATTATGCATGGTCATAATTCTAACTGAATTTTAAAAAGTGGATGTAAAAAATGGTCATCATCACTTGTGATGGACGAACACATACAGATAGAGGTTATCAGTAACACTATTTGGAGAATGGTTGATAGGAAGTGAAGCCGCAGTAGACCATGCTGAGGTATAAAGACATCTGTGCATCCTCAATGAAAGGCTTCTTCATAGACCCCAAAATCTGGAAAAACACTGCAGAAACATTGGCTGTCTGAAGGCATAACATATTTGCAGGGGCAATGTTGTTCAGAAACAATATATTTAAAGATATGGAAGAAAGAGAAAGATGCAAACAAAAATCTTCTGTTGCTGTGATATGATCGCTTCAAAAATTCTTATTCCTGAGAAATGCTAAATAGATTACATCTTCATTTTGCTTAATGACCATCTGCAAGACACAAAAGGCCATACATACATACACTTGTAACACAGGAATGCTGTAAAAGTAAATAACTATATGTCTGCCAGAACTACAAATCAGTTTTGTTAAGAAATAACCATCCTGTCTAAAAAATTTCCACTTCCCCTTTTTTCAGTTAAATTTCCAACAGCAACAAGGCCTATCTCTTCATAATCTTCTCTAGACAAATCCTTTTGTTGCATGAATTTTTGTTGACATCAGAATTGTTGATGAGTTAGTTTCATATGCTTCAGATTGACAGACTTCAGACTGAGATACAAGAAAAAGAACTGACAGCTTCACAAAAAGAAACCATGTACAGATCAGACATGGCAGACAGAGAGGAAGAAATATGCAGACTTAAAGCTGATTTACATTCCTTGCATGAAAAACTTGCTCAGTCAGATGGACAGGTCAGTGTTTCTCTATTATATTATCTTTTCTGTCTTCCTCTCTTTGTATGATATATCTCTCTCATTCTCTCTGTGTGCATGCGTGTGCTTATGCCTGCGTGTCTGTGTCGGTCTTTGATCTCATAATATTTGCCTTTGTCTCTATGATGTTCAACTCTCTTCTCCTTAGTCTCATGACATGCATGGTAGATGAGTGTTACTATTTTTTGCTTCCCCTTTTGGTCCCTAGTAACACATGAGTAGATTCTCCCGAAATTATGAAAATATAAACTTCTCAATGCTACTGCGCTACCATTGCTATAGTTTGATTTCGATTAGTGATTCTCAACATTGGCCATATGACTCTTGAAGGGATCCACATCATTTTGTTTGGGGCCAGCAGACAAATTTACAGTTTCGAGGAGGAGGGACCATAGAAAAGTAGCTATCTGAAATTATTTGAAAATATCTGAGATAAGTTAAAAAAATATTTTTAACAAAATCGAAAATATTTTTGTGTAGCTTGTTCCTATGGGGGTAAAAGTGGGTAATTGGCACAAAAAAAGGTTGAGAACCACTGATTTAGATAATTGTGTTTAATAACTCATAGCATATTGGAGTGTACATACAAACAATATTAAGTATACAATAATGCTTCTACATTATCTCTATGTTTTCACAGCTTTTCTCAAGAGAAGACCACATTGGTCACCTTCAGAGTCAGCTAAGAGAATCAGTGTCCGAATCAAAAAGAAAGGAAGAAGAGCTGCAAAGGCTTGAGTCAGAACTTCAATCAGCAAATGATGATAGAAGAAGATTAGGAGAACTGGTAAGAGGCTAATAATGATGAGAATTCAAAATAAAAAGTACATCCTTATCCATGTCAGAGTCATCATAAAAAAGTTTATCATTGATTAGTCTTAATATCCGTATCAAAATATTGTGCAAGAACTTTCATTAAAGTTTATTTTCTCTTTTGGGATTGTTAGTGGATATTTCTTATAGTTCATACCTTGCGGCGATGGTTATCATGTCTGTCCATATCCGTCTGTTTTGTGTACTACCAATAATTTCTGCTACCAATGTTTCCACATGCTATAATGACAAGCTGTTCAATATATTCTCTCTTTGTCTTCCCCTACCCTTCTTGTTCTTCAACTTTGCTGATGTCAACACATGCCCCATATTTCATCTTCTTATAAGTCCAAAGAATGTGGACTACATCCAAAGAATGTTGCCTGTCTTCTGATGCTAACACTCTACTCTCTTTATTGAATTAACTTCTTTCAAGATATCTATATTATACTTTTTATCTGCATGATGTTCTCAAATGAAAAATCTTTGGAGCAAACAGAAAAATAAAGTAGAAACAACAAAATAGAAACGAAATTGCTAATGTTACGACCTTTTATTTCTCCTGTTGCAACATACGGCTATGACACTAAGTAAAACAGCAGCGAAGAAGGTCAACGCCTTTGAGATGAAATGCTACAGAAATATACTTAGAATATCATGGAAGGAAAAAAGAGAGAAACTCAGATATTATAAATACATTGAAGATTCCAGAATGTTGGTTACTAAACACAATAACAAAAAGAAAACTACACCTGTTTGATCATATAAAGATACACAACTGTTTAGAAAGACAATGGAGGGCAGAGTACCTGGGAAGAGGAGAAAGGGCAGACCAAGAAGACGATTGACTGACGATATTAAAAATAACATGAATACATCGTTGAAAAATTCAAGTGGTATAGCCCAAGACGGAGAGGGGTTCAGAGAGTTCATTGGAAAGACAACGTTCTAGAAAGAATATGTCACATGACACTACTGCTATAGACAAGTTAGCCCGTTCGTTGTTATATATCCCTCTCATTGCTAAAAACAATTTCACTCCGAAACCGTGAAGCGCCAGCATGCATTATATAAACAGCATCCAATAAGCATATATTTTCTGATGTCAATGAAAAGTCAGTACTGTGAAAGCTCTCTTATTTTTGTAGGACAAGAGAAGGATTCAGCACGCCATGAAAATTATTGGGAAAATAATTTATCACAGTTGGGATTGTTTACTGAGAACAGTGTAGCAGCTTAAGGAATGAGAATGTTATTTTATGTGAATCATGTTATTGTAAACCTGCATATGGTTTTTCTTAGGTTCAGCGTAGAGAGATCAGCATTCAGCAACTGGAGCATGACCTTGACCGTGCTAAAGAAAAATACAAGGATACAATAGAAGAAAATGGCAGACTTGAAGCCAGGGTTCAAGCTTTCGCTATCAATGCTCAAAGTGAGCAAGATGTCCTCAGCACAGAAGTAAGATGAACTTTTATGTTTTCTTATTTCTTTCATCAAAGAAATTATGACAAATGTTTATCTAGTAGAAAAATCCTTTGCTATTGTAAAAGATGCACATTGCTCATTTAGCTCATTGTAGGTTTAGATCACTAGTGATTTCTTCTGCTTTGATTTGCCTGGATTTTGCCTTATATCTGCAGATTTGTCTCATTTATGCTTTGTAACTTATAGAGAGGTCAGCTTAGTTTTGCTTCCAGTGTTGTCTCTCATGGTCAGTATGTTCCTCAGCATTTTATGTTTGAGACATTCTTGAAGTATGTGCTCTGCAATCTGAACCTGAATAAATTGTTGATGATATTGATGTGCTTTTTGGCAATAAAATACAAAATGTTGTGGTTTTAGCTGTAAACTTCAGTGTAAAGTACTTAGCTTAATATCTTGAATGGTCATCATCATTGGCCTCAGTGTCATCTGTGGCACTTGTGATGGTCATTTGTTAAGCAGTACCTGCTATTTTTGTAAATACCAATCCCTAAATGAGTTTCCATAGAAATTTATGAAGACATACTGAGCTTGAGCAGGATACAGTTCAACAGTCTACCAAGGCAAGAAACAAAAGATGTTGGAGGTCTATTACAAATAACCTTTGATGCAGAGATAATACTTGGTGATGATAATAACTGGGTTTCCACTACAGTTTGTTTTTTTAAATCATTTCAACAGCCACATGTTCTCTCTTAAATATTCTTGTCAGCTACTTAAATATCCTGATGGAATATTTATTCCAGGTGCCTTTGTGCTCTGCCAACACTTCCCAGTTGTTTACTTTTAATGTGATATCTCTCTTCAATACATCTCTGAAGCTATGTGATGGGCAACTGACTTTTCTGACACCAGTGGCTAGCTGTCCATACAGAATATCACTGTGAAATAAAAATGACAGAAATGTGCATAGTTACTCTGAAGTGAACAAAGAATAAAGAATAAAGATCCTTCCAGTTAAGTTATTGGAGAACTGATGATAAAAATTCAGAATCAGCTATATCTGCTCAGTTCTCACCTACAAGGAGTCCATCAGAAATTCCGTGTAAGAACTCTTAGCAGAATTATAGTATGATAGCACGACTGCAATCTTGCTTCTGATTTTTCAGTCAATAACATTTAGTATAGATTAACTTTATTTCGTCATAATTTTTATATACATTTTCATCCTCATCTCGCTGGCCTCTTCTTTCACTCTCAGTGAGTAGTATGTCTTCAGTCTCCTCTTCTTTGGAACTTATTTCCAGTTTCCCTTTACATTTTATATACTATGTTTTAACATACCTCATACTTTGCCTACAGCTCTAACTCTTGCTATTTTCTTCCTCTTCCCATTCTCCTTTAATATCTTTGCATACTATGTGTCTTTTAAAATGTTATGTACGCATGTTTCAATATCTCCATAACCTCATACTTTACCTATCACTCTCCTCCATACTATCTTCTTTCACCTTTTTTTCCTCCTTCCACTATCCTAACCATATTATTTGTGCATTTTTGTGTGGGAACATTTTTGGTTGTTCCTTGTTTTTTTGTCCTAATGAAGGCTTTCTAGTCAAAACATCATCTGTCCATGTGCTTCATTGTTAGTATTCATTGTTGATAATACTGTAACATATTCTTGTTTATGCCCACCAATGTACAAAAATTTCTTGCCTAGTCCAATAGTTGAAAATAAGGGTCTAAAATTGTATACTTCTTTGTTAGTATCTCTCAACTAGCTAGCACAGTTTTACATTTAATTTGGGGGTGGATAGTGTTAATACATTTGTATTACAAGTTTAAATTGTGCTATATAAACCTAGCACATCTATTTTTTACATGCCTTTGATTCAGGAGGGCTTTCCTAGCTAATGACAGCCTTCCAATCTGTTGGTAGGGGCAGAGTATATGAACTGTATGCCATGATGGTTTATTGTGTATTTTATAGACCAATACATCTCTGTGTGGGGGGGGGGGGATTTCTGTGATGGAAAAGGTAAGCTTGGAATTGGATGAGTTGGCTACGTGTGTCATACAAGGTGTTCCACAGTTCGTGAACTGATCTCATGTAATTAATTAGTCTCCTGTACCCATAAATACCTTTTATCATCTGAGAAGCTTCAGTATAGTAAAAACTTCACAGTAGAATTGAACTATGGTTGATTTGCCCTCTTAGCCAATGTGTAAGTGCTCTAACATTGCCACCTTCATCAAGTTGATAGGAACTGTGCACATGGTAGATCAAGCTCTGACTTATCACTAGCTTTCCAAGAATCGAGCAACAGATTAAAGTTGGAGAGAAAGGTTCAAACCCTCTCCCTTAGAAAGTTAGTAATTTATATTTATTAAATATATATTTAATCAATTATTGTACTGTTTATTTTTAAAGGTCAAGCGAAAAGAGGAGGGTTTAATACGCATGAAGATGGATATTGTCAAGTTACAGGAAGTTTGCAGCAGATATGAAGAAAAAGTAAGCTTGATCCATGATTTACAGCTTAGCTGTGATACTTGTGTCTCTCAGCCTCATAGATCTTACTCAGCATGACTTCTGAGTCAATTTGACCTTCTGTGGGAAGGGACAGCCAACTCCACCCCAACACAACCTTAGTCGCCTTTTATGATGTGCTTGGCATATAACAGTGTCGCTATTTTTTGCTGCTCTAACAATATTATATGGGCGGCAGTAGAACTGGAGTGTTAATTCAATCCCCAGGAATTATGATCGACAGAGCTCTTACATCCTTCTGTGCAGCGAGGTGGTTTCTCCAGAACTTTACTTAATGGCATGAAGACTTCTCAGACTATACAAAGGGTAAAAACATAAGTACATAGATGAAAGACAGTGGGATGAACTCTGAAAAACAGTATGTAGATGCGAAATTACTTAAATTTACTTATATTTTTACCAAAATTATCAATGGTACAATCTGAAGCTTAAAAACTCATGAAAAAAAATACTGGAATTAAAAGTGGAACACATACATATAAGGAGAAGTAAAATATCTGAATTACATAAAACATGAGAATCTACATAATATCAGAGTTCACCATCAAGGTAATAGGACATTTCAGACTACTTTTGATGTTAATACAACTGTTGATCTAATCTCAGTGAATATAAAGGTAAACTAGACATCTGCAGTGAAAATAAAGGTAAACTAGACATCTGCAGTTAATATAAAAAAATGCAAAGCTATATATTTGTAGTACATCTGAAGAAAAGGTGTATCTAAAGCAGAAGTTGGCAACCTTATTGATTTGGCAATCCGGATTAAGCATTTCTCTCATGGTATAGAACCAATAAGCTTCCTTTTTTATAATCCTTATGGAAGTAATTGTGACACAGATGGTTTATTGATAATAGATAGTAACTGTAGAAAAACTGAAATCCAACAGGTGAAACTAGAAAACAGGGTGATGAAGTTTTGCTAATCACTGGATACAAACAAGAACCACAGAATGTCGATTCTCATATTAATTTCATGTGTGTATCCACTTCACAGATAGTTTGTAATTTTATATTTTCTGAGTTCAGAGACATCTGCATATAGTAGTTTTCAATCAACTTGAAGGGTCAGTAATTATGGCTTGGTTAGCCAGATTTGACCAGTGGTCTGTATTTTGCTCACCTGTGATCTAATGTAACAAATAATACTTTTCTGCTTACATCCTTTCTTTTAGTTAAGGGAGCTTGCAAATTCACACATTATTTGTCATTGTTTGCAGACGGAATTAGTATGCAGATAATTTTATAAGATTGTAATGCTTTGTTTCAAAAGGCTTCCCAAGCAGAGAGAGAAGCAGAAAACTTGAAAACACAGCTTAGGTCTTGCCAGAATGAGGTCAGTATGTAAAAATATGTCTGTAACTGCTATTACTTTTGCATTTTTTACTTATGAAATGCTGGAGCAACCATATTTTCAAAGACTGTTTAAAAATATTGATGTTAATAAACTTTTTGCTATCACAATTTTTCTAGTAATTGATGTGTAATCCATTACACTGGTGTAATCAAGTGGTTAGTTTACTGGAGAAATCAAGTGGCTACCGGTAGTTTGGAGAAATTAAGTGATTAGTTTACTGGTGTAATCAAGTGGTTAGTTTATGGGAGAAATCAAGTGGTTAGCTTACTGGAGAAATCAAGTGGTTCATTTACTGGTATAATCAATTGGATAGTATAACTGTGTAATAAAGTGGTTAGTTTAGTGGTGTAATTAAGTGGTTAGTTTAGTGGTGTAATCAAGTGGTTAGTTTACTGGTGTAATCAAATACTTTGGTACAGGATCCTGTTTAGAAAGTATTGTAATGTAAATAAAACAATAACCTCATGTTGTTAAAAGAAATGATACTGTATACTTCCAAATATAAGCAGATAATGTGTGTATTTTTTTCTGCTATTCATGTACGGGTGTGGCTTATATATGTGTACAAAAAATGTTGTTTTTAGAACAATAGCAGTAGAAACATAAAAATGATAACACAGAATGTCAAATATCAGTAACTGGGGGAAAAAACCAGTATGAACAGTCATTCAAATCCTTCAAAGTTGGAATCACTGTCTGAATTCTGAAATAGTTCATGGAAATCTGTCATGGAAATATCAGGGTAGATATTGTCAGTTACATCACCGTCATAAGCATCATCCTCAAAGATAGCATTGTCCTCTCTTCCATCCATTGCATTACTAATGGATCACTTTGTGAAAGATTGGACGATCATTACAGACTGAGTATTCGGCAATGATTATTTGATTCACTTAGCGATTGCGATGATGTCAACTATTTTTATGTTACCACCCATCATCACAGTTAAATTGGGTGATGCTATCCAGTCATTCCATTTTGCTCAGAGCCTGTGCTTAAATCGTTTGTTAAGGAAGACATCTAGAGGCTGCAGGAGGAGGTAAAGACCCCAGGAATTACAGATACAGACAGCCCCATCTCACTGCATTGTTTTTTCACTTTCTTTGAGATGTTCCAGAAACAAGTACCAGACTAGTGGGGATGATTTTTTAATGGCGTCCCCCTTCCTCTGCCCCACACTTTATCCAGCCATTCTAGTGCCACTTTTGTGTGTGGGCATGCACAAACACGCTACTTGGGAAAGTTTGCCCACTTGTGTTTAGAAATAATCACGGGGGAGGCAAACATGCCCCATCTGCCATGCAACCTAAAACTACAGTGAAATGCATCTTCTCATATCTAGTCGCCTTTACAAAAACCATCTTCACACCATTTCGCTCTACAGTGCGATTTCAGAGCAAACCACAGCAGACTGGTCATGACCATATATCCTATTTGTGATAGGTCGAAGTTGAATCTCTTCCGCAGGTTATTAGTAAAAGGTTGAAACTAATCAATTTTCATTTCTACCTCTTTCTCCAACTTCTGTGTGAACTTATACGGATTTGTAAACACAAATATGTCTGTTCATCAAACGTTTGCCCCATTCTATTGAGGCAACAACGTCCACAGATTTTTGCGCTTGGAATGCAGGATCTTTTAATATGGTGAGTGCTCTGATTCAAACATTTGTGCATATTAAAATGAATCCGTTCTGCCTTGAGTCCATTACCCATTCAGATAATTTCTACTCCAGCACAGGGAATGTGGCTCTACTGCCACGTGCTGCTTTCTTTGTCCTTCGCATCAAAGACAATTTCTTTTTCTCCATTCTCGTACTTCCTTTTTGTTCACAATGAAGTGGTGGGCAGCCATCAAATTGTTGGATTTCTTAGAAAAAGCAATAATATCCAACTTAAAACTAGCAGCAAATGATGTCCTTTTCTGTCCAAGCATCCTTATAAAGCATAAATAAAATTACAATGGCAATACAAATTTAAGAACTGGAAGCTTAAACTACATGTACAGTATTCTTATATACACGTTAGGCTCTACCATATTATACAATACAATGCTACTTTGGGAGTAATACCATACCAGATTCACTTATAACTAAAATAGGTAAGACTATAAATCCAGTATAATGGCTCTTCATTGGTCAATTTGGGAATGTGCTTTGAATGTAATGGCAGATGCTATCTGATATTTTCCAAGCTAAAAGTTGACCTTATTCATTCATTGACTTTGAATTTATAGTAATGGCTGATGCTGCGATTGCAGTCAACCTTCCTTAATGAATGAATTAATGAATCTGATAGTTCAGAACACTGCTTGTACCTGGCAGTTACATGTTTTATGATTGCTAGCGACACCTCCTGGAAAAGGTTGCACTGTATTATCTTTGATATAATTTATGTGAGTGAGACAAATAAAAGAAATTACCTTGCATCTTACCGTTGCTAAAGTTTTTGTTAATTTCCTTTTAGCATTGTTTTGCTTGTCCCTTCATTCTTATAATATCGGGATTCCACAGTATTATTACTGTATTATTTTTGTTTCTACCTCGGTTTATACACGGTTTTAAACTTTGGTCACATTTTGGATATTAACCCTATCACTCCTATGAGATTTCCCAATTGTCAATCCCCCATCCCTAACACAAGGGGCATAACTCCTCCAATTTGTTGATATGATGATATTAAAAATGCATTTTCTTTAAAACTGTCTGTCCTATCACACTCAGACTTGGCAGATAAACAGAAAAATGAACAGTCTCACAGGAAACTATACCAACAATAATCTAACACTTATACATTCCAAAAAATAAACTGTTAAAGTTAGAATTATGAGGTGAAAAAAATTTGTAACTTACATTTTCAGCACAGGAAAAGTATCTGGACTCATCAGTAGTCAACTTGTCAATGTTGCATGATACTGCGAGAAACATTCTCCCTTGCCCAGCCAAATCTGACACAAACTACAACCATAGACGGTCTCATGTGCCCTGTTTCTGCTTCCATGCTGCCGGTTCTTCACACACCAGAAACATGCCCTTTTGTTCCCTACCATACGAATAAGCCTGTGCTCAAGCAGGTTATTGTTACCGACACCCGAAGTTGCAGCATGATTGGTGGGAGCCTTCCTTTTCTTCGATATGTTGCCACTTAAGAAAGCTGAGCTCAAACTCAATCGGAAGGCTATCTGCGCAACATTCTTTTCCTTCGGGTGGGGTCGATGGGAACAAGGGTGAAGGATGGAGCTGTTGATGATGGCAGTTTGCAGGAGGAAGCGAAACATGTACCTCCACCATTTGACAGATTTCCTGCCCACAGGGTAATAGGAACAGAGTTGGTCAAATCTGTCTACTCCTCCCATAGACTGATTATAAACAGCCACCGGGGATGGTATCTGCAAATCTATTTTGCCGTGTGGGGTACGACGTGCCACAGTTGTGAGACCTGGTGTTGTGTTTGTACTCAGAATGGATACAAATCTCTTGTCTCTCCAAACAGTGGCCACTGTGTTACCTTGCTGCCTATACTGCACATCACCTCGCTTCATAGATTTGGTACTCTTAGGTTTGAAAGCATCTGGCCATCCCTTGCGATTTGGCCGTATCGTGGAACATGAGTATGATTTGTTTTGCAACAGATCATTTGCCAGCTGAACAGATGAAAAATAATTGTCATAAAAAATATGGTGATTCTTTCCAAAGAAAGGCCGACATAATTTAGTGACAACATAATGTCCAGATCCATGTGGCATTGGTTCCAGAACTTTGCCAACATAGACATCAAAGTCTAACAGATAACCTGTTGCAGAGTCGGCCGCACACCATACCTTGATCCCCCATGGGTGTGGCTTACCCTTGATGTACTGCTTGAAGGAAAGACGACCATTGTAAGCTATCATAGCTTCATCAATGCTTATGTTCTTTCCAGGAGAAAAAACAGAAGCAATATTCCTTTTGACCATATCCAGAAATGGTCTGACTTTATATAGGGGATCATAATCTTTGTGGCCTTTGGGATGCTGCCTAGAAGAATCATTCAGATGAAAATATTGAGATATTTTCTCAAATCTATTTTTCCCCAAGCATGATGATATACCTAGAACATTGAGCCTGTCATCTGTACTCCAATACATGCTATACTCAGGCAATACATGTATGCCCATCACGATGTAAATATGGAAAAAAAGTTTTATTTCGCCGGCAGTTACGGGTGACCAGTACTTGTCTTCTTTTCCTGCTAGTTCTTGACGCTGTGTTGCGTACAAATTGGTCTGATCTGCTGCAAATTGATAAAACTCCTCATTGACGATGAGACTAAAGTAATCAAAAGGAGTAGCATTCGCATCAAGATCATGCACAGGGCCAACGTTTTCAATAAAGTTCTCGACTTCCACAGGAAAAATTTTGTCACTCCAGCCGTCATTCATGACGCTACTATTAGTGTCGCTAATTTCGTCCTCGTGGTCCGAATCACTATCGAAATCGAATATAGGAACTTCAACGTCGCTTTCAACATCTTCTACAGCATGTAAATCACATGCATCGTGCATATCACCATCGCAACTGCGGCCGGTCACATCAGTATACATACGAATAATATCTTCCATTTCAAAAACTAGGTCTAAAATTTCGCTACGTCTAAATAATTCGTATAAATACAGTCTTACGTCCTTTCGCTCCGATTGAAAAACTAAAAAGGACGCTGAACCACAGATCTGCGCAATGGTCGTGTTTTTGAATAGATCCGGTGGAAACTAAAAATGTACTATCGATCGCAACGGAACACGTAAAAAAAAGCGACTCCTCGCC
The DNA here is from genome assembly GCA_034231615.1 of Meghimatium bilineatum. Lineage (NCBI taxonomy): Eukaryota > Metazoa > Mollusca > Gastropoda > Stylommatophora > Philomycidae > Meghimatium > Meghimatium bilineatum. The sequence goes on from CM067308.1 coordinate 10,925,527, forward strand.
GCTCCAGGTGTCAGCACATAGAAGCGACTCCGCGCCGCTCTAAGGGCGAATCGGTTAAAGTTGCATCCTCATTTTATAAACAGATTGGCCTATATTCGCAAATATCTGGTAGGTATTTTTCAAAATACATTCATTTAAAAAAATTAATATTTGTTAAATGTGTTTACAGAATGAAACAAGAAGAGCTGCAGTGAAAAATCTAGAAACCAATGTTGAGGAGCTCAAGGACAGGAACAAGAAACAAATGGATGAGAACAACAGAATGGAGGATAAAGTCAGAGAGTTAACAATTGCAATTACTACACAGGAGGCCCAGTGTGAAAAACTCAAGCAGATGGTATGTTTTATGTAGCTCACCCATCATTTTATGTATGTCTCAATGTTTAAGTGTGAGGTGAGTGAGTAGGAGAGGAGGAGGAAAGGTGAGTGAGTGAAAAAATATTTAGATGAGTCTCCACCTGTTTGTTCCTGGATCTAAAAAAAAAAAATTTTTGAATGGTAAAGCTATTTCATATTTTCCAAGGTAAAAGTTTACTTTTATTCATTCATTCACTTTGAATGTACAGTACAACATAAGGCAAATGTTACGTAAGAAATAAAGTAAAGAATCTCACAGATTCACAAGAATCGCTACATTCAATAATGAAATGGCATAAATTTGCATGGTATGAACATGTATGCCGATATGATTACCTGTCAAAAACAATATTGAAGGGTATAGTTGAAGTTAGAAGCAGAGGAGGCCAAATAAAATAACGTGCAGACAATATCAAAGACTGGACAAGTTAAGATTTTTCAACATTAATTCGCATTGCTGAGGCTAGAAATCACTGGAATGCTCTGTGAGTTGATGCATCCAATGTAGCACACCTATGGCCATGATGGATTTATAGATGGGTGGATATAAATTTAAACATATTAACTATATTTCAGGAAGTAATAATATAGCTATGTCTCTACATAAATGAAAGTTATATCTACTTACCAGTGTGCCATGAGGTACAAAATGACTGTTTTATATGCTTACCAGTTTGGCGAGAGGGCCTGAATGATATGTGGCTTGTTTTTTGTTGGATTTTTGAAGATAAAGAGTTCATAGCACACAAAAAGAGATATTTGACTGCAGCAAAATATATTGTTAAAAAATAAAGGTAAAAGTAAGCAGACAAGTTGATGATGAAATAATCCCTTTAGATGTCAGCAGGTAACTCTAGATAGTCCATATCATTTCTAACAAAAGTACAGGTTCTTCTCAGTTGTATGACTCGGGGGGGGGGGGGGGGGGACACGGACTCATATAAGGCTATCTCAAAGTCTCAAAGTCATGGTTGTGTAAAAGGGGTTTATGGATGCATATGTAGACCCCAGAGGGAGGCATTCCAGTGTTCCAATATCCCAGAATTACCACATCCTGCCATAAGCACAGCACACACTCTGGGCCAATTATCTCATCATTCTATCTATTCGCTAAACCCTTTGTTGCCTTTCAGTGTTAGGGGTAGAAGATTTTTCTGGAGACGGCCCTCTTGTGTCTTTAGCATTTGTCTTTGGAAAACCCTCCATTTTACTACCACGAGTTCTCACTGTCGGATTGCTAATCCTGCCGCAATGTTGTATCAGGAGAACCTCACTTGGCTACGCTGTGATCTCTAATTAATGCATACATTGAGTCCAATCTCATCATTCTTCTGTCAAATATGTTGACCAATCCACAGTGATAGCACATCTAGCATTCCCGGTCACCTAGGAATCTGCCACAAAAGGACAAAGGTGGAATGTATTGGCACATCTAGCATTCCTGGCCACCTAGGAATCTGCCACAAAAGGACAAACGTGGAATGTATGCTGGTCTGCATCTCTGCGTCATCTATAAGGATTGTTTGTTATAAAAAAAAATGTAAGAAATTGAGACAAGATGTGACAATTATTTTTTCACAGATTATCAGCCTATCCTCCTTCCCTAGTCACCTTCCAACATTTCTGGGAAAAAACCAGTGTCTCTAATCTTTGCATACTAAAACCAGTGGCTCTACTTTTTGCACCATGAACTTCAGCCCTCGGTTGCCACACGAGTGGCAGACAAGGTGTATACAGTATTATTACTTATAAGAAATCATCATGTATGTGGAAAGTCTGAAGGTCTCATCAGTAGTTTATCAGACCAACAATTATGCAATAGAAAAATCCTAGTAGATAACATGACTATATAGTGAGACTTTCCTTTTGTATAAACCTCACAGCACTTTATATATGAAATTATTTTCTATACTCTCTGAGCTTTCTTCTTAGAACATTACACAATGCTGAAACTTGTAGTCTTTTGGGTATGAAATAAAGATCTGAAGAAACTTTCCCATTAAAGTATTCTATTGCTCATGATTTCTGGGTATTGGAACAAACATACAAGGAATTATCACAAAATTAACAAATAATTCTGTGTGACATAATTTACCAGGAGTTATAATAGCATAGCCGTTACTACATTACCTTTCTAACTCAGTCATTCATGGTTTGATCCCATGTTGAGGTCGGATTGTTTTCTTTAACACACAAGTTTTTTTGAACCAAACAACTCCAGGTTCTACCTAGCCCCAGGAAATCACAAAATAAAATTGGGAAGTAAAAGATTGTGATCTTTGTGTTTGCCATATGATCCTTAATGTATACATGGTAGAAATAGTGCCTGATCTAATGTTACAGGTGACTTCCAAAGAAGATCTGATACAAAAGCTCCATGAAGATTCCGAATTACTCAGTCGTCAGCAGAAGGAAGCTATTAGCAAGGTAAGATGGAATAGTTATCCATAAGTAATCTATTTAACACTGTGTGAAAAGATTTAACTCACTCACTACAGTTGGGTTTTTTTTGTGTGTTCTAGCAGAATTAATTTTTGTATACATCAATCATGGGAGCAAGAAATATTACTTCTAAATATATTTAAACATTAAATATTTTGTGACATGAAATGCAGAAAATATTTATATTTTCAGTGGCATCACTGTGTAGATTGACCAATTACAAACATATAAACATGAATATATCTGGACATAGAGCTGGATTATGTCTGTTATTCAAAACAGTTCAACAGAAGTACCAAGGTACTTTTGAAAAATATTCAAAACAACCATTCAGTTGATCTCAAAACTTATTATTATTATTATGATTAATCTAAGTAAAATTAACAAAATAAAAAAAGCCATGATAATCAACAAAATCACAGAAGAACAGATGTTAAACATAAAAATTCACGGAGAGATAATACACCAAGTAGATCATTACCAATATCTTGAACAATTATATGAGGAAAATATTGAACTCTAAATAAATTACAAACAACTAAAAATAATAATTATAAAATGCTAAATCTATTCTATATTAATATATGGATCATAAACATGGACAATAAACAAACAAATAGAACATAGAATTGATTGATGCCTTTGAGATGTGGATTATAAGTATATATGTGAGTCCAGAGAATGTAGATGTATGCTGTTATGGTTTTATTTGCAACAATGGCCTGACACATAAATCTTTAGCAGAAACTGCAGACTGTTACAATAGAACTATCTTAATAAGTTCAGACAGCAGTGATAGGCCAAAACATTTCAATTAGTATGCAATTGAAAATGACACTTCTGACAACAACACAGACAAAAAGTACAGCTGTAATGCAGATAATTGTTGACTTAAACTTATAGTTTTAATGTCACATTACATGGTTGACCTATGCTCCTACTGGATTGCAAAAAGACTGAAGTAATATATTATCCTAAACCCACAGGTTATAGCCAGAGATGACAACATTCAGAAACTAAATGCTGAAATTGGAAAGTTTAAGGCCAAAAATCAAGAGAAAACTAAAGAGGTAAGGATATTGTTAGAACAGCTGCTTTTAAAAGTCAACCTTCTTGTATAGCAATTAGTTTTAATATAGTCAACCTTCTTGTGTAGCAATTAGTTTTAATATACCCAACCTTTTAGTTGAGATATTTTATATCAGTTAAAAATACCAATCTTGTAGTAAATATTTCTCCTATCATATATTCTGTAATGAAAAGCCTGCCATCTTAGGACATATCTGACTATATTGAGAATTCAGGTCTAAAATGGTTACTTTATTTCTTTCTTAATAAAATATGAAATCATACTTAAATGTTGCATGCTGAGAATACATTCAGTCTGTAAAGTAAATTACATTTGCCCCATCAAATGTGATGGTAAGCCACTCACAGCAGCTCAACAATAGTACAGATAATGATGCATGTATAATATAACAAATCATATCTTAAAAAGGGGTAACATTTTAAGTAATCACTCAAAGTCTTTCTGACAATATTGCGTGCCATAAGCCTAAACATTGATAGATTAATTGTAAAATTAATTTGTTGCACTTTCCTAGTTAATTTTCAAGTGGTAGATGTTTGTCATGACAACAAGTGATATTCCCATTAATAGATCACCATAGGTATTAACTTATTTTTCCACAAATATATTATTTACAATAAAAACATCTTTATTTAGCACCACCAAAAAAATGACCTTTTAATTTTTTTAATTTTTTTTTTAATTTTGTGGGGGCGTGTGTGTGTGTATTTGTGAATAAATGCAAAAGATCCTATCATTTTACTACAACAGTCATCTGATGCTTCCAGTAAGGAGAAATTATTGAAAACAACATGGGCATCAATTTTCATAACAATATATTTCATATTTGTCACTACATAATAGTAGTGATATAAGCAGTGATGGTTTTGAAATTTTCCATTCCAGAGCCATCAGAATACTGCAAATATGCAAGAGTGTCGATTTGTATGGATATTATGTATACTATCTATCAAATGAACTCCTAGTATATATAAGTTATAGATTTAGTATAAATAAGCTTCACAAATTGGAGATTATGGATTTTTTTCCAAATTATGAGAATCTTGTGTGAAATGATGTACTCATTGTTCCATATGTAAGTGCTGTACTCATTATTCCATATGTTACAGACAGCATAAACATTTGTCAATTTATATCTTCTTGTGCTTCACTTGTTAACTATTGGATATACTATCAAGATAAAGTCATGTCATTGGATATACTATCAAGATAAAGTCATGTCATGTCATAGAAATTATTATTTTGTTTGTGCCAATATTGGGAACCTCTTTGTTTATAATTTGTTTTGGGTATATATTTTTTTATAATTGTTATGAAATTAAAATAACTGTCAAAGTATGTCATTCGATTGATGACAAGACTAGTATTTTCATTTGTCTTCACAATGACGTATCATTTGTCAAAGTACATTATAAATTAAGAAAACAACAGCCGAGTTTGTTCATCGACCATCAGGGAAGAAAATTCAACGCAAATTATACGTATTTCAGTTACGAAACCAATGTTTTTAAGATATTTTTATGTAAATAACCAGTAGTTCCAATTCAGTTCATACCTGTTGACATTGTTACTTGCTTCTGAAATATGTACTAAAACCAACATTAGCCATCATTTTCATTATTGCAAGTCCAGCTCATAATTGTTTTTATGTCGTTCTTTTTCAGAATTGTATTTATTGTATTTGCTATAACACATACAGTATTTTTCCGATATAAAGTATCTACTTAAACATTTGTTGACCGATCTGCAGTTTTGATGCTTTGTTCTTAGTAATCACCCTGTACATGCATACATACATATACACATGCTTTTGCGTGTGCGCACACTGTTAATGATGGAAATGACCAGAGATGAGAGTAAAAAGTAGTCTGCACTGAAAACAATCCAATGATGAACATTTTACTACTTTGGTATGGAGTCTGTTGTCCCATCTCATATAGGGTCAGAGTGATGACACATTGCAAATTTATAGACAGCAGCAGAATTTTATAATTCACGCAACATTAAACTAACTATATTCTCTAACTGTGTTGCTTCTTACAGCTGATGGAGTTGACCATAGAGGTATTGTATTATGTTAACTATATTCAGTGCTACGTTATGCCTTGCATATTTCTATTTCATGTGATCTTTTATATTTCCAACAAATAAAACCATAAAATTTTTTTAATGACAACACATTGGTTGCCTGTGCTGCAGTGTATTTTGCTTTCATGCTGATATCTTTATGTGTTCCATGTCAGAAAGAGTTAGGAAAACAACTGGTTTTGGCTGACGTGTATTTTTTAGAGTTTGGTTTCACTTTCCAACTGCATCTGTTTTGTAGCAGGGCAATGGCTCTACTAAATTTACAACAGGATGTAGTCCAGAGAATGATGATGTTTGTTTATGTTTTCTCTTAGTTAATCATCACAAATTTCATGTGATTTCCGATAGGGAGTGTGAAGTACCGGTACTTTGTGTTTCATTCAATTTGTGCCATGTAGGCCTAGGACATCCAATTTCTGCATGCCTTTAATTTGAGTCGGTTTCCCTAGCCTGTGACCATTTTTAATTCTGTCGCCAGATGGTGGGTGTGTATTGACTCTACACCGAGACGGTTTATCACCCACTGTGCCCTTGGACTTTACAAGCCAAAACATGTCCTTGGGTGACAGTCTCTGAGGAGGTGGTAATCAGGGATTTAGGCTTGGGTCAACTACACGTCTATCTCATACGAGGTGTTCCGTTGCCAGTGAACTTGTCTTGCATAATTAAACATATTGTCTCTGTGCCCATCAGGTAGTGAACCTTTTCTCATCTGTGAACATGATTCTGGTACAGGAAAAACTCAACAGTAGAGTTGGACCCCAATCTGTTCGCCCTTTTAACCAAGGTATCATTCACTGACATCATAAACCAAGCCTGAGTCTCTACACATATTTAGGAACACCTATGACTAGAAGCTCGTTCTCAAGCTGTACATTTCTTTAGTTCTGATTTCCATGTAACATTTTTCCCATTCTATTTACACATGATGCTCTCTAGCACTGCCCTGTCATTCTACTCACTATGTTAGTCTTCAGCTGATATTTGTGCATGATTTTTTATATATCTGTGACATCTATCCATCTCAGGACTTCGATATCCAATGCATATTCATTTTGGCTGACAGAGCAGGAGAGCCTTGCGTCACTGTGTGTCGACATTGCCGCAGAGGTATCGGAGATAATGATTGTCTTTTTTGCAGTCAATTGTCATTCTATGGACATGATCCCTAAAAGTATTTGCCAGGAACACAGCACGAACTGCTGTGTTTCTGTTTCTATGGTGCACCATGAGGAGGTACTTTTAGAATCTTGGTTTTCTGCTAACCCTGAGTCTGCACACAAAAAATGCAGAACCTTTTGCACCTCAATGGAGATGTGTTGTATTGTGGTTTTATTTTCATCAATGACTCGGCGCATTCAGCTTCAGAAGTAGTATGTATACATTGTGTTTTTCAAATTCACTGAAAATAAATAAGGCAACTTTGTGTATGCAACCTTTTGTCATATTTTTCAAACAGAACACTATTCTTTTATCCCTCAACTGAATTGTGCTCATGGTCATCATTGCTTGACATTTTTGCTATTATCCGGGTCACTATAAACTTGACCACAGACAACCAAGTGCATTGGTAATGATCCTAACATACAAACAAATAAAATATTCTATTTTAAACACATTTTCTTAGAAGTTTCACAAATTGGATTGTCATTCATTTTTTATTAAATGGTTTGGTTTTTTTTTCAAACATATGAGTTGGCATGAACAAAAAAACTTTTCTCTCTGAATACTTGTGCATGGCTTTAAGACCTTTCATTAAGGTTTGAGCTTTACAGAAATAGCATTTTTATCCCATGCTTCCAGGTGCCAAGCATGCCTTATGTGTTAAGTTCCTGGTATGTGTTGCATTAATGTTAAGTAGTAAGAGAAAAATCTTGTAATTTAAATTTGATTCTTGATTCTTCATTAGAAACCATTACTGCACAAGGGGCATTCCCATAAATGCTCTGCTTACCATTCCGTCAGCTGTCTAAAAATATATAAGTTCAGTGTCCCAGTCAGTTGTTGGTTGTGAGTTCTAGTCTTTCCTGTGAGGTCGCACTTTTTCCTCTCTCTCTCTCCTGGTCACTCCCTTTCTATCATTCCCTGAACATGTACATTGTCTTTTTCTGCATCCTCTTCATCATTTTCTATTATAGACATGACTACTCTAATTAACTTAGACCACTCTCTTCTCATTACATTGCCATCCACTAAGCTTTACCCACCAATGCATCAGTTCTTTTGTTGTCTCTACTCTAACTCCCACATGACCTGAACAGTAGATCCATGTGATGCTTTGGGAGTTGTTAAGAATGGCCCGCTCCTTTCTTATCATGCATTTTCTTATCTTCAGCAGCATACTCTGGCAGTCTGATAGAATCACTGCATGTGTTGGTGACTGCATTCCCAGTCAAGTGAGAGCTGCTGTAACTGCCTCTGTCTCTATTCTAATTCTCACTGTTGTGATGGAATAGGCAGCAGGTTTTTCCATCACTTTTTTTGCCATTTCAGTAGATGACAAAGCCCCATCTGCATCTATTTGTTTCTCTTACTGCTGAGTCTGTGGCTTTGAGTACTGTTGTATAAGCTCTTGTATTATTCCCTATATCTTGGTTGCAGTCCAATCATAGCGCTCTCTTTCTAGCTGTATCATATTCATCAAGGACTTTCTCTCTTTGTTTACTTCCATCAATTCACAGTCTCTTCCTACATTTTCCAGATTGCTGACTCTGAGTAGGGTATTTTCTGTGTTTCTGCCATTTAAGACCTTCCTTGTTTGATGCGCCTTACTTTTTAGTTATCTAGAAGTTGGTGTAAAGGGTGATAGTCACTGTTGATAACTTTAAACTATTCTTTCACCTGCACTGTGCGATCTTACTTTAATGCTGAACAGATATAGAAGAAACCTCATGCACAGCGATTGGTGTATCTCTGGTGCATCCTAGAACTGCCCTCATTCTGGCCTCTCTCCAGACTATCAGCCTGTGTGTTCGACAGTGAGTATTCCTTGACCATAGTCCATCACAGATAGTGTCACTGCCCGCATCAACAACACACAAAAATCAGCATTTGCATCTCTGTAGATTCCATGACTTCCAATTGCCCTGATACCCTTCTTAGCTTACTGAATGACATCATTGACATGTTACGCAAAAGAGAGGCATCTATTGAACTAAATTCCTAAGTATTTCATGGTCTACTCCCTGTCCATGTTGATGTCCAAACAGGTGGCAGCTGGGAACGGTTTATGACTGCATTGTAACTAATGTAATGTCATTTCTCAAGTATGATGATGTCTGCAAATGTGTATCAAACATGTAGTGATAAGACTGAAGTGAAATATTTTTATAATGTTTAATTATCCTGCCATTTCAGTGTTAGCATATATCTATGTTCATTTAATGACCTTTTCCTCATCAACGGTCAACCATAATTGGTTGCCAAAATTTGCTCTCTCCATCAATTTGCTCTCTCCTGTCATGGTTGTATATACAGAAAAAACTCCATTTTTCTTCTTTATGTCTCTTTCCCATGTGCAGCATTGTCTTATATTTTCACTCAGCCTTTCCTTTTGTGCAGTATGCTTCTCAACAGATTGATATTCACTCAAAAATTAATTCTCAAAAGGTGCATAAGACTACATTGTAATCAGGTTTTCCCATATATATAAATAACACATTGCACAGAATACATAGAAAGGCAGCAGATCAAGTGGTTTAGCCACATTATGAGAATACATCACAACAAATTACCCGTATGGGCATATAACCAAATGAGATCAGGGTACAAAGCTAGAGGTAGACCACGAAAAAGATGGATAGAAAACCACCTGGAGAAAAACTATAGACAATAAATACACAAAATGTGAGAGGATGTCCAACAAAGTGGGGAGTGCAGCAGTAACAAAACAAATAAGCAATAACAGACTATATAAAGTTAAAAATTCTTGAGACTAACGGGAATTGAACCAGTCCGTTCTACGGCACCAAATCGCCTATCCGTATTATGTTATGTGTTTGTTGTTACTGAGGATATTTCAATACCTGTACGGGATGTTTGTTGTTGTTGTAATAGTCCTTGTCTCGATTGGTCCGTTCGGGTGACTTTGTGTGCACGATTTGAATGGCTTGATGAAATCGCATCTTTTTTTGGAGATGCGGTTAGTCAAGTACGGAAAAACACGTGTGCAATTGTTGCTAGGCGATTTGGTGCCGTAGAACGGACTGGTTCAATTCCCGTTAGTCTCAAGAATTTTTAAAATTGTCCTCTGGCTTCCTACTTAAATTTACTTGTATAAATAATTATTTGAAGCAAAATTGTATTGTCTATATATGTTATCCATGTTTACAAGAAGACCTATTGGCCCTTCTATAACTAATACGGATATTATGTTATGTGTTTGTTGTTACTGAGGATATTTCAATACCTGTACGGGATGTTTGTTGTTGTTGTAATAGTCCTTGTCTCGATTAGTCCGTTCGGGTGACTTTGTGTGCACGATTTGAATGGCTTGATGAAATCGCATCTTTTTTTGGAGATGCGGTTAGTCAAGTACGGAAAAACGCGTGTGCAATTGTTGCTAGGCGATTTGGTGCCGTAGAACGGACTGGTTCAATTCCCGTTAGTCTCAAGAATTTTTTTAATTGTCCTCTGGCTTCCTACTTAAATTTACTTATATAAAGTTAATAATGTTACTATGATACTAACTATAAATATAAACAAAACAATGTAGAAACTAAATAACAATAAACACAATAACAAGGACTGTTTTCACATTGCTGTCCAAATTAGACCATTCTTAAGAAACGAAAACATACAAAAATAGCAAAAATTATTTTTTATGTACAAAGATAATGTAAAATATCCCATATGTACAACCCATCTTTCTTAACATAGCAACAGACAGCCTTTCACAAGTATCACTCAGAGCATATAACTGTATAAAGCATGCAATAGTCCCCAGAGATATGTCTCCTTCAATACTTATCTATTTATCTTCTATTGGTGCCATAAAGTCTGTATATGTTTGCTTTTTATTTCTGTCAAAGAAGTTCCATTATTCTATAAATCTACATATTTAGGATTTAATTACAGTCAAATCCTATTATAACAACTTGGTCCTGACCAGCGAAATATATAATAACACAAATTTACTTAAACCGTACAAACAAAACAGAAGAAATATAATTTGAGATTTTCTGAAGTGTTGTTAAATATAGAAATTTGTTATAAAAATATGCGCTATAAAGGGATCCCACTGTGTTACCTTATGTATGTTTGTTGAGATCTCTGTACCATACTGTCATTTAAAAATTTCTGTAATGGCTGATGTTTACGACTACCAGAGTATTCATAGTTGAGAACTGAGCATATCTTGTTTTAATGAATTTTTGCAGTTGTCATACTTTGTGGGAGATTACACTTGGGGGTAAATTGATGTGAAATAATGTGATACATGATGGAAAAAGCAGTGAAGCACTTGAAGTCAATGTATAATAGGTGTGCACACTTTCTGGCATGCAAAGCTTTCCCCTTATACTGTCTTAGACATGCACTTTAAGAATTACATGGGTGTGTATATATGTCCGCACAGTTTCTCATAATTAATTAATGATGATCTAAACTGGTAGTTTAGACTGTAGACTGGAGAGCAAGAGGTAGGTGGAGATACAAGTGGAGGGAAACATGAGATGGAGAGGATGCAGTCTAGAAGAGTGAACTAAGGCAAGAGACAGAAGATATTGACGGTCCATTGCAGTCAACCTTTGATGCAAAAAGACGGCACCTGATGATGATGATCATGTGCCATCTTTGCATCAAAGGTATCTACACAAAAAAAATTAACATACTACACAAAAAGTATCAAAATATTAAGAGATAAATCTCAGGAATGACTCAACCTGCTGGAAATATTGGGGCAGCTGTAACTCTGTGCAAATATGAGTATAAACACAAATGTATTGCACATGAAAATGTTACAGAAAATAACATCACATTGTTTTAAAGAGATCAACAGAAAATTGTTTCGGTCACAAAAGAGATTTGAGATCCCAAAAAATTAGGGATCAAGTTAGCAATAGAATACAAGTTAAATGGTACGGCCACATAACCAGACAGAAAGAGCAAAATATTATCCAAAAAACACTTAACAAACGATACGAAAACAGCCAACCTATTGGACGCCCTCGTAAAAGGTGAATAGATAGTGTATTAGAGACACTCGGAAATATAACAGTGGAAGAGGAAAATAGAAGGGCAAAAAACCGTACACTCACTCTCCCCTCAACACCGAAAGGTACATGAGGATAGAAAGAAGAAGAAGAAAAAGATGACAAAAAAGAGATAACAGTTAAATCATTTTCATTACTTCATTTATGAGGATAAGCTTGTAATCGACTGTGAAACAGGATGTCCTTAAGATTCTTATATTATCAGTAGACCACTAAAAGACAATTTTTAGAAAACTTCAAGTATCAGATTAGTAAATGTGGGAATAGGATTTTGGACAATGAAACTTTGGGAATTGACAGTAAATTAGACTTCTTACTCTATACAAAAAGGATGTTCATCAGTTACTAGCCATACCATTCTGCCAAGTGATGTTATGAAGCTATTGTAGAGCAATAGCAGAAACATTTCAAAGAGAAAATCTAATATCTCTCTAGCCCTGTCACACACTATATATGTTCTTGTATAGAAATTACATATAATCACAGAGGTGCATGCAGCATGTTTTTATTGTACTGTTTTCATTCACATTGTTTTTGTAATAGATGTTTAGTGTGCATGTAAATGTGTGACACTAATCAGAATTGATCTTCTTCTTTCTGTCCTCATGTACCTTTTGGTGTTGAGGGGGAGAGTGAGTGTACGGTCTTTTGCTCTTCTATTTGCCTCTTCTGCTGTTATATTTATGAGTATCTCTAATACACTGTAAGAGTTGGTAATGGAATAATACGGTAGCTTTAATAATGGAATTTCTATAACAATTAATTTTCTTTAATAATTATTTTTCTTTAATAATGAACTTTGTCAATGAATCCTCTACTTTATTAACTAGTTTCTGAATATTTTCTTATTTTTAGTCTTAACATTGAGAAATGTGATACTCTGGTTAAAGCTAATTTGTATATGAGTCACTGTTTTAAATCAGGTATGTTATTTTATGAACATCTGGTGTTTGATCAGCAGTAGTATTATTGTTGGTGCTATTGTGTCTTATCATGTCCCCATTACTTTTCTGCGTCGCTATTGATTGGGTCATGAGAAAGAGCACTGAAAATGAGCTGACAGGAATAAAATGGATTAATAATACCGTTCTCGAAGATCTTGACTACGCAGATGACCTGGCCCTTTTGAGCGCAAACCACACAGATGCTCAATCTAAGCTTGACAATCTCCAACACTACTCAAATCAGATAGGGTTGAAAATCAACACATCAAAAACTCATATACTAGATTTTACGAGATCCAACGACAACATAGAAATTCAAAATGCTCCATTATTAAAAGTCAACAATTTTACATATTTAGGCACCAATCTAGCATTGGATGGAGACTCATCAAAAGAAATTTTACACCGTATTGCCCTTGCAGCGGGTGCTTTCAATAAACTACGCAACATATGGACGTCAAACACACTAAGAAACTCCACAAAACTCAAGTTATTTAACTCCAACATCATCCCTATTCTATCATATGGGTGCGAAAGTTGGAAAGCCACAAAAGCCACAGATAAAAGACTCGACTCCTTTGAAAACAAATGCCTACGTACCATTCTGAACGTTAAGTGGAGTGACTTTAAATCTAATACTACTATAAGAGAGGAAAGCAAACAAACCTATATATCTTCCTTCATTAGACAAAGGCGTTGGACTTACATCGGCCATGTTCTTAGAATGAACAGCCTAAGAATTCCCCAGCAATCACTATATTGGGTGCCACCTGGAGTAAGAAGAAGAGGGAGACCTAGAGAAACTCTACGAAGAACCATTAATAGAGAAGGCATGTCAATGAACCTAAACAACATGCAACAATTGAAAGACCTGGCAACACAAAGACAGAAATGGAAAGCTATGGTTTCTGCCCTATGCGCCGCCTATGGCCCTGGAGGAACATAACATATTGTGTCTTAGCACGAGGCTGTATGGTTTAATTCCCAGTTGAGAGGGAATTTTTTTTACCCACAAACAACTGCACATTATGCAAATATTCTCAATGGTTATTTAGCGGACTATATATTCCTTCTTAGGAAAGAGTTGTGGGGAGACGAGCAAGAGGTAGACAGAAATATAAGTGGGAAAAAAACACCTTGAGATGGACAGGTAGCAGTCTAGTCGAGTGCACCGCCAAAACAAGAGACAAGATATTGAAGGTCCCCTTCACCAACCTTTGTTGTGGAGACAGCACTTGATGCTGATAATATTCCTTTCTGGAACAGCTTTAGCCTCTATGTCAAGGTTAAACTTAATTTGGAAAAGCAACATCAGTTTTAGAGTGAAAAACTTTAAAACTCATTAGTGCTTTCTATTGTGTTGTATGGTTGTGAGAGCTGGACACTCACTGCAGGCATGGTGAGAGGTTACAGGTCTTCAAATACAAATATTACAGATGAAGTCTTCACATCTCATATCGAATTTAAGAGAAATGTTAACATAAGAAACAAAATAGAGATGTACAAGTACAGGTCCACAGGAACCATTACTTTCAATTGTGAAATTACATAAACTTGCATGACTTAGACATGTATGCCAACATAGTTCCTGGTCAAAAATGATACTACGTGGAAGTAAAGGGTGGAAATAAGGGGATAAAGAATATCATGGGTAGACATCAAAAACTGGACATGACATGATTTTTCCCACTCATCTGTATCATTGAAGATAGAAATTTCTGGTGGACTCTTGTGTTGATACATTCAATGTAGCACTGCTGCTACCCTGACAGATTATGGGCTTACAATGATATGATGATGGTATTCCTTTTGGGTACACTATAGACAATCAGATTTGCAGAAACACTTATAGTGGACACATTGGGTATGAATGGGAAAGAAATTATAAAGGCACTCAGTGCCAACCTATCAACACATAAATCAATAAAGCAGAGCTGTTGCTTAAAGCTTGGTGGACCAACAAAGAAAGACCTGATTGTAGAAACCCAGATGACATAGCACAGTGACAGTGAGCAAGACTTATGCAGCAATTTATGGTATGATTCTTCTATTCTTTCTATCTATTGTCTTTTCTCTTATTTTCCTGTACAGCATTGCAGGATTAAATGACAATCGGTTTTCGGGCTATGGCATGTTTTATCGTTTGATATGCCTGTAATATTGTGACGTATGATTCTTGGTACAGTCAATTTATCGGTCAGTACACTGAAAATGTATGTCCAAACCTAGTTTCATCATTGAGTTCAGAATGAATGATCCTGTTTATTGGATGAACTATTGTATACATGATCTTGTGACAGAGTGATCAAACCATATGCCTCGTATTTGTGAGGTTGAGAGTTCAAAATTAAGCTGCAATGTATGGTTTACACATAAAATATTTTTTAGATCTATGCAATAATTGCTTGAGCTATGGAATTATGTGCTCAAATGAAGCTTGCTACTATTCTGAGTTGTAGGAGTACATATGGTAAAGCTATAGTACATTAAAGTCAATCCTCTGAGCCTATTGGGCCCTTTTTTGGAGATAGCTGAAAATGATTAATAACCAATTGGAGCACCCAGTTCTGTGTATACAAGAGTTGAACTAGCCAATCATAGTTTTTTAATCAATGTAATTGTAGTTCAAAATTATTAAAAGATTATTTTCCTAAGCTGTGCCTTGATTTTTTTTTACTGCATAATCAGATTGCTAAACAGTCAGAGCTGATAAAGAAACTTCAAACTACCCTGAGTCAGAGTCACCATGACCTTGATGAGCTTCGTAGACGAGATGAACAAGAGGTTAGTTTTTCTGTAAATTTTCATCATATTATATATATATATTATTATAATATATTATATATACCAAGCATATAATATATATACATGTAGCAAGAAAGTAGACAGAGATACAAGTGGGAGAGTAACATCACAAGATGGACAGGTTATAGTCTAGCAGAGTGCACCACCAAAACAAGATATGGGGGATGTTGGAGATCTGTTGCAGCCAACCTTCATTGCGGAGATGGCACATGATGATGATATGATATATACACATGCATACATATATAGTTTGTTTTTAAAACTCCTACTGGATCTCTCTTGTAGCAGGAGAATGGTCCTACTAGATTTCCAGCAGCGATATTGTCCAAAAAATGGAAATGCATTGTGTCTCCATTTTTTTTGGTGCCAATTGCTTGACACGGCCAACTTCAACAGATTTTATATATGTATATAATGTAGCTAAATTTAGAAGGCTTGAAGGTCTCACCAATGGCCTGTGAGACCAAGCTCCATGAAACAGCAAATTCCTACTAGAGGACACGCTTATATGGTGAAGCTTTCCTCCTATGCAATCCTACAGCACTTCATCAACACTATGTTTCTTACCCTCCTCAAAGTAGAAGGACCCTTCTCAAATATTGAAAATATAGAGAGTTGAAACCAGGGCATGAAATAAAGCTCTAGTGAAACCTCCCAATGCACACTAGGATACACCAGCTCTTGCACTCGTAACTCCTGTGGATCATAACAAAATATAGGCCTATACAATCTAGTTGAACAGGCATATCACATGTGAGGCAGCTGTTTAATTGATCAGGTCATTTCTTGCTCATGTAACTGGTTAGAACACATGATCACAGACCTACACAACTTCCTGTCCAAATAGTTTTTGTTAATTATTTACATAGGAGACTTTCTTCCATACATTGAGGATAACCTGATAGGTATTTATTTCTTTGTTGTCCTCTTGTGTAATCTTTCATAAGATTGGGATTTTAACATAAAGCACATTAAAACATAGCAGGGGACATCTGCAATGGCAAATTAGATTGTGGTTATTCACTGTTCCAGAAACTTTGTATAAATTTCAGTTTAATTCTGTTGAATCTCACCATTTATGTCAATGTGTGCTTACATTTTTTTCTAGTGTTTGTTCTTGTAACTGATACACTCCATGTTCAGAGACCAGGTTAATCTTCATAATAATTGATAATTGTGTTACTAGTTAATTGAACCAACATACTTAACATCAAGTAAACTCATATGTGCTTACTATTGTTCAGTAGAACATGAAGCTTTTACAACTTTATTTAACAAACCACCTACAGCTCTATTGCAGTCTACCATTCTTTCCCACGCCATATTTTGTTAACGTTTTTTTTCAGGAATCTTTATTCATCACTTGTTCATTATATTTTTATACTACCTTATTTCTATTGATTTGCCACCTCATTTTTTTAATTAATATGCCACCTTATTTATGTAATATTCCACCTTATTTCTATTAATAGGACACCTTGTTTCTATTAATATTCCACCTAATTTCGAAAACATGCCACCTTATTTCTATTAATATGCCATTTATTTATATTTATATCAATCAATCAAGTGCCATGCCGACTGGCGTAGGCGATCATGTTTCTCCACGACTCTCTGTCTCTTGTGTTGTCAATAAGCGTGGTTGGTGAGCTTCTACCGTGCCACGATACAAGCCCATCTAGTAACTTTTCTATATTTATATCACTTTATTTTATTAATATTCTACCTTATTTCTATTAATATGCTACCTTGTTTATATTAATATATTAATATGCCACTTTATTTATATTAATGCTTACACAGATGCTCCGGAAAGAAGAATCCATCAGACATCTCCAGGAAGATCTATTAGAGTCTCAGACTCAACATTCAGCCTGTTACAATGAGGTGAACATCTGGTTGTATTTCTCGATAAAATTATACACAATTTACTATTACAACATTTTCACACAACTTGTCTCTGAAATGTTATGAACATCAGTTGGCAAGACAAGATTCCGGATACCACTGTCCTTGACAGATCTGGTATCCCTAGCATTAACACTATTCTGATCCTGACACAGCTTCATTGGGCAAGTCATCTGGTGCTTATGCCAGATCTTTGCCTGCCAAAGATAATTCTCTATGGTGAGCTGAGATGGATACATGATTTCAAGGTGGTCAAAAGAAGTGCCACAAGGACTCGTTAAAGACCTCACTGAAAACCAATGAAGTAGACCAAGATACATAGGAAGAAATTTCAGAAAATAGATCTACATTGTGCTCTACAGTCAAAAAGGGTACATCATCTTGTGAAAAGAGTAGAAATACAGCAGAGAATAGTCAGAAAGTCATGGATAGACCAAAATCATCGTCAGTGGCAATTTTATGCCCAAACTGACCAAGGACATTTGCAGCTTGAATAGGGCTTCTTAGCCACCTATAAACTCATAGACAAGACATATCTCTAACTGAATGTAAAAAGTGTATGTAACAAATGGTCATCATCACTTGTGATGAATGAACAAAATCAACAATATCCAAGAGAAAATACTTTTAGTGTACCCATAATCCTTGTACCAAGATAGAGTTACTCTGAATCTTTAACCTTACACTAAGAGTCACAAATTACTGACCTGAAGTAAAAGTAGAAATTTCACTATCAGAGTAAGGTAAAAAAAAAAAAAAAAAAAAAAAAAAAGTCCCTCACCATTCAGGTGTATTTGGAACACTATTAAGACCTTACTTTTCTGTGATACAAGTTTGCATTCAGACTGTTATATTTTTAATAGAACCATTAATGGAGAAGACATCATTCATAGATACAAAAGTATCATAGTTCATAGATGTTGTTGTTACTGTTTCAATCCCCAGGAATTATGAGCGATTAGCTCTTACTTCCTATGTGCAATGAAGACTCCAACTCTCGGGATGTGCAATGCTCTCAGGAGAAGTCTTCCACTCAGAGAGAGGGGGGTGTATAAATTCTAGGAAGTTTCTTATTTTCTACCTTTCCACAACATGCAGAATTGAAGTCATTTGCTTCAGAACCCCCACCAAGCATCATTTCTTGTCAGAGGTGTCCATAGATATCAAGTTTTTGGCCCTAGTCTGTGAAGAAGAAAAAAGTGAAGAAGACAGCCCAAAATAAGTTTGGTTATCAGTGACAGTTGCATTCCCAAGTTCCACTTGAAATAAGAATTTGTTTAATTTTTAGCAGTTAATTTCTAAACTTTTTTTAATAAAACCTATGGCATATTTGAAAGTTTTTGAATTATTAATTAAAAACATTCAACTAGCATTAGAAATAATATCAGTCAAGTGAAAAATGATCATACTGTCTCTTCTAGCTTGTGAAAGTTGAAGAAGAGTTTGAGAATCTTAAAACAGATCACTCCCAGCTAAGCAAGGTAAACCAAGTCAGTAGTTTGGAGATTGCTGCACTGCATGATCAAATCCACCAGCTTGAATTAGACCTGACTATCACACAGGAGAAACACAGAACCTGTCAGAAGGAGGTTTGGTCAACTTATTTCTTTTTAAATTTGTAAAAAAAAATTATAATTAAATACTGGCTAATATCACTTGAAGAGTTGGACATATCATGGTATGTTATTGACTATTCAACTGACTTCATAGCCCTTACAGCACACCTATAGATGCTTAATCTTTCCTGGCAGAAGTAAACAATGCTGGTAGTCTGTATTCACAATTTTAGAGATAAATCAAAAACCAAAGTTAAATCACACACAATCAGGGATCTTCTATTTGCTGATGACTGTGCCCTAAATTCCAACTCTGAGGCTGATCTACAATGTATTATAGACAGATTCTCCAAAGCCTGTACCAACTTTGGGCTTACCATTAACACAGAGAAAACAGAACTCATGTTACAACCAGCACTTGACAAAAGCTATCTCGAGCCCTGCATAAAGGTAAATGGTGTAGCACTGAAAGTTGTGAATAGATTCACATATCTAGGCAGTACGTTATCACAAAATGCCAACGTTGATGATGAAGTGTATACAAGGATCGCCAAAGCAAGCAGTACTTTCGGCAGATTGTACGCAAATGTTTGGCATAGAAATGGCATTAACCTACAGACTGAGCTGAAAGTTTACAGAGCAGTGGTACTTCCAGTGCTGCTATACGCTAGTGAAACATGGACTTGTGTATAGACGTCATGTGAAAAAACTCAATCATTTTCATACAAATTGTCTCAGAAAAGTTACGAACATCAGATGGCAAGACAAGATTCCAGATACCACTGTCCTTGATAGAGCTGGTATCCCAAGCATTGACATGATCCTGAAACAGACACAGATTCGTTGGGCAGGTCATTTGGTGCGTATGCCAGACCATCGTCTGCCAAAGATACTTCTCTATGGTGAGCTAGAGAAGAGTATACGATCTCAAGGTGGCCAAAGAAAGCGCTACAAGGACTCGTTAAAGAACTCACTTAAAGCCTTTGAAATAGACCACGATACATGGGAAGAACTTGCACAAAATAGATCTACATGGCGTTCTAAAATAAAAAAGAGCGCATCATCTTGTGAAAAGAAGAGAAATGCAGCAGCTCAACAGCGGAGAGCAGCTAGAAAGTCACGGATAGATCAAGATCCGTCTACAGTCGTCATTCCATGTCCAAACTGTCCAAGGACATTTACAGCTCGAATAGGGCTCATTAGCCATCTACGAACTCATAATCAAGGACATAACTAAAATTGAATTTTCAAAAGTGGATGTAACAAATGGTCATCATCACTTGTGATGGACGAACAACAACAACATAATTTAGGAACTGAGAGTGAAGCATGGTGTTGCAAGAAACAAGTAGCATATAGGAATTAAAAGCAGAGTTACCAACATAGAACCAGAACAGTCAGTTACCATATGCTGAAGAACATACTGAATATGAGATCAGAGCACCTATGGATGTGACCAGAGTGCCATGATCATGATCTAACGACTGAGTTACAGGTATCAATCAAGTGCCATGCTGGGTGGCGAAGGCGATCGTGCTTCTCCACAACTCTCTGTCTCCTGTGTTGCTAATAAGTTAAGTGGGTGACTTCTTTTTGTGCCACAGTGACAACCCATCCATAAATTTCTCTCTTTGTCTTCCTCTGTCTCTTCTCTTCTTGATATTTCCGGTGCTTACCAAATGTTAACTAACAGGTATCATCATTATCAGGTGCCATGCCAGCTGGCGTAGATGATCATGGCTCTCCACAGCTCTCTGTCTCCAGTAATATGTATCAAGCTCACTGTTGTTTCCCTGCCATGCCAGGTTGTCAAACTGTCTAATATTTTCTCATGTTGTCACCCTCTGTCTCTGTTGCCTTCAATCTTGCCTATTGTGACTATGTTCTCCAAACCTCCTTGTCTCATGAAGATACAGTCATATAATGTCAAATTCCTACAATTATAGTATAGAAACATCATCATTTGCTGTCTCCTTGTCCACCAGATGATCACTAAATAACTGAAGTATGTCCTCCCCATTGTATTGCCCTCCTATAATATATGTGCTTTTGAAGTACAAATACATGCCATTAAAGAGATATTATGAAAAATATTATATTGCTAGATTTGATTCCGCTCATGGTTTGGTATTATTTAGTGAAAATCTTCTCTCTAGTGCCAGACAAATAGAACACAATATATGAAACAAAACAACAGTTCACAAATACATTCATATATCACATAATGGCATTGGGTCAAAGGTCATGAGACCATGGAAAGCTGAATCAGTAACCGGTGACAAACTTTGACTTACTCTTAGTTCTATCATCATCGAATATAAAAACCGTAATCATTCATCATAAAAAAGCGTCACTCAAATGTTTTTGTAGATGGTCACAGTGTGTTACATCCTTCTTTGTAGGTGTCCAGCCGAGACCAGGTAATTTTGAGGTTGCAAGCTGATCTAGACACAGCCCAGCAGAATTACTCTGGCAGTTTGGAAGAGGTAAACACATGCTTAACTTTGAATACAAGTAATCTTTACACATACATGCTGTAGAGAAATTATTGTTCATTTATTTGTATCCAATTATTGAAGATGACAATGACAGTGTGGTTCTTGTGGACTTCTTGTCTAGAAGGTTTTCAGTTTGTTCTATTTGTGGGATTATTCAACTCAAAATTTGAAGTGTCCTTGGCCACTTTCAGGTGTGGTCAAGTGCCTTCTTTATTAGTTACCACCTTCAAATATCTCTGGTCCCAAATATGTGATGAAGGCAACTCTGGAGTGTCCTTGAGATTAAGTTAAGACTCGAGATGACAATGGCCGCCATAACAAAGTTGAATATGATTTGGAAAAATAAGATTAATATTACAGTAAAATCAATCTATTCAGATCGCTAGTGCTAATTATACTTTTATATGGATGTGAATACTGGAAACTCAATGCAGACACAGAAAGAAGGATATATGGATGTGAATACTGGAAACTCAATGCAGACACAGAAAGAAGAATTGACACTCTGAATACAAATATTTCATACATTTCTTAAAATTAGTTATATAGAGCACAAGACAAATAATTTGTCCAGCAGCAAATAAATAAACTTACAGGTTATCAAAAATTACTCTTATCTGTGGTAAATAATCCCACTCAACTAGAAATCAAACCAAATACTATTGGATTAAGAAGCCAGCTCACTAACCACTGTCTTTCATCTACTTCAGTCTTGATATATACTGCTGTAATCATGATTGTACTCTTGTTTTCTCCACAGCTAAAAATCAATGAAGCTGAGATTAAACGAATGTCTGGGAAATTAAAACAGCTGCAACAGGAGATCAGAGAAAATCATGACAGTATTGACAGTAAAGACACACAGGTAGCTGTTCAAACTTTATATATCATTCTTGTCTTTTCTAATCATGCTTATTTCTTTTAGTCCTATTGACCACCGATTAAGACAGAAATGTCAAACCATTGGCGCAAATAACACAGTAACACAACACATTTCCATTCTCTGGACTACATTCTGCTGAAAATCTAGTAGGACCATTGTTCTGCTGCAAGAGAGATCCAGCAGGAGTTTGAAAATAAATACTGAAGAAGAAGAAGACTAATCTATTGACCAACAGCAGTTATCATGTGTAACTCCATGCATATAGAAACATATCCTAACATGGCAATTAAACTACTGTAGAATTTTGGGGCTCTGCAAATACATTCTTCCAGTGCAGTGTGGATGATTGGCTTTAGAACCACACATAAGTTAGAACAAGTTGTGTTTATGATACATGCCCAATAACCACTCCACCACTAATCCAATCGCTTATGTTTAGAGATGTATAAAATAAATCACTGGAATATAGTATTATGATAAGAAAGTAGCACAAGCAATCAAGATAGATAAGAACCATGGTCATTTTGTATGCTATTCCAGTGCAGCCAACCACTGTGCTACACTGTACTCCAAAATTTGTAATGCATTAGGAAGATGATAAAGGACAGTGTAAAATTTGTGAGAAGAAAGTTTTGGTTGGTTGGCTGCTTGGTTTGTTGGTTGGATTTGATCCAGTGACGCACATGCCCTTTGTCCAAATTCCATTGTGTGATATATACTTGTGTGTGTGAGCTGTCATTTGCTTGTATATAGCAGGTTCCATTTAAATGGCCTTATAGGGAGAAGCATTTTTCTGACATCATACTGCTCTAGACATTCATGAATATTTATATTAGAATTTGTCTTACAGCTAAGTCACAGAAATACTAACTTATGTCAAAGGGAGTTTTAGTATGAACTTTATGACTATGTGATGTCAGGGCCTGAAGTCATCCCGCTTCAACAGGGCTTTCTGGTCACTTTATCTTATGAGATGAGACAGTCAACTTCATCCCTAAACCTCATTAGTCATCTCTTAAGACATGCATGGCAGATCACAGTTTTGATATTAATTGCTCCCCTTTTGAGCCTCAACAACATGCAGGTGACAGTCACTCTAAATTAGTTTTTTAACAGTAGTCAAAGCAGTCGCAGAACATCGTATTGTGAACTTTAAAGTTTGTTCCATAGAAACTGAGATCTCTACAAGTTATAAACTACATGAATAGTGTGCTTCAGTTGCTACTGGTAGCATAGGCCTATTCTATATGTTGACAATGACTTGAATGTTTAGATTGCTGTACATTGCTTGCTGTTTAAATCAGTGGCATAATTAAAGTAATGATTGCATTGATCTATATCCAGATTACTGAGTATGAGAAGAAGATACAGCAGTTACAGCATGATGAAGAAATGGCTTTGCAGGAGGTGAGTATTTTTATAAATGGTTCATTCACTCAGACAATATATCAGATTCCTGTAAGATTAATCAAAAACATTATCAGATTCTTAGAAGATTGATCGAAAAGGATATCATTAATCTTCACAAGAAATGGAAAGTTTTAAGCCACCTACATTATTAAAAGGCCATCCAGATGTTAATCGATACAGGATATCGAAGACTTTTTTATTATGACATTGGAAGAAGCAGGACATCTTGCAATGAACCAAGAGGCTTACAGAGTAACATTAAGGACAATATTCTGTAAAGGACACATCAGATAGGAAACACAAAAAGTTACCACATTAAACATCACAGTGGTTTACAAAAAGTAGTAATGGAATGCAAGGTTTCAGGAATATTAGTATTTCCTTTGAAACAGCAGTAACAGTATTAACATCAAATATATCAGTAATTATTTAGCATAGTTGTAGGGTACAGAGAATGACAAACCGATGTTGAGTGTAAAGTATTAGGAGATCTGACTGTACTTGGTCTTAGCATTTAGTTTAAAGTTCCCTCTAAGTTTTTTGTATGTCTGTGTAGACCAGATAGTTTTTTAAACAGCCTTCACAAATATAAATGCAAATTGCTAATGGTTGGTTGCTGATCAAGTGGACAGTGAGTTCATGCCCTCTGGCGCAATACCATTTTGTGGTATGTGCTTGTATTTGTTTTTTGTTCTACATAGGGTGTTCCATTACTAGCCTTGGTGGTGAGAAAATAACTCTTTTAATATCATTCATCGTTGGGAATTCAGAAAGGAGAAATTCGTAATGGATGGGGGTATGATCAGAGGAACATTTTAAATTGGAAATCAAAAGTTTGTGCCCAATTTTTTTTTTAATAGTGTGTGTGTGAAGATTTCTAATGATCTTTGCAGAAATATTCTTTATCAAGGTAAATGGATTGCTACAGAAAGCACTGCTAAAACTTTTTTTTAGAACTTGTATAGAACACTCATCTGACATATTGCAGAAATCACTGCCGTAATATATATATCTTAGGTTTGTATGAGGACTAGCAACCTTCTCATCTGATACGTTTCAGAAATCAAGTACGTATGAATGGAAGTAGTAATAAACTATTAGTAACAATTTAATTTAACTATTTCCATTCATACTTCTATTTACCCTGTGTTAGAGCATCCCTCAATATTTCCAAATTTTTTAGTTATTTATCTCCTAATTTTCCTGCAAGAGAAAGCCTGCTGTTATAACCCCCATATTCCTGTTTAAACAACTGCATAAAAAAGAGAAGTAATTATAGAAACATGCTGCTGAAATAATGTTATATAAGATTTTTACAAATAAATTGTGATTTTTGTCAGTGATATTTTTCCTCCCATTGCTTGTGCAGACTTCTTGGAAAAACCACACAGAGACACAATGGAGATAGTTTGAAACTTTTCTAGTAGCTATTTGACATTTCCAGTTTGATATAGCCCTATGGCTAAATATACCACAAGCAGCTTTACTTATACTTCTTTATTAGCAAAAAAGACTTTGTTGAGAATAAACAGTATTATTAATCTATTGTATCATTGTCTGCCTTTTTTTGTTGTGTGTTCCTATTTATTGTTTGCCTGTTCATCAGTCCACAACACATGTTTACACATTTTGTATATCTTGTCATTCTGGTCACAGCATCCATTGATCTCCCTATTCATTTCTCCGGCATTTGAGAAATTTATTTCCATATTTTTCCTGCCTGTATAACATTTTATCCTGTTTTAAAGTTTATTCTTAAACTCCTGCAGATTATCAGAATGTAGTTTGGAGAGTGGAAAGTGTTGTGTCATGGTTTACAGCTTAGCTGTGATATGTGTGCCTTTCAGTCCACATCCAACTTTAGCATGGTTTCTGGGGCACTTGACCCTTTATGAGATGAAATAGCCAGTGACCCCTAAAACCTGATTAGTTGCCTGGTAGATAACAGTGTTCTTAATTTTGGCTTCCCTTTCACACTCCAGAAACTCACAGGTGATTTGAAGTCCTGTTTTTCAGTTGTGTTTTGTCTATCACTCATTGGATGTGAATTTTACTTATATGTGAAAGTTGATCAAAATGTATTTCACCTTACTTGTTGTGAACCAACTAGTGCCAAATCTGGGCAGGATTGCATGCCATTTTACCCTAAAGAGTATGAATATTGTCACTGCTGCATAGTCTCTCAATTGTTGTCAGGTAATTGTGACAGGCACACAGGTGAAAAGTGCTCATTATATTCTTGTTTTCAGCCAAAGTGACAAGTATGTGGAGCAAAGATTTTGCATTAAATTTTGTTGAAAATTTATTACCAAAATCCCTGGTTTCTAAGCAGGTTTTCTTCTTCTTCTGCGTTCACTCTCTGATAATCAAAACAAGAGTTCTTGCGATTTTTGCAAAGACGCGTGAAGTAGGTTATATTGCTGGTTTCACAGTGGAGCTGCATTATTTTGCACCTTCCAGCCCAGCACATCCGTTTTCGACATGCTAAGCAATTTATAGACTGGTATTGTCATTTCAAAGAGTACTAAGTATCAATGAAGAGCATGAATCAATCTGAAACCTTGAGTAACTGGAAACAATAGAGAAATATTCAACCCTCTCTGTGTTAGGATACTGTTTATTTTAGTCATCTTCTTCTTCTGTGTTTTTTTCCCAAACTCTTACAGATTGGCAGAGTGAAGTCTGGAGAATGGAATGCATTGTGTCATGGTTTACATATTAGCTGTGATATGTGTGCCATTCAGCCTAACAAATCAGACTGCTGCATGGTTTCTGGGTCACTTTGACCCTAATATGGGGTAGACACACACCACCCCAAATCTCTTTAGTTGTTTCTTATGACATGAATAACAGGCTACAGTCACTATTCTTTGTTCCCCCCCCTTTTCCCCCGCCATACCACATAACATATTTTAGTAGCAATTTGTATTCATAGTAAATGCTATCTCCAGATCAAAGGTTGACTACACCTTCAATATGTTCTGTTTCATATGGTGGTGGTACATTCTGACAATCTTATATTTATTCAGTTCAAATGGGTTTTTTTCTCCAATGTTCTACCACCTTCAAATTTTCCTTCTAGTATTATTTTTGAATGAGTTTCATTTATTCTTGTCTAACTCATAAAAAGTTTAGAGGATTTACTTTATTGTACTCAGATTTTTCCATATGCACTGCATCCCTGACAACAGAACTACTCAAAGCACATAACTTTGTAGTGCCAAGCGATCATTTTCAGGGACCTCTGAAATATACTTGCAAACAACTCGTCACAGTCATATAAAACCCATGGCCTTTAGGATACAGTGCAAATTGACTTAGCTACTACACTACAGCAATGCTCATATGTATCTAGCATATTTTATATGGTTAACTCATCTCTTTCATTATGCTTTTTTCCATAGATACTTTTTGTATAGTTTGTTTATTTATGTATGTATGTTATCATGACATTCACATCTGAGAAGTTTTAATGAGTTTTAATCTTGTCTTCTATCTGGTTTTTTTCATTATCCATGCTTCTGCTTTTACACCATTCATTATAAAAATTATTTGAGTTTCATTGAATGTTTGTGATTTTGTTTGCATGTTGATTTTTTTGTGTCGTTGGATACTTACATGATTTAAGAAATTGTTATATTATTCCATTTAGTAAACCTATAAATAATAATTTTTGGTTAGAGAAATTTCAAGCTATCTCCAGGGCACCACATAACAGGTATATTTTGAATGAATTTATCTGCATCTTTGGCATGTTCTTGGCACGATATTGTGGCATGTCTAGATCTTGCTTTCTGTTTCATCCTTTTTAAGCATGTATAGGTCATGATAATCAGTAGCAAACACTTTG
The DNA here is from genome assembly GCA_034231615.1 of Meghimatium bilineatum. Taxonomy (NCBI): domain Eukaryota; kingdom Metazoa; phylum Mollusca; class Gastropoda; order Stylommatophora; family Philomycidae; genus Meghimatium; species Meghimatium bilineatum. The sequence goes on from CM067308.1 coordinate 10,953,570, forward strand.
AAGAATGTTTAAAAGTTCTAAAGGGTTTCTTTAAAAGAGTCAGAATGATAGACAAGTAGGTACACAATACAGGGATTAAGTCTCAAAGCACAAAATATACCAATCAGGTTTCAGTATAAAATGCAGGTCACTCGATTGATGAAATATGGGGAGGAAATAATGTGATTGATCAATGGTTTTTGTGTCATTGAATACTTGTAAATATATAAGTTGTCAACACTGCACAGAAAACTAACAGACTTGCAAAAATTACTTAGCGAATTGTCTTACCAGTATAGGGTAACCATGCAGTGGATACCCTCTCACTGTGGAATACCAGGAAATGAAAAAGCAGACCAACTGGCTAAGGAAGGTGCTGCCGAAGACCAACCAGATATACCAATCACCTACCATCAGAAAAAAACAGATGATAGTCAATAAGAAAGCCACAAACACCAATACAAGATGACTATCACATTATGAACAGATCAGAGCAAGTTATAATTCTACGTCTCAGAACAGGACACAACCGACTCCGCAGTCACATGTATACAAAGTTCAAGATTGGCAACACGGCCATGTGTACATGTGGACAGGCAGCACATAGTGCCAAACATATACTTCAAGAGTGTTCTGAGCATGAAACACTGAGGCAGACATATTGGCCAGAGGAAACAACACTGGAATCAAAGCTCTATGGGACACTGTATGAACTACAAAAAACAGTGAGTTTTATTAAGGAGACAGAATTACAGATATAGACATGTTTCAAGTGAATGAAAGAAGAAGAAGAAGAAACACTGCACACTATCAGCAATTATAGTGTTAAATGTATTCTTTGACAATGTCCAACATCTTTCAATGGTTTTTTGTATGCTCCCGTGTCAGTGTGGATGAAATGCAGTGAATAATGGACAGTTTTGTGTGTTATACCATAATTTATAATAATAATATGCCATAATTTACCATAATATAGTTTATGTTGCATCTGTATTGGATTTCTTTGGTGTTTTTCCTATTTTATGATATTATGCTTCCAAGATAAGTGAATTCTTTCACCTGTTTAAGTTGGCTATCGATGAAAATAGTAGTGTTTCTTTCTGTTTTTGTGATTGACATTGCCTCAGTTATTTTTCTGTGTTTATCTTCATGCTAAAGTCCCTAGATTTTGTATGAAGTCTATATGTTGTTGTAGCTGCTTTCTGATGTTGATATTACTGCTTGATCGTCTGCAAAAATAAGTTCACTCAGGAAGTTGTTTAAGTTGTCTTCTTCATTGGTGTTGGCAGTTTTACTTATACAATCAATATATGTGATGAATACTAAGGAGATAGAACACATCCTTGTCGCACGCCAGAGGGCATATGGCTATTTGTCTTAAAGCCCTGCTCTCGTTCTAGCTGCATTAGTTAATCTGTTTAACTACTCCTGCACAAGTTGATTAGGTGTTGTAGAACCCCATATTTTGATAGTATTTGTCATAGTTGTTGTCTGTCTACTCTGTCAAAGTCTTTTTAGTGGTTGATAAACATGGTATACAATTCTTGGTTGTTTTCGGTTGTTTTTTTCCGCCAGTTGCCCGAGTATAAAAATGGCATCTGTACAGCTCTTATTCTTATGGAATCCCAATTGAATGTTATGAAGCTGTTGTTCGATGAATGCTTGTAATCTGCTTTCTAAAATTCTCTCTCTTGCTAAACTAGCTGGGAGTAAATTTATCCCATAAGCATTTACCTCGTCTGAGTAAGAGAATTCCTCTCAAAGCATTTCACACCTTTTGAGGCATTGTAATTATCAAATAATTATCAGCATTGTAACAATTTGAGTTTTCTGAGTAGAAATAAAGCTCTGTAGAAACCACCCTATTGCAAATAGGAAGAAAGAGCTAGTTGTTCATAATTCCTGGAGATCAAAACCACATCTCACTAGTATAACTTTATAAGTTATTAGGGTTCTCAGGCCACCAAACCACCAGGAGGTAAAGACATAGGTGATAGCAACATGTACACAGTTAATACCTCAACTGAGCATTTTTACAAATTAGTTAACTACTTTCCCTCCATATCTCTGCATAGCCAGGACAGTAGATCCATAATATAAGATCACATAAAGAACACTAAACATGACATTCACTCATTCAGCTTTCAATATTGACTTGCATGCCTTTTTTTCCTGCAGCACCAATGTTATATAGAGTGTTGGAAAGTGTGTCATGTCTAGATGTAATTTCTAAATCTTAAATATCACTTGTGGTAATCTGTCACTTGATTGAGACACCTCACATTTAATTGTCACCTGATATTGTCTATCGGCATTTGTTATCTTATGCTACAATCAAGATGTTCCTGATAATGCAAGTCAAATATTCAGTAGATTTGTATCATCTTTCATGTGATTTGTAAATAAAATCTTTTAAACCTTTGCTTAGGTTTTTTTTGGGGTCGTTTGTTCTCAATTTCCCACCAGATCTCTCTTATAGCAGGACAATGGTCTTACTAGATTTTGATGTATACCAGAGAACAGATATGTGTTGTCTTGCCTGAGACATCCATCTTCAGTGATTGGTTTGAATTTAATTTCTATCAATTTAAAATCAGATGAGATGAATATGATTGAAGATTTTTATTATTTCAATTCAGACTGCATAGTTAAGTATGTCTTATTTGCTGATTGTTCATACCAAGAGCTTAAAGCAATACCTTTAGCTTAAAGCAATACCTTTAGCTTAAAGTTGGGTTTTATGATAATCAGTGATTGTTTGGATTAGATTAGAAATAAGTTTGTAAATTGTGTTCTTATTTTTGTTGTTGGCTATGTGGGAGGTTGACACAGCATAGTTGCAGTTCATTTACTGAATTCAATAACGAGATATAAATGGTTTTAATCATAGTATGACGAATTTCCATAGACCACCAATCTCAAATAGAGTACAGTTTTTTATTTGGGGGGAAAAATGTGTAATTTGTAATTGATGGTACTGCAACTAGAAATTGTAATGCTGACACTTTAAGCAAGCTGAAATCATTGAGCATCATTAGGTGTGCCATAATTCATTGAGCATCAATAGGTATGTCATGAGTTCATTGAGCATCAATAGGTGTGCCATGATTTCATTGAGCATCAATAGGTGTGCCATGTTTTCATTGAGCATCAATAGGTGTGTCATGAGTTCATTGAGCATCAATAGGTGTGCCTTGATTTCATTGAGCATCAGTAGGTGTGCCATGATTTCATTGAGCATCAATAGGTGTGCCATGAGTTCATTGAGCATCAATAGGTGTGCCATGAGTTCATTGATCATCAATAGGTGTGCGTGAGTTCATTGAGCACCATTAGGTAACCATGAGTTCATTGAGCATCAATAGGTGTGCCATGAGTTCATTTATATCGATTCAATCTTTTTAACTGATATTTTAATTTAATTGATAGCATTTCCTATTCAGGATGTAGCCATAAACCCAGAATGTTTTGGCTGTATTGATTTTCTAGGCAATATAAATATGTTCAGTAATTTGCCATGTGAAGAGACACACGTTGGCATGGAAAAAGTGTTGAAGGGGATGATAGAAAGTAGAGATAAAGATCGACAAAGATGTCACTGGACAAGAAATATTCAGGAGTTCATGCACATGTCACTAGAGGAGGCAGGACAACTTGGAGATTTCAGGATATTCATAAGGAAGACTACATTCTGTACAGAGCATGTCATATGACAATGTGCCATTTCTGAACAGCCTGGCTGCACAATTATATGCATTAGGATTTGAATCAGGTATCTTAATCATCACAGATGTGCTCTGTGCTTAGTCACCACAAAGCTGGACTATTTAAATATATAATTACCAAATAGTCAGAGAAGATGCAACCATTAGGTTTGGGCTGTAGTAACACAAATATTAAGGTAATAATAGTGACTAGATATGTGCTACAAATACCTACCACTACTAATAAAATGATGAGAAAAAATGAGTACATTTGATTAGTCGTAGACATTTATAACATATTTACTTATTCACTATTGTTACTTTGGTATTTATTCTTCTTCTTCTTCTGCGTTCAGCTTGTGGTCATGCTATACCATCAGACCTGTCGTCAAGACGAAGTCCACTGTCTTCTCCAGGTCAGAGCGGCTGCCCCATAGCTTTTGCCTCAAGTCTGTATCCTCTGGCCAGGTCTGCTGTCTCTGCTCTTTGTATATTGGGCAGTCCTGAAGTATGTGTTCTGGAGTCTGGGTTCCGGATTCACATGGACATTCATCTGTGTATGAGATCCTTAATCGATAAAGGTGACCCAACAGTCTGCAGTGGCCTGGTCTAAGGCGAAATATTGTCGTCTGTTGATATCTCTGGAGGAGATGTATTGCATCATGTTCGTATTCCCCTTCCATTTCTTTCTTCCACTTTGCTGTGTATGTGTTGCGGGTTATTGTTTTTACTTCTCCGTAAGACAGTGGGTGTCTGTGTTGCTCCATTTCACTTCCTGCCTTTGACAGAGCATCCGCTTTCTCATTTCCCATGATTCCACAGTGTGATGGTATCCACTGAAGGGCAATAGCTGTTGATTTTTGGATCTGTCTTAGCTCATGTCTGATGTTGTACAGAAGGCTTTCGTTTCTGTTGCTCTGGATTGATTCCAGTAGGGATCTGCAATCTGTGAATATGGCTATCTTCTTTGGTCTTGGCAGTCCTGGTTCAGTGAAGGCTTTCAGTGCTTGATGGAGTGCAACTGCTTCTGCTCTAAAATTAGAGGAGTATTTCCCGGTTGGAAAAGCTTTTAATATTGTCTTCCCATCTTTGAGTCTTATAAAAATTCCACCTCCTCCATTCCTTACTGCTCCTTCTGCCGATCCATCTGTGTAGACATGTGTCCAATCCTTGGGATTGTATTTTATTTCTATCATCTCCAGTGTCAATGCTTTTAGTTAAGGTGGAGTTTGGTATTCCTTATTAATTATTCCAGGAACCTGTGTTATTATGGAGACATTCTGGAGACTATTGCCTGGCTCTTCAAAGTCCGTTAGTGTTTCAATTTCATTTGGGAGGTTTGTGAGAATTTCTTTATGGTGTTCATGGATATCTTTAGAGATGTGACAGAAGCTGGTTCTCTTCAACCTGCTTGTGGTTGATCTAGAAATGTGCGCATACATCGGATGGTTTGGCATGCGCTTAATTTTTTCCCTTTGAACAAGCACTCTTTCTTCTCTTCTGTCAGTATTTATTTAAATTCTATATTGCAAACATTTAGAATGAAATTTGTTGATGAGATAGGGAAATGTTTAATCAGTTGTTTGAATAGTTGAAATGTGTACATGCTTTACTCACTAGTTGTATGCATACCTCTAAGATTTATTTATATGTATATCTTCAACTCTTTATCTCTGTAGATATTTTAATATTCTGTCCTAATGTATTTAGAAGCAACTATAACAATGGAGATTTTATCAGCTTTTTGCCAAAAGATAATCTGCTTAACTACCTGCTTCATCGGTTTACCTGAAATACAGATTTAAGAAAGATCCTCAGAGATTCCTGGAGTAAAGAGATAAATTCTGGAAAAATGTAGACAGTCAAGATTTATAGTGCATATGATAAGAAGAACAAAGCTTTAGCATTTGGTAAACAACTGAAAGATCAAAGGGAGAAGTGAGGAAAGAAGATAGAGAAAAGTTGCTGGATGGGTGTTATTGCAGCATGGGAGAAAGTCACGCAATGAGCTTGTTAGCAAGACATAGTGAGTTGTGAAGAGATATGATTATCTATATCACTTAGCATGGAGGCCTAATCCTTGAAGTGGAGATGGGACTTAATCCAGCAAACAGAGATAGGAAACTACGATTTGTGGGGCCATCTCCTGAGCACGTCCACAGTCCTGCCCAACAAGCATAGGTGCTGAAGTCAGCAATACTGGATCACTAAGCACAACCCCAACCAAAGTATCATGTGAAACACCAAAAAAAAGCAAACAAAAGAAAGAACGAACTTCCACTGCCTGGAATAGAGAATTTAAATGTGTTAATTAAATGAACTCAAAGTTTTCATAATCTTTATTAATTGTTCATATAGTTTGTACTTTTTTACGGACATGTCCATTGTGCCAGGATGATGTTCTGATAACTAACTAGTTAATGTTTTATTGATAAGGAAAATTTACTGATATAGCTTAGGCCTATTCCTAGTTAATGGATAAAGAGGACTAGTTAGGCTGAGAAAATGCAACTTTCTTGCACGCAGTATGCAGTAAGAATTGTTTTTTAAACCCTATATCTAAAAAGACAGACCTGATTCTACCACTTTAAACCAATATTCCTCAAGACTGACTGTTTACTAATATAATGACCATGCTCTTTTCTGTTAACCCTGTATAGTTTTTATATATGAGATTGTATGTTTCATTGTAAGATTTGAGCAATGACATCTGCAATCGAAAAGACAGTATCAGCATTTGAAATTAAATGCTATAGAAAGGTCCTAAACATATCATGAACAGAGAAACAAACACAGACATCTGAAAAGATATGAACATACAGAAAGATTGACTCCTGAAAAAAACAATCACAAATTGCAAGATAACATATTTTTGGCATATAAAGACACAGTTGGTTAGACACCATGGACAGAAGGTCCTGAGAGAGAATAGGATGGATGCTCAAGATGTCTACACAGGATAACGAAGATCTTTTTAATATGACACTGGAGGAAGCAGAGTAGTTTGCATAAAACTGAGAGGTTTACAGAGTGGTAGTATAAACATTTTTCTGTGAAGGGTACATCACAGAAGAAGAATGTTTCATTAATTACATACAGTAAAGATTAAGTCTCAATGTTCTCTTGAAATTTAATTGACCATATCAATGATACATTGTATACGTTAACCTCTGACCACTCTCATCTAGACTAAAAATCATTTGCGAAACATTGAACAACTTCGAGCAGACTTGCAGAACAACAAGAACAGTTCAGCGACAGAGATTGCACACATTCAAGAAGATTTGGATTCCGCTCATGAGGACCTGGAGGCCACCCATAAGGAACTTTCAGAGTACAAAAGAGCAAACATGGAATTGAATGCTAATATTGCAGAACTAAATGATGACCTAACTCGCTACAAGAACCTTCAGGATGAAAATGCTAGTGATGTGAGTAGTTTTCTTTTTTATGTGGTTCTTTTCATACATTTCAGCACAGTTGTCATCATCATGTGACACATTATTTCCAGAACATGGTCTTCCTTATGGATTCTCTTAACATCTTAAGACTCCGTGATTCTGGGCTAGTTGACCTGCAGCAGCTAGACATGTTTATACAATAGGATATATTACTGATATATCACTGCACCATTGTCGTCTTGGGCACACTCTTCCCCTATTGCTGTTAACTCTACCTTCGGCTATTAATCTTTCCATGCTGTTATGTCTTTTTATTTAACAAAAAAAAAACACAGCTTTTTTGTTATGATACTGTTACAGAGCTAGCCCTCTTCAACATTTATTGATCTTAACACTTCTTGTAGTTACAATATATATTTTTATTATAAAAAGTATCAACATAAGTTAATGTATTGGTCATCATCATCAGGTGCCTAGCCGACTGACATAGTCTAACATGGATCTCCACAACTCTATATTTCCAGTATCTTTTATCAGTATTATTATTGACTCTTTGCCATGCCACGATGTCAGTTTATCTAATATTTTCTCATACTATCATCTACGATCTCTCTTGTTTTCAATCTTTCCCATTGTACATATTTTCTCCATACCACATGTATTGATTGATACACTCAAGGGGAGATCAGAGCACTTATGGATGTGTCTGAAGTGTAATGTTGATGATCCAATGACTAACTAACACAATGTTTACAATAACTAGTAGGAGTTGTTCATGTGTCTTAACATTTGTCATGTAGAACATGAATTGATGTAGAGATGCATCAAAAGTAGAAGACACAATTTTAATGTAAGTTTGTCTTATAAAGTACATAATCTGCTGTTCTTCTTCTGTGCTTATTATGAAACTCCTGCAGATTAAAGGGTGTAGTCCAGAAAAAGGAATGCATTATCTCACGGTTTACAGTTTGACAATTATATATATGCCTTCCGATCTAACACATATGACTTCAGCATGCTTCTAGGTCATTTTAACCCTCTGTGAGTTGCTCTGCCAACTCATAAAACCTCCTTATTCGTATCTTACAACTTGCATGGAAGTTAAGAGTATCGCTACTCTTTACTCCCCTTTCAGGCTCTGGCATGGGATATTTTTCTTACATGTTGCAAAATTTAATTACTGCATGTTTTCCTTTTAATGAGTGCTGGTAGGTTTCTATAGGCTGTAGTAATGTAAGCAACAGTGAGTGCTGGTAGGTTTCTGTAGGCTGTAGTAATGTAAGCAACAGTGAGTGCTGGTAGGTTTCTGTAGGCTGTAGTAATGTAAGCAACAGTGAGTGCTGGTAGGTTTCTATAGGCTGTAGTAATGTAAGCAACAAGGAGTGCTGGTAGGTTTCTATAGGCTGTAGTAATGTAAGCAACAAGGAGTGCTGGTAGGTTTCTGTAGGCTGTAGTAATGTAAGCAACAAGGAGTGCTGGTAGGTTTCTGTAGGCTGTAGTAATGTAAGCAACAAGGAGTGCTGGTAGGTTTCTGTAGGCTGTAGTAATGTAAGCAACAAGGAGTGCTGGTAGGTTTCTATAGGCTGTAGTAATGTAAGCAACAGTGAGTGCTGGTAGGTTTCTATAGGCTGTAGTAATGTAAGCAACAAGGAGTGCTGGTAGGTTTCTATAGGCTGTAGTAATGTAAGCAACAAGGAGTGCTGGTAGGTTTCTATAGGCTGTAGTAATGTAAGCAACAAGGAGTGCTGGTAGGTTTCTATAGGCTGTAGTAATGTAAGCAACAAGGAGTGCTGGTAGGTTTCTGTAGGCTGTAGTAATGTAAGCAACAAGGAGTGCTGGTAGGTTTCTATAGGCTGTAGTAATGTAAGCAACAGTGAGTGCTGGTAGGTTTCTATAGGCTGTAGTAATGTAAGCAACAAGGAGTGCTGGTAGGTTTCTATAGGCTGTAGTAATGTAAGCAACAGCGAGTCCTGGTAGGTTTCTATAGGCTGTAGTAATGTAAGCAACAGTGAGTGCTGGTAGGTTTCTGTAGGCTGTAGTAATGTAAGCAACAAGGAGTGCTGGTAGGTTTCTGTAGGCTGTAGTAATGTAAGCAACATAGATGTCACTAAATGGTTGCAGGCTTTCATGTGATTGGATTTCTGCATACAAAATGGTGGAACATACCTTCAACATGCACTCATAGATCATGTAAAGACTTCTCAAAGCATTGCATACCATTGTGAGTTCTGGAGAAGCCACCAAATGCACATAGGAAATAAGAGTTTCAGCACTTGTAATTCCTGGGAACTCAAACAAACAAACAAATTGTAGTAATAAATGTTGCCATAGTAGTTGCCATGATACATGCAGGTAAAATATTTTATTTTGTAACTCTGAAAGAGAAAAATCTTATCTTTACCATGATTTAAACCCTAGCCAACACAATTGTGATATGTGTTTAAACAATCCCACCACACACTCCATATTGTATTCTATTGTGTAAGACTTTTTTGTGTGCTTTCATTCTCAAACTCCTGCCAGATCTTTCTTATAGTAGGACAATGGTCCTACTAGTTTTTTTTAGCAGGATGTAATCCAGAGAATGTAAATATGGTTTATTGTCATTTTATTTGCTGTTCCATTGGTCAGACACATCTGTGTTGGTGGTAACTAATACATTCAGTGTTTTCACTACTTCCACTGAACGGTGGAAATCTGTAACTATATTGATAGTATAGTAGACCGGCTGTATGAGAGAACTGTTTCTTGTACTTACATGCTGGTCACCAAGCTCAAAGCTATCCATGGTCATGTATTCTTGACCTTTTTGCAGCTGTCTTGTGGTGCTATCTGCATAGCTGCAAACTCCCTCCACAAGACTACCATAATTCATGTTTGCATATACCGGTAATCATATAATGGTGAAATAAAGAAGAAGAAAATTTTTTGCATATTGTGTTTGTAGAAACCACCACTGTAAGAGATCAGTGCTCTAGCTTAAGCTTTCTACAAAGAGTGCCAACTGCAGTTGTCACTGAATGTTTCTATTGCAGTGAAAGATATTGATGTTAATAGTACAACATGTCTGTGTTCTTCTTGCCTTCATACAACACATCTGTATTCTTCAAGTCATTATTTAACAGATCCGCCGTCAGGTTGACCAAATCAAGGAGCAAGAAGACACTTTATCTGAGATTAGACAACAGCTCTCAATCACCCAGACACAGCTGGAAGCAGCCAATGAAGATATAGGAAAGCTGGACATGTCTTTGAACAGCTACAGGCAGAAGTGTAACAATTTGAGTAACCAGATCGGACACCTGGAGTCCACCGTAGCTACACTACAAAACAAACTAGCAGAAAGCAGAGCTAGGGTATGGAAGCAGTTAAATACTTTTTTTTTTTTAATTTTAATTATAATTTGCAATGCATTCAATATGCTAGATAAAATAGGAAGATGCTGATTACTTTTTAAATACCTTTTTTTTGTTGTTGCAATTTGCAGTTATATTTACAATTTTTGGATAGCAGGAAGCAGTTTATTATTTTCTAAGTACTTTTTGCTGTTCTCCATCAACAAGAAATGTGCATTTCTGGGCACAATCTCCACCAATATTGTTGTGTTCTCTTCCACAACTCATCATTTGATATCAACTCTGTTGGAGATGCCACTTGATAAATATCTGTAGTTTTTATGTGATTTTCTGGATCACATGCTATATTTTGACACATTAAAGCAATTTATAAGACATTCTTTTAAATTACTGTCAAATTTCTTGGCACACTAAAACAACCAATAACATTTCCAGTACAATATCCACAGATGAACAGTCTGTGCTTTGAACTACACACAAATTAGAGAACAAGTAGAGCTTATAGGAGTAATTACTGAAGCTCTCTACCATGTAGGCAGCTAGAAGTTTATTACTTTGAAAATATTTTTTCCCAGTACAATTTACAGTGGTATTCATATTGCTAGATAAGATCACCCATCATATTCTTCTTATTCTGCACCTTGGTCATATATCATGTTTATCACCAGGATGACATTTACAATCTTCTCCAGGCTCAGGTAGAAGCTTTGTTCAACTTAATACTTATGTGGTTGTAACTGGTATTAGGGTTAACTAATGCTACCCAGATTAATATTTTAAGGTGAAGTTTTGTGGTGGGTTAGCATCCTATCCTAGAATATAAGCTAACTGTAGGAAAGTCAATAGATAATTTTAACCAAACACTAGAGCAGGAGTCAGGTATTGAAGGGAACACACTATATGATGACCCTGGATCAAACTCAAAATTAGAGTTAACAGGAAATCTAGAGAAACATGGAGCAGAACTATCATCAGAGGAAAGACAGAGGGAGTAGTACCTGGATGTAATTAAACTGACGTGCTGAAAACAGTTCTTTTAGGAAAAGTTTGTGAATTACTTATGCTTCAGAAGGGGTTAAGATAGAAAGAAGAGTATTTGTGATGCATGAAATTTGTATAGATATTGACATTTTTTTCACAGGAACTAGACAAAGAAGCAGCAATTGCACAGCAGAGATCAGAACTAGAGGGCCTCGACCGAGCTTATAGTGAGAGGAAGGAGGAGGTGAGCAGATGTGAAGATGTTATACAGCAGTTAACACATGAACTGACTGGCACCAAGAGGGAACTAAGTGCAGCCCATAATCACATCAAGGAGGTGGAAGAAAGTAACAGAGAACTGGGAGAGAGGATACAGAATGTTCAACATCAGGTAACATTCTTGTGTAGAACATCAATAGTTAAATATTTAATTTAGCTTTGGCATTTCAGCAAGAAGAGAGAGAGAGAGAGTGTGTGTGTGCATGCGTGCATGCGCGTGCGTGCGCGCGCGCACACACGTACTTCAAAAGACCTGCATTTTTTTAAGAATGGCATTGTGCTGACAAGAGTAGAATTACTTATCAGCATTTGGATATTGACAACAACAACATAAGTTTATTCATTCCTGGTCAGATACTAAAATTATAACAATATCAGTGAAAACATAAGGTGGTGAGGTTATACAGATAACTTAGAACATACAAAATCAATGCTTCAATAAATAGACCTTTGTCAAGAACAAAACACAATATACAACAGATAGAGAGAGAGAGACCAGCATTGTCTATGAATATAACACTCTAATAACTAATCAGATAAATTCCTTTTGGTCAAAACATTAATATTGTCTATTTTTAGTGATTTATAAAAAGTCATAAATTTGTTGTCACTTTTCATCAATTAAATCATTTGCTTTTTAAGCCCTTAATAGTAACTTAGAACCCTGGGTGTTTGATGAATACATATACCGCTATTTTATATGCAACATTAGCATGTATGTTAATGTTATTACATACATTTTATGGTAACATTGTGTTATTCTAGTTTGACTATATTCACAGGCTTTGGAAAATGATGAAAAAGCCCACAATTTTGAGAACATGTTGCTGACATACCAGTCTGAACATAGTCACTCTGATAAAGAGGTAAGCTATAGAGGTAGACTTTTTATCAACATTGAACCAGAACCATCAGCCGTTATACCCTGAGCGATTTACTGAAGTGGAGATCTGAGCACCTATGGATGTGTCCGGTGTGCAAAGAGTGTAATCAACAGACCTAATACCTAATAATACCTAATGCCATGTATCACATTTATATAGCTTGTATTATTGATAGCCGGTAAATAAACTAGCAATCTTATGTTCTTTTGTTTGAGGAAATTAGCCAAAATGTATTGGTTATATACTGACATCATTACACTCTGGGCAAGTTTATAGGTTCTCAGTCTCCCTTAGCAAATGTCAAAGGCTTTGCACACTAATGGTTCCTGTGTCTCAGTGATCCACCACAGTTCTAATTCTGCAGCATAGGCATCCCATTCTACTAATAGCACATTTAAACCTACATCTCCAAATCTCAGCTTAGATGTGGTATCAGTGCCCATGTCCAGCAGACACTCATGAAACAGTTTCAGCACATACTCCTTATTCATTGTCAACTTCCTTCTATTGGTGCCTTGGATGCAGGCTTATTTACCATCTCATTACCACTAGTATCAGCATGTCCTGGGGGGCAATAGATCCATGTGATATCCTGAAAGTTGGTAGGATGTAGTTATCTAATGTAGCTATTGATGTCATCCACTCATATTTAAACTGGCCATTTTACCAGAAAAATGTCTTTTGCAGCATGGACTGGAAGTCTGACATAATACCTGCCATAGTAAATGGTTCACATGTCATTTGAGGGCAGCAGTAACAGCCTTGACTTCCATCCTCAAACTGGATGTTGCTGTTTTGTATGTTCAGCTGTACTCTGCAATGATTCTACTAAAAATTAACTAGTAAAACCCCAGCAAGATGCCTCAATGTGATGCACAGATCTATCTGTGAACAAAAGGACATCATCTCATAGGTTATCAGCTGATTGATTTCAAGGTTTGTTTTTCCATTGCCCCAATCTCTACATTCCAACACATTCTTGTGTAGAACATGAACACTTTCTTCTGTGTTTAGTTCTATAACCATGCTAGATTGTCAATCCTGTCACCAGGATGAAGTCCATTGTCTTTTCTAGGTCAGCGTGACTACTCTACAGCTTTTACCATAGTTCTGTATTCTCTAACTAAATCTGAATATATACATATATATATATAAATATCAGTTTGACAGCTAAAATAGATCTGTTGTGATAATTATAGAATTGGATATAAATAGGAGTTTACTAAGTCGAAACACACAAATCAAAATATGATGACGGTACTCTGCCCTCCATTATATGTCTTTCTAAACAGTTGTGTCTCTTTATATGACCAAACAGGTATATTTTTCTTTTAGCTATTGTGTTTAGTAAACTCTGGAGTCTTGAATGTGTTTATAATATCAAAGTTTCTATACATGATTGACGAATCATCTGCTCAGGGTTACCATGGCCATCTGGCCTCATACAAAGTAATAATAGTGAATAAATAAATATGTGTCACTCTTCTATCTTCAATTAGTTAGTTAGTCGTTGGATTATCGTCATTGCACTCTGGATAAGTCTATAGGTGCTCAGATCTTTCCTTGAGTGTATCTGCCATTACACGTTTTTTCTATCTTCAGTTTGCTGCTAAAGAAGACCAACTAGCTAGTCTGGACTATCAATTGGCAGAAGTTCTTGCTGATATCTCTGGCAAGAAACGAACAATTGAACAAGTCAAGTCAGAGCTCAATTTGTGCCAGTCAGAGTTACAGCAAACTCATGAAGATAGGAATGCAGCCCTTATGGAGGTAAGAGCTGCACATTGTTTAGCATCATCATACAAACAACAAAGTCCTGTTATTTTTAGCAATCAATCTCTAGATCTTGATCATCTTCATCATCAAGTGCCATCTCCACAACAAAGATTAGTTGCGACAGATCTCCAACATCCCCTGTCTCTTGTTTTGGTTGTGCATTCTGCTAGACTGTAACCTGAACATTTTCTATATCAGTTTTTCTAAAAATAGGCCATTTAACACTATAATGGTAAACAAATGTATGTGCCAAAAAAAAAATTATAGAATTGTGGAATCATAGGTTCATCTAGGTGGTCACAAAAAAAGTATCTATTTGGATAATACATAATGACATACAGAATAACAAACCTCCAAGAAAGTTTGCAAGTTACAAGTCCCAGGGAGAATGTCATGAAAAAAAAAAAGTCTTAAAAAGTTAGCCATACACAAATAATGTTGAGAATCGCTGTTAATTGTCATCAGTATTTTTAACAAAGTGTTGATAGTATCAGACCACCAGTGGGTTTATATTGAGTGTCTGTCCAATTAGTGTATTATTGGCTGAAACTTAACACAGCTTATGCCTTAGTTTTATGGATATGTTTGTTTTCTCAACACCATATCAGAACATCTTCTTTAGTTACAGCATTATAATAATAAGACCCATATAGAAATCCTTCCTGTACATGTTGCAACTTCTGCTATGACAAAGCAGCCTTTATTTTCACAGCCCATAGGAAGCCTCCCTGCGCTCCTCAACAGGACAACATGCAGTAACAAAAGTTTAAACCTATCAGGTTTATAGAAGTACCACATTTTAGACTTTAGCACGAAAAGCCCTTCACATCTGTCTTCAGACATTTTAATAATGGTTGAAAAGTAATAGGCCACTCCTTGATGTAAATCCACAATTTTCTTTACCACCTTTTCTACTTCCACCTTCAATTATTCCTTGCAAAATAGTTTTAGAGAGTGATTTGTGTTTCATTTCCCCGTCCAAATGAAGCAAGCTCCAAAAGTGACTCATGATAAAATTCAAGTTTGTCTATTGTGTCCTGATTGAATTTATTAGTTTTTTGTTCTAATGATTTGTAACAGATATCTGTAGCACTTGTATTTAGAAAACTTTAAGCTTGAAACCACTATATCATTTTGGTCCATCCATATTATATATGTTTCCTAGATTGAGAAACTGGAGCAGAATATTCAGCAACTTCAACTAAACTTGGCATCAACTCACCAGCGACACAAAAATGAGACCTGCCGCTATGATGACCAGCTCGCAACACTAGAGAGTCAACTGAGTGATACCAAGACAAGGCTGCACAACTCAGAGTGTGAGGCAAACAACAAGGAAGAACATATACGGCGTAATGAGGCAGAGATTTCTTCCTGCAGAGAAGAAATCCACCACAAAGTAGATGAGGTAGTAGAACTATGATTTTCTGTGTAGCATTGTTGCTAGTATAAATATAATTTTCTATGTAGCATTGTTGCTAGTATAAATATAATTTTCTATGTAGCATTAGTTAGTTAGTTTGTTCCTTTCGTGCCACAAGCGACACAGGGCAGAGGTTTTGGTTCTCCATATGATGCGGTCTGCTGCCTGCAGCTTTAGTTCCTGGATGGTTTTACAGCCTATTAATTCCCCTTCTTTAAGAATGGTGTTTTTAAGGGTTGTTTTAGGTCTTCCTCATTTTCTTTTACCTTCAGGTTACCACATAAGGGCTTGTTGGTTTATTCTGTTTAAATCTAGTCGTAAAACGTGACCAAGGAATTTCCATCTTCGTTCGTTTTCTTATGATGTTTGTAACATACTCTTGGTATGTTTTGTCTCTCAGATCACTATTTGTCACGAAGTCGCTCCATTTTATGTTCATCAGTTTGAGAAGACATTTGTTTTCAAAGCTGTTTATGTAGCAGTGCTGCTAGTATAAATATGATTTACTGTGTAGCATTGTTGCTAGTATAAATATTTGTTTGTTTCAATCCCCAGGAATTACCCCAGTGATGATGATGAAGTTTTCTATGTACAGTGGGGGGGGGGGGACCCATAATTTGTATAGATTAAATAATTTTTGGCTTTTACAAGAGGAAAGCCTTACTATATATGCATGTCATCTATTAGTGAGTTTACTATTGCATGATGGTTTGTCTGATGGCCTACTGGTGAGGCCTTCAGGGCTCCCGCGTGCAGATAAGAAATATGTGAACATGTGTGTTCTCTAATTAAACATGACAATGTGAATATCACCTAGCATGAACAAAGAAAAATTTAGCGCACTAAAAATTAAGAGGTCCTTATGCTCTTAATTGTACCATCTATGACCCAGGTAATTGGATGAATAAGGGAGGTGCTGAGAGTCAAGTAGGAATTATCATTAAAAATCAATAAAACCCATAACCCTTCAGGGTCGTAAGGGTACCACATTGAAAGCTTCAGCACACAGAGTCCTCCAGCGAATTCTATCCTCAGCGATGCGGATGAGTGTGGAAATATCTAGCCCTGTCCATTCCTTGATGTTGTCTGTCCATGTCTTTATTTGTCCTCCTCTGCTTCTTCCACCCTCGACAGTTCCCTGTAGTATTGTTTTTGACAAGGAATCGTGCCTGCATACATGTCCGAACCATGCTAGTTTTCGTCGTTTCACTATTGAAAGCAATGGCTCCTGGACACCTGCACATATCTCTACTTTATTTCTTACGTACACATTGGTCTTATGTTCCCTATAGGAAATTCGTAGAATTCTTCTGTAGCATTTATACTTGAAAGCCTGTAATCTTCTCTCCATGTCCGCAGTGAGTGTCCAACTCTCACAACCATACAACACAACGGAAAGCACCAGCGACCTATACAGTTTGATTTTCACTCCAACACTGATGTTGCTTTTCCAAATCACAGTTAGCCTTGACAAGGACGCTAAAGCCATCCCCTGCCTTATTTTTAGTTCTGCTTTGCATTTACCATCGCTGCATATACTGGATCCGAGGTATTTGAAGGTATTCACCTCTTCAAGCTTATGTCCATTCATCATGATATTAGTCTGGTTTTCTGTGTCTCTGCTGTTTACCAAGATTTTGCTCTTATCTGAATTGATTTCCATTCCGTACTTGCTGGTAACTTTTTCTAACTTTGATGTTAATTCTTGCAATGATTGTTCTGACCCAGCTATAAGATCAATATCATCAGCGAAACGCAAGTTGCAAATAGGGCGACCTCCGATCGATATAGACGTGTTGTAGTAATGCAATGTCTCTTGTATGATGTAGGAATTATGCTTACTATCAGAAATAGAAGTCTTTTTTTAATTGTGTATGTCTGGGTGGTTTTAAGAATATAGTTACAACAGGAAGACTGTAGGACAACAAGACAGAATAACAGCATGAGGATGTTAAGAAATATTAGATAGTTTAGCATAGTATTGCCAAGTGTCAACATTGATCCTGAGTCAAGATAATGAAGATAGATAGTTGTGGAAATCCTGATCACCTACACCAGTTGGCATGACACTTGATGATGATAACTGAGGAGAGGATGACAGAAAAATGTTTCTCAAAAGAGGACCAAGATTGTAAATTAGTGATTTATTTTGTATAATTTTGGCAGTACACTCACAGAAGTTCCATGTTTTTCAGAAAATGGCAAATAGTATGTATTCTGTTGATTCTATCTATATCTTTCTCATCCTGCTTTTTAATCATCCACCTCTACAATGTCCAAGAGTAATTCAAAATTCCAACATTTTCTTAATAAAAGTCTCATCTACCATTGTGGCAACATCCAAAATAAATTGTTAAAAGGTTAAGAACCCCTTGTATAAAGGATATTGAAGCAACTTCCCTCTAAGCTACACTGCTGTTAGCAACATTTTTAACTGTAGATCTAAGAAAGGTCCTCTAGTGCCACCTGTATATTTACATATATGAATTTTTAGCTACCTAAATACCATTTTTCTAGTATGCAAGGATCTTCTTCTTCTTGTTCTATGTGATGTATCCTTTGCAGAAAATTACCCTGACTACCATTCTGTAAGCCTCCTGGTTCTGTGTAAGCTGTCGTAGCCTCTTTCAGTGTCAGATTAACTGTTAACCCTGTTTGATCCATGCACACTAGACAATAGTATTAGAGTTAATGTACATTAGGTATGCACTATTATTGCAAATTAGCCATGACATTTTCTTTAATTTTTCATGCGTTATCTTATTGATCGAGGAAATATTACAAACATGTTATATCCTTTTTTCAATGTTTTTCTGCAGATTGAAAAACTGGAGAGGGCCATCCAAGGTGTGAAGACAGATTTGAAGCAAGCATACTCACATAACAAACAGTTAGAAGGCACTGTAAGTAACAAAATTTATATATCATCTTTACCAGAATGTTTTCTTGTACACTTTTTATGTTCACCGATGTCAGCCTAAAAAATATCACTGATCATTGGCTTCCTATTAGAGAAGGGCAGGTTAACATCATGCTCCTTTCTGTCATGTGTAGATTTCTGTTCCTAATTAGGGAGGAGAGAATATGATCACCACACACCTACACATACACACACACACACACCCGTGCAAGTTTGTCATTGAAGGTTAAGATGTGTATTATGTGTGGGACTGACAGCTTTATTGTGTAGAACTTCATCAACCATCATCTCTCATTCAGATTGGGAGTTGATTTCATTTTTCCATTGTCCCTTTCAGTAATACAGTACAACTTCTATTCAAAATTTCTAGATGTTGACCACATCTTCTTCCTCTGATTTACATATTAGGGATACTCCTGTAAGTCAAGTTTTATTGTCAATCTTAGCATGAGAACAAGCCTCTTCTGGACAGTTAGTAATACTCATTGCCTACATTATATTTTGAGGGGATATTATCACTTTTTATTCTAGAGATATTGTCACTTTTCACTCTAGAAATATTGTCACTTTCCACTCTAGAGATATCGTCACTTTCCACTCTAGAGATATCGTCACTTTCCACTCTAGAGATCTTGTCACTTTTCCACTCTAGAGATATTGTCACTGTCCACTCTAGGCCCGGATTCTTTTTTGACATTGTGCATTATTTTTGGTGAGTGTTTGGTAAACGCTATAACTTTTGTTTGTTAAGATATCAAAATAATTTTTGCATATGTAAATAAAGGAGTTAATAATGCATATAGTCATGTTTTTGTTGTTGTATGTGTGATATGACAGTTGTGAAGTTGAAAATTGGGGGAAATCTCAAAACTGCAATTAAAAAATCTCACAAATAATTTCTTGACGCACCAAATACTTGAGCAATGTGTGACAACACTGATAAAATGCTCCTAAATACCTATTCCTGTTTTATATATCTTTTTTTTTTTATATATCCAAACTAATATAATATTGACTGAACAAACAAATAAAACATGAACCAATCACATACAATGTCCTTCCGTTCAACACTAGACCTAGACCAACATACAGCGTAATTATTTTCCATGCTGACATGTGGTACCCCGGATAAATATATTTTGTGTGTTATTCAATGAATAAATGAACATTCTTATAATATAACAACAAATAAAACATATAGATATTACATTCCATGGCGATCACTTACCATGCTCAACAGTACTGCATTTGATAATAAAATATGGCATCGAAAATCAACATAATTTATTCTAGACTTTAGGTAAATAAATCAACCAGCATTCTCCTTCTTACAATCATAATGTGTAAAGTAATTTGAACTTTAGACTGTGACGTTCCTAGAATCGTGTAGCATGAATTCTACGTCATGTGAGCTTAACTTCATGATATTCCGTACTGAGGAATCGGGACATAGCAATGAGGTGACTGGAGACGCCGATGGGCCACTGGTAATGTAATGTTGTATGCATTTCCAGTCGCCTATGGGGTCCGTAAGGTTAATGTATTAGATGTGTCTCCATATTAGATGTGGTCACTAGAACTATTACTATAAAATATATTTTAATGTAGGAGTATTTGACACTAAAATAGTTATCAGATTATTATTAGTCCCTCAAGTTTAACCCTGTTGGGAACACCAATGTTGTACATCTCTAGCATCAATCACCATTCTATTCCACTAGTATACCTGTAGTTCTGTGAGAGGTAACCCTTTCCATTCTCTATCAGGGATGTAGATATGGCTTTGGAAGTTGACTTTAAACAAATATTTTCATTTGGTTTATAATTATTATTGGGAACACCACTGATGTGTTGATTGATTTGAAAAAGTGTAGAGGATTGACTTCACTGTACTTTGGTTACCCCATATGTACTACATTTCTCTCAACAAAGTAAATACTGTCTGCTGAGAGCACCACTTATAGCACATAACTCCGTAGCTTCAAGCAATAATCTCTATGGCTCTCTGAAAAAATCCACTGTAAACAAGATGTCGCTAGTAGGATTCCAACCAGCGACTCTCAATCACAAGGCACATGGCTTAACAACTATGCCAGGGAAATCCCATGATTGGTTTTATTTTCTTTAGGTTTGTTCCTAATGCTAAATGTCATGTTATATTTTCCTTTGGGGGGAGGCGTAATATCCTATATCCTCCCGCCCCACCCCTGTATCTACAGGTGTTAACTTCCCATCATTTATTTTTGCCCCTCTTTCTCTTCCTGTGTACTGTTTCCTGTAATATAGTCTTTGTTAAGTTTGCTAAACAGATAACATGATCATACCACATCAGCTCATATTTTAAAATAAATGTATTAGTTGTCATAACAGATTGTCATCATCTAAATATGATGACATCCCACTTTTCAGATTTCTGAACTAAAGTCAGATGCTGAAATTCTCAGACAAGATTTGACTGAAGCTAGAAGTCAGTACAAGGACTGTGCTCAAGAGGTAAGTCTTATTGCCATAAATAAGTCTACTTCAACTTCAATCAACTTCAATCTACAATAAAATTCTTCATGTTATATATTTTATTTTCTCATCAGCATCAAATTCACTGTCTTTTTTCTAGACTCATACAAACCCCATCCCCAAATCCATCTTAGTTTCCTCTTATGATATGCATATCAGGTCACATTGCCACTATTCTGTGCTGCTTTTCCTGACCCTGGCTTCACAAAGACTAGCAACAGATTTGGTCTGATTATCATATTTTATTTCTTTTTAATGCTACTTATTTTGAATATTCAAATGATGGTATAATGCCATATCACTTAGTTGAGCACTGGTGGACAAACTTGTGGGAAATCTTTTAAATCATTGCCTGATTTACTATGTAAGTGTTCTGACTCTAACACAGTACTTATAGAGTTCTTGAGACTATCGGGAATTGAACCAATTCAATTCCCATTTGTAATATTTATTTTACTGGTTCAATTCCTGTTAGTCTCAAGAATTTTTAATTTATCTCCTGGCTTCCTTCTTAAATTTACCTATAGTGCGCATAAACTTGTATTCTATACATTCATATTATAATTACCAATTATGTATATTCTTAGAGTGAACAGGAGACTGCACCATATAGTAAATGAATATTAGAAAAAAAATATAAAAACCTTTAAATAGCAGTTTTACAGGGAACAATACACAGAATTTATGTTTTGAAAACCAGTTTTTATCAAAATAGGGACAAACAAACACAGAATGTAACCACATTAACCACATGCTGAGACTACATTTCAGAGATTTATTAGAAACTGTGAGTGTCTGTCCCATCAGTTTCTGATCTGTCAGTTTCTACTTCATTTACATTGCTGACATGTAGTTTCCACTTGTTTTCGTTCCATGTTTGTGTGTCCCTCTGACCGAGTATTTATTTCCGGAAGTTCTGTCCAAAAAAATGTATTGACAGGCACGTAATGTCAGGCACGTAATCGCTATCATCATCAGATTCCCCTTCAATTTCATTAGTCCTTCAAATACATATATAGCAACTCTGTTCTTACCTCAAAGCAAAATTCTGAATATTATCAGTATTTTAAATCGCGGGATAGGAATGCAAAGAAACATAAATAATTGCGAGCACGCGGAAATCGCGGGATGCGTAAAATTAAGCCAGTAGGTGGAGCACGTGAAAACCAGTCGGAGGGTTAATAAAGACATTTTGGTTGAAAATCTGTATAGTTCCGCATAAAGCAGCTACTTAACCTTGTTTTTCATATATTCATAGAACAATGTATATTTTGTACTGGCTATCATAATCATGTTATGTATTACTCATGATTGTTGCTTTCATCCCAGTTGGCCCATCATGAGGAGAAGTTGAGTCTGATAGAAAAGAGTCTTCTGACCACTCAAGATCAGCTCAGCCAGCGAGTTACAGATGGAGTCAAACTTGAGCAGAGTATTAGGAAATTGCAGGTGAGCAATTCATCATTGTTTGAGGATTACAACAGGATTGTATTGTATTTGAGATTAGCCTATGGATTTTAATAACACTCAAAGTCTTACATAGAATGTAACAATGGAAAACTCAATAATGAAGAACAGCTTGATTCATCATTGTCTACTGATGTGCCAAAGAAAGTAATTGCTATAAACTTTATTTATCTCCCCCCCCCCCCCCTCCCCCTTCCATTACACATTTTTTAATATTATATGTTTTATGAACAAGACATGTTAAAGTGTGAAGGAGAAGAAGAAGCAGATATATTTTATGCGAAAAATGGAAAACACTAATGACATTTTTCTTATCATTGGAAAAAAAGCACAAATAAATCAATGTTTCAATCTAAAGACTTTAATTAAGAACACAACATAGCACATGATGAGTAAAAGATAATGATCACATCAGAATGTTAAATTATAAGACAAATTCCAGAAGTGGATGAATGATAAATTTTAATATAAAAAAACTGAAGGAACAAAGACAAAACAAAAAAAAAGGAAAATTAACAAAATGTACATTTTCTGACATGATACATACAACCTAGTGATACTAATTTAATATAATACGCTATTCAATAGACTGTTGCAAATACTACAAGTAATTTAATATACTATTAAAAATGTGTTACTATGGGAACTTTTTTTTCTAATTCATAAATATATTTTTGGTAGTGTATCCTATTCAGGAAATATTGTTCTACTTCTTTAACGTTCATTTTCAAACTCTCGCTGGTTTTCTTTTGTAGCAGGATCATGGTCCTACTAGATTTCCAGCACAATGTAGTCCAATGAATGGAAATGTGTTCTGTCGCCGTTTTATTTGTGCCAATAGCCTGACACATCCATCTTTGACAGAGACATAGTGTTCAACTCAACATTTTTAGCTATAGTGATTTTCTATACAATATCATTGCATTCAGGAGGTTACCATTGCTTGATGAATGGTCAGAATGCTCAATTGCCTATGGCGGGTTTGAACCTGATACCTTGGTCATCCGAGACGGCTCTGTACATCTCTGCCACAGAATTGGCTCATAGAGAGATGTATGTAAAGATCATAAACATGAAAATATTTTACAGATCAGTTGGAGAAACAGCACATCTATAGGATTACCCTTGCCACAGGTAAAATATGTGTGATAACGAGGTGTTTCAGTTGTGTACATTATGTCTTTCTATTAAGATTGAACTGAAGTCTGTCAAGGAAAGGGCAGCCAGTTATGAGGAGGAAATAAGTGAGCAGAAGACACTGATTGATAAGTTGAGGAAAGACCTGATGTCTGTGAAGGAGGAATACCATGCATCTGTACAGGAGGGCATTGCTTATAAGCAGCAGGCACACAAGTTAGACTTGGAACTGTCAGGATCAAAGGAGCAAGAGAAAATGCTGAATGATCAGGTGGGTAGCTATGTGAATAAATGTGTAAAATAAGGTTATGTGCTAGTTGATCTCTGTGTGTTGTTGTTTTGAGTTGAGGGGAAACTTTAGGGTTTAAGTTTAAAATCCAGTAAATGAGATGTTTGAAATCAGCAAACTAGATATGAACATCCCTCGTATTTTACAAACAAGTTATAGTTAGCAATATTGTTGTCCTACATGGGACACAGGTAATCAAGCCATCTTTGTTAGTGTGTTAGTGGCTGGAATAGTGTGCTGTGGTTAATATTTGTTCATTCTGGTCATCATTTGGACAATTCAGAATGTTTCTCAGTCATTGTTTGTTGGACAGTTCAAACTGTTTCTCAATCATCATTTGTTGGGCAGTTCAGACAGTTTTGCAGTCATTATTTGTTGGACAATTCAAACAGTTTCTCAACAATCATTTGTTGGACAATTCAAACAGTTTCTCAACAATCATTTGTTGGACAATTCAAACAGTTTCTCAACAATAATTTGTTGGACAATTCAAACAGTTTCTCAACAATAATTTGTTGGACAATTCAAACAGTTTCTCAACAATAATTTGTTGGACAATTCAAACAGTTTCTCAGTCATCATTTGTTGGACAATTCAAACAGTTTTTCAGTCATCATTTGTTGGACAATTCAAACAGTTTCTCAACAATAATTTGTTGGACAATTCAAACAGTTTCTCAGTCATCATTTGTTGGACAATTCAAACAGTTTCTCAACAATCATTTGTTGGACAATATAAACTGTTTCTCAGTCATCATTTGCTAACAATTCAAACAGGTTCTCAGTCATCATTTGCTAACAATTCAAACAGGTTCTCAGTCATCATTTGCTAACAATTCAAACAGGTTCTCAGTCATCATTTGCTAACAATTCAAACAGGTTCTCAGTCATCATTTGCTAACAATTCAAACAGGTTCTCAGTCATCATTTGCTAACAATTCAAACAGGTTCTCAGTCATCATTTGCTAACAATTCAAACAGGTTCTCAGTCATCATTTGCTAACAATTCAAACAGGTTCTCAGTCATCATTTGCTAACAATTCAAACAGGTTCTCAGTCATCATTTGCTAACAATTCAAACAGGTTCTCAGTCATCATTTGCTAACAATTCAAACAGGTTCTCAGTCATCATTTGCTAACAATTCAAACAGGTTCTCAGTCATCATTTGCTAACAATTCAAACAGGTTCTCAGTCATCATTTGCTAACAATTCAAACAGGTTCTCAGTCATCATTTGCTAACAATTCAAACAGGTTCTCAGTCATCATTTGCTAACAATTCAAACAGGTTCTCAGTCATCATTTGCTAACAATTCAAACAGGTTCTCAGTCATCATTTGCTAACAATTCAAACAGGTTCTCAGTCATAATTTTAAAAGTGTGATAATTTCACATATGAGATTTATATTTTTAGCCAGATAAACATTTGGTATTTAAGTCTGCAGTGTCGCAGTTTGCCATTTGGAAATTTTATAGAAAAGAATATATTATTTTACAGCATGGCAATCTCAAAGTTCACTGTATGAAACTATTACCGGGTTATACTTGTTTCCATAAGGTTGAACAGCAAGAACATATCTTGGGGCAGCTACAAACAGAATTGAGAGCAGAAAGAGAGAGACACGGAGACACAGTAAGACAACTGAGTGCCAGTAAGAAGATGGGTCTAGATCTGCAGTCTGACATGGAAACCTTACAGAAACAGACTAGGGAACTGCAGGATAGGGTAACTAATGTTTGTGTGTTTTATGTATCTGAATTTGGGAGATTAAGTCAGATATTGGGTCTGAAGTGATATTGTTATGTGCAAAAACATTTTTGGTGAGCACGTGCTTTACGCTAAACCTTGTATTATTTTAAGTTTTAGTCACACAATGTCTGGTTATGGATTTTTTGTAATCTCTCAAATTTCCACTTGATAATGATCAAATAAAGCAGTCATGAGTTTCAGGTTATTATTGAATGCATATCCTGCAGTTGTATTTGTAATAGTCATAGCATTTATTCTCTGCTCTGTACGTACTGAATATCTTTGAAGAAGAGATCAGCTAAAAACATTAATATTACCTT
This sequence comes from Meghimatium bilineatum, assembly GCA_034231615.1. NCBI lineage: Eukaryota > Metazoa > Mollusca > Gastropoda > Stylommatophora > Philomycidae > Meghimatium > Meghimatium bilineatum. The sequence goes on from CM067308.1 coordinate 10,979,748, forward strand.
TCCCAAGTAACTCATCCACAGTTTTGAGAGGGAGAGATTGGGGGGGGGGTGTGTTTAGCACACATTTAACAAGGCATTAGCTGCATATTAGCTACATAAGCACTGCCCAGGCAAAGCAAAGAGAGGGGGAGGGGAATACCCCACCCTTGCAAAATTGAATAGATACATCAGTCACACACATCTGCCTGTCTCATTGAACAATTTTATGATCAATCCAAGTTCTTGGGAAGAATTAGTGGATGATTATATCACATAGAAATCGGTGTTATACCAGGACATCAAATCATCTGAGCAAGCCCTGTGGGAGAAGATGGAAGACAAATGACATGACACAAATGACAAAAACACATGCATCTTGTGTCAAAACTTTACATCAGAACTGTAGTGTATATTCTGCTCTCACCCCTGTCACTGGACGATCAGTAAAATCAGCGTCAAGATAAGGGTGTAACTTGAGAGATTTGTAATACATATGTCACTTTTACCCAGGCTTGCTTCCTATCTGTAAAAATGCAAAAGACCATCAGTCACTATTTTTTTCCTTTGTAGTTAATTAGTTGTGATGTCTGGATTCATTATCAGGATGGGACAATGGATGAAGCTGACATTTTGAATTCCATAAGAGATATAGCACGCGAGAGTGAGACTAGTGTGGATGATGATTCCTTTTCGATGTACAGGATTAAAGATCAGGGTTTGAAATATGGTGTTACTAAAAGTGAACATTTTAGAGGGAGCAGAAGAATGATGGTCAACCAGTAGAGGAAAGGTACTGTCAGCAGAAGTGTAATGGCGGATACACTCGGGGAGAGATCGGAGCAACTATGGACGTGTCCAGTTTGCAGTGATGATGATCCAATGACTATCTAACTATTATCACGTTGTTTTCTGAGAGTATGCCCTAGCTTTTTCCATTCTCTCTCTCTCTTTCTCTCTCTCTCTCTCTCTCTCTCTCTCTCTCTCTCTCTCTCTCTCTCTCTCTTTATTTTTTAACATTAATCATTAACTTTGTTCTATATAAATTTGTATTATCTATTCATCTGTTCAAGGTATATGATCTACGTGCTGGTGAATATTTGCAGGTTTGATGTGGTGATATGATTGAAATAGCATGTTTCCAGGACATAGATTATTTCTCTTTCAAATGGATGCAGATTTAATGACAACATATAATGCTTCTACATTATCTGTTTACAGATGTCTCTGCTAATAAATGCTTTCCTGGGTCTGCTAAATATACAAATAAACATTTCTTTGTAAAGAAGTGTCCAAGACAAGATTATCATATTTGTCAAATAAAATATATGTAACTGTGTGTGGAACATAGGATTATATAGTTTTATTAGTAGTCTAGATAATGTGGAGGTTTAAGTTCTACATTCTTCATCTTCAAAAACATTCTTTCTGAAACTTCCGTTGGTTCTCTCTTGTAGCAGGACACTTGTCCTACTAGATTTCTAGCAGAATGTAGTCCAGTGATGGGAAATGTGTTGTGTCACCATTTTATTTGCGCCAATAGCCCGATATGTACATCTTCAGCTGAGGTTCTCCATTCAATTACCAACATATAGTCGTTCACTTATGGGTATTGTGTACTCCCTACTTCATGCAGCTGAATATGGGATCTTGAGATTAGGGCAAATTTGGAATTACCTTTGAAGCTACTGTGTAAGTGCTCTGATGCTTATTCTTTCAGACAGAACTGAGTACCAATGAGGGCACTCAGAAGGAAATACGGTAGATTCCACTTTACATTCAATGTAAAGTTTTATTATTTGTTTCAGGTAATGGCAAGAGAGGACCAGATAGCTAGACTTAGACGTGAGGCCGATGAGCTTCAACTAAAAAACAGAGACGTAAATGAAATGCTAGCAGAGAGAGAGGGTCAACTAAGACTTGCCAATATGAACTTACAAACTGCTCAGAAGCAAGCGAAACATCATACTCAAGAAGTAAGAATCTCAGGAAACATTTACACATCATTGTGATAATTAACTCCTTATCTCTGGCAAGCAGCTAAAACAGTCAGTTCAATAAATCCCTTCTGCCAATATGCTGCTAAAATCTCAATTTTTATAGTTACATCTAAATACATTACAGCAGTGTAGGAAAACTCTTTGGAGATAAAGAGTTTAAAAAGTACAATCGATGAATAAGTTGTTTTGCTCCTATTGAAGTTGAAGAAATGGTTGTTGCTTACCTGTCAACTTCTAGAAGGTTTATGTATCTATATTTAGATCACAAATTACCTCTTGGTCAACCTAGCCTTAGTAAATAATCAAATCTGGATAAAAAAAGGTAACCTGCTTGATGCTGACCCACATTATTCTTAGTCATTGACCATCTAGCCAGACAACATCTGATCAGTGTGGGTATTAAAATATTTGATCATAGTAGAACACTAGACAATTTCAAAGAGACAAAAATGAAAAGCGAATCTATTTTTGCTCATATCAATACTTATTACATTCCTGCTGACACTGCAACAGGTTTTTCAGAGCCCAGTTTGGATTCCATTACCATATGAGGGTGCAAAACGAACAAAATTTGACCTTTTTCATTGTCATCTTCACTTGCAAAGGAGTAACATCAGAGTCATTGATCAGAGAACTATGGATATAACACTATATTGCCTGTATGACAAAGCTTTATACTGTTGTAAGTTAACCTTTAGCAAGCTAGATTAAAATTACACTATCTTACCACCAGATTTATTTTTGTGGAAATTTTTTTTTAGTGTTTGGAAAATGTAATAATTTTTTTGTTATTAGAAATATTAAAATAATTTTGCAAATTTAAATATAGAATGGCATGCTGCAAATATGTGTGTAATTTGTTTTTCTGTGTGTATTGTACCAGAGGTGTGAGCACATGGTGAAGACGTTTTTTTCACAAAAATCAAACAAGAAAAACCACCACACATTGGTGTTTGGAAAATGTAATAACTTTTTTTTTAATTAGAAATATTAAAATAATTTTGCCCATCTAAATAAAATATCGAATACTGCATATTTGGTTTAAGTTTTGTTTGTGTACATCTGATACAAGAGATATTAGTAGAAGGTTGTAAATTGGAAAAATATCAAAATCAAATCACAGAATGTTTTCCAAAAATTGTGCGACTTTATTTATTTTCCAGTATGGCAACCCTGAAAAACATCAACTTTACACACTGTAACACACTTAAATCATTTGTATGTGTTTAGTTTCCTTAAAAAAAATTACATAATATCACTGAGAACTAAATATAACTACAATAAAATATATAAAAGTAACATGTCCAAAAACATAGACCTAGTCTAGATCGGTGAAATCCTTCCATTAGTTCTGTAATTGTTCAATGTAATATAACGAAACCAGGGTGATACTATGCCTATATCTAATGTACCAATATCTACTGATATCTAGGTCTATGTCACAATCCATAATGCTTGTATGTCAATTATACATATTGACGGCAGGCCATTGAAACCTGCCGATGGATTCTGCACTTGATGTTTCCCAATTTTGATAATTTCTTCTACAATAAAAGTCCCCTATATCTCGTATCTTGCCAGTAAACAGAAAATAAATATAATTGTGACAACGATTTGCAGATTTCAGTCACATGAAATTACCGTTCATATGATTTTAATTTCGTCAAAAATGATCATAGCAATTAGGGAATAAATCTACCTGTAGCGATAAATAACTGGGCTGTTTTTAGGAAATATTTCCGCCCAAAGTGCACTGAAGGTAAATAAGCAGGTCATCTTTCCATGTAACCAAGATCTAATTCATATCTATTCCATAGCCTGCTTTTTCTCTTGGAAGGGCATAAAAGGCTCAGAAAGCTAGTAAAAGCTCAAAAGACAAAGAGGATTAACTTCATTGTACTCTGGTTTACCAATATATACTCCATCTGTCTCAACAGAGCAGCATTGGTAATAACCTACCAAGAGTATAACTTATGGCATACAACTCTATAGTTTCAAGCAGTAACCTCAAATCCACAGAGACCTCAAAATTGCCCTTGTAAACCAGATGTCACAGCCTTATATCAAACCCACAACCTCATTAGCACAAGATAAATGGCTTAACCACTGTGCCATGGATTCCATTCTGTTGTAAAAATTTCTATCACTTCTTGAACAATTTATTAATGTGAGTTGGTCTTCAATTCATTTACACTGTCTAGAGTCAGCTTGTTGATTGGGCAGGGTTGTGATTTTCTTTAACTTTTTGTTCTATTTTATAAACTACAGTTTTTTATGCTGCTTTTTTTTTCATTTATAATTAAGATTGCCAGATACGAAGACACTCTTGCACAATTGCAGACAGATCAAGAGAAACTGCAGGAGCAATATCGCAAGTCTAATTCTGATGTAAGTCTCTTTCTAGTAATTTGTCTTTTGTTTGATGGGTAAATTAATTTTTTAATGGTTTCGTAATAATTTTCCAAGACTGTTCTACAAATGCAGGGGTCAGTTCAGGATGGTATATGAAGAGGAGTACAAAGGAAAGTATGGATTTATCAAAAAGTGGTCAACTCCACTCCAAAACCTTAGTTGTTTTCTAATAGTCCTTCATCACAACCAATGATAACAGTTTCAGATTTGTATTGTTGCATCTCTTTGGTGTGGCTGAGATGATTGGAAAGTCCCATCATGGCATAAAGTCCCCTTCCACATTTGGGACATGTATGATCAGAATTGGGCATCTGCGTGTTTGTTCTGCATTTTCGGGCATTAAATTTTCACTATGCTTCTGAGATTTGATTCTTCTTAGCAGTGCAAGCGCCTTTGCAGATATTGCTGCGCCACACTGGGCGATTCTGAGCAACAGACTCCAGGAAGTTGTGCCAATGTTGAAGCTCTTTAGAGACACTTATAGCAGTCCTTGAAGTGTTTTTTTCTGTCCACCTGCCAGTCATTGTCCTTTGTGGAGCTCACCATACATCACATGCTTTGTGATGTATTTGTCAGACTTGTGTACGACATGTCCAGCCCATCTCAGTTGGGCATTCTTCAGCATTGTATGAATGCATTATAGTAATAGCTTTAAAAATAATCTTCCCCATATAAGGGTAAAAATTGATTCAACTATAGTAGCTCTGTTTGGACCATGTGAAATGAAGCAATGAACACAGGATATCAAGGACCTTTTAAACACGACAGTAGAAGAATCACAGCAGCTTGCACAGTGGCAGTAAGGGCAACATTTTGTACAGGCATGTCACATCAAAGAAATTTTGAGATGTCATAACTATTGCAATCATGTCCTGTGAAATCTACTAAAGGGACAGAACCACATGAATGAATATGCCTGAAGTGCAATAATTTCAGTTTTATGAATTCACTAACTTATAAACAGTTTATACCTGCACATATGTTACAGTTGATGGAGGCTGATGTCAAGATTCATGAGTTGAGAGTACAATTGGCCACAGTTCAGGGCAATCATAAAGAATCAATGGAGCAGCTAACAGAGAAATCACGTCAACTGGCTACTAATAAAACAGAGACAGCTAAACTGTCTCAACAAAACAATTCCATGAAAGAGGAGGTAACATTTAAACTATTGATGTTTTTAATTTTCAACAGGAGGCATAAATTCCTGGAAATTATACCTTGTTACATATTAGTTTCTTATCTTTTAGCAGTTATGTTACTTTGATAGTTTGGTTTCTTCATTTCATAAAAGGACAATAATGTTTGGTACTTGGTAGAATACAAACTTTAAAGAAAATGTTCCAGCCGTGTTTCATTAGATGATGTCTTAAATGATGTCACTGCATGATAAACATTTGTAGTATTATTTAGTATGTAAATTATTCCATGAATTTCATTGACCCAGTAACAGAAAATGCACAGATGAAGGGTTAGGGTTAGCATTAGCAGTTATATCATTAAAAAACTAAACATAGCACCATAGACAACCTCCTTTTCATGATTAAATAATTACTATTATTCATTAAAGAATATAACACCTTGTTTAAGACCATTTGTGTGGGTAGCATCGAGAGGAAGCAAGCAAGAGGTAGAAAAAAATATACTAGTGAGAGAGAAACATTGTGAGATGAACTGGTTACAGTCTAGCAGATTGCAGCACCAAAGCAAAAGACAGAGGATGTTGGAGCTCTGTTGCAGCTAATCTTTATTGCAGAGACAGCTGTTGATGATAATGATTATTCATTGCCAAGTAAAAAGACATGCAACAAAAGCTTGCTACAAGCTATCTGCATGTCATCAGTGAAATGTTCTACATTATCTATGAAAGCCTAGTTATAACGTATTCCATGTTTTGAATACACATTGCTTCCAAGTGCCTAATATTTAGTCCCGTATCAGCATGTTTGTCATTTATTTTTGTTGACATTTTTTAAATGGTTATAATTATTTGTGATGAAAATATTTCCCTAATTATTCAAATTTATTTTAATGATAACTTTGAAAACATTCATCATGGACAAAGTAAATCAAGGCAGAAAGTTTTGCCAAGTGCACACTTAGACTCATGTTTGTTACAGATCATTTTCTATGATGAGAAACTGAGAAAGTTACAGCAAGAACTGCGCAAGTCACAAGAGATCAACAAGGCCACAGAAGAGGAGGTTGGACTAACTTATATAATAATTTCATTTTGTTTTCTGCTTATGTGATATCAACAAATTAAAACTTAACTAAATCATTAATGCTTTGTTAGCTCTCTTTAGAACCTCTTAGCATACCTTTTTTCCCAGTTACATAGATACAAGTTATCTATGAATTAGCATCACAGGTGTCGTATAAATATGGTCGACATTATTATTTTACATTTTTCACTGAAGAAGTATACATTATTTTGTATTTTCAGTCATCATCATTTTCATACAAGTTCAGAGTCACTGTAGCTCAGTGGTTAGTGCACTGACTTCTTAGTTAGGTGGTCCAGGTTTTATTATGCAGGTTCAATGAATGAATTAATAGAATTAATCAGTAGAATGAATTGAAGGACATGTATATCTTTTAGGTTGAAAGAACCTAAGAAAATGTGCACCAGATCTGGGAAAGCAAAGAAATGGGTGTGATGATAATTATATCATCCCTAAGTATGCAGTTAGTGTACACACAAAAAGTAGATCTACATCATATTTTCCCCAAAGCATCTCTGTTGGGTTAAGAAAAAGACTACTTACATTTTGTTAATAAAACTAGACAGTTTAAGGGCTGGTGATCTATTGTCTATCCCTAGATGGTGGTGTTGTCGTAGCTTCCACACTTGTCATTGAGCGTAGGGGTTTGTGAAGATGTAATCTGTATTCCAGAACAAATGCCCAAACCATTTTATATTTTGTTTCTCTGTATATTCGATGCAGGATGTTATACCTATTATCTATGCCCGTGTGTTGCCGGGGCCTGATAGGGGAGCAAAGAATAGCAACACTGTTTACCGTCCACGCATGCCGTAAAAGGCGACTAAGGAGGTTATGGGATGGAGTTGGCTGTCCCATCCCATATAGGGTCAGTGACCCAAAGCCATGCTGAAGTCGGATGTGTCAGGCCGAAAGGCTCAGATATCGCAGCAATGCTGTAAACCATGACACAACGCATTCCGTTCTCCGGACTGCATCCTGCTAATCTGCAAGAGTTTGAGAACGAATGCAGAAGAAGAAGAATACCTATTATCTTTCTGATGTTCTCACTGCACATTTTGTCGAGTCTAGCAACTCCAAAAGTCTTCCTTTACATAATATTTCATTAGAGAGCTGGTGATCAAGATCTTATAAAAGTTTAGGCTGCATTAAAACTGTATGATGCAAGGCAAAATATGATTGTTCAAAGCACTGTGCTATGTAATGTACCATGTACAAAGTACTGTAATGTGTAATGTACCATGTACAAAGCACTGTAATGTGTAATGTACCATGTACAAAGCACTGTAATATGTAATGTACCATGTACAAAGCACTGTAATGTGTAATGTACCATGTACAAAGCACTGTACTATGTAATGTACCATGTACAAAGCACTGTAATGTACCATGTACAAAGCACTGTAATATGTAATGTACCATGTACAAAGCACTGTAATGTGTAATGTACCATATACAAAGCACTGTAATGTGTAATGTACCATGTACAAAGCACTGTAATGTACCATATACAAAGCACTGTAATATGTAATGTACCATGTACAAAGCACTGTAATGTGTAATGTACCATATACAAAGCACTGTAATGTGTAATGTACCATGTACAAAGTACTGTAATGTACCATGTACAAAGCACTGTAATGTGTAATGTACCATGTACAAAGCACTGTACTGTGTAATGTACCATGTACAAAGTACTGTACTGTGTAATGTACCATGTACAAAGTACTGTACTGTGTAATGTACCATGTACAAAGTACTGTACTGTGTAATGTACCATGTACAAAGTACTGTACTGTGTAATGTACCATGTACAAAGTACTGTACTGTGTAATGTACCATGTACAAAGTACTGTACTGTGTAATGTACCATGTACAAAGCACTGTAATGTGTAATGTACCATGTACAAAGTACTGTACTGTGTAATGTACCATGTACAAAGTACTATACTGTGTAATTTACCATGTACAAAGCACTGTAATGTGTAATGTACTATGTACAAAGCACTGTAATGTGTAATGTACCATGTACAAAGCACTGTACTGTGTAATGTACCATGTACAAAGTACTGTACTGTGTAATGTACCATGTACAAAGCACTGTAATGTGTAATGTACCATGTACAAAGCACTGTAATGTGTAATGTACCATGTACAAAGCACTGTAATGTGTAATGTACCATGTACAAAGCACTGTAATGTGTAATGTACCATGTACAAAGCACTGTACTATGTAATGTACAAAGTACTGTACTGTGTAATGTACCATGTACAAAGCACTGTAATGTGTAATGTACCATGTACAAAGCACTGTAATGTGTAATGTACCATGTACAAAGCACTGTAATGTGTAATGTACCATGTACAAAGCACTGTACTATGTAATGTACAAAGTACTGTACTGTGTAATGTACCATGTACAAAGCACTGTAATGTGTAATGTACCATGTACAAAGCACTGTAATGTGTAATTTACCATATACAAAGCACTATACTGTGTAATATGCCATGTACAAAGTAAAGAGTAATATACTTTTACCAGATAACACAAAAACAGACTTGATATGTTTCAACTATAAAACCCTTGCTAAGTAATTAAAGAAAACTCAAAAAAAGGGCAAATCACATCACTATTAAGCTATGTACTCTCTAATATTTTCTTGCATTGCTAATTGGGTATGGTTGTGTATGACCGAAAGATTAGAATATATTCCCGATAAGGGACAGGGGGTTTGTCTGAGAGTAAATTGAAAAAATCCACCCTGTATATGTGGTGACAACAGGGGCATGTGACCTTCAAGATCTTAGCTTTAATATTTCATCTCCATACAAATGTTTCTGTTCTGTAATAAATTTGGACTTTTCTTTAAAAATTGATGATTTATCAACTTAACTGGCACACAGTGAGTGTATCCAAGTATGGCAGTTAAGTTGATTTATTTGAGATAAAGAGTTTGTGTCGAGTGTGATTGTTATGTATGGGAAAAATGTGTTTAATGAGTGGATTTTATCTCTCAAGCTTCAACATTTTGAAGAACACTACACAAGTTTACAAGTGGATCTGGTTTCCAGTCAAGAGAAACAGAAGCAGGCATTGCAAGAGCTCTCAGCAAAGGAGGAGGAAATAGTCTTACTGAAAGTTGAATTGACTTCTCTACAAGAAAGATACAAAGCTGCTAATGATGAGGTATTGACTTGTTGCAAGACATGTTTGAGAAATTTCATGCCTTTTGCAAAACTAAAATGTGTATTCTAGTATAGTAGAATCCCTCTATAGCGCATCCTTTTATAACAAATGTTCCTATATAACAACACTTTCCAAAATTTCCAATTATATTTATCCTTTATTGTTTGTACTGTACATAGTTTATTTCTATTATTAGATACATATTTTGTAAATTCGGACCAAGTTGTTAAAACGGGACTCCACTGTCCACTGAATCAATTATAAAAATTATAAACATGAAAATAATATGTGCATCACAAGTGTATCAGACCATCATACTAGTGATGTTTTGCATTTAATGTTCAACAGTGGAGGTGACCAAAAAAAACATTGACTTCAAATGCATCAAGTTGTTTGATATTTTTATAAATATTGGTTTATAGGGTGTGATGAAAGTTACAATCAATGTCATATTATTGTTTGTAGTGTGTGACAAATGCTACAATCAATGTCATATTATTATTTGTAGTGTGTGACAAATGCTACAATCAATGTCATATTATTGTTTGTAGTGTGTGACAAATTCTACAATCAATATCATATTCTCAAATTAATTTGGATGTCTCAGGCCATTGGTGCAAATATAATAGCATATGCATTCTCTAGACTACATCCTGCTAGAAATCTAATAGGTCTATTGTTCTGCTACATGAGAGATCAAGTGGAAGTTTGAGAACAAATGCTTATAATTTTTAAAAATTGTATGTTCTAATAGAAACCTTAATGCCATACTTGAAACCTTAAATGCCATACTTGAAACCTTAATGCCATACTTGAAACCTTAATGCCATACTTGAAACCTTAATGCCATACTTGAAACCGTAATGTCATACTTGAAATCGTAATGTCATACTTGAAATCTTAATGTCATACTTGAAATCTTAATGTCATACTTGAAACCTTAATGTCATACTTGAAATCTTAATGTCATACTTGAAACCGTAATGTCATACTTGAAATCTTAATGTCATACTTGAAACCGTAATACATAATTGAAATCTTAATGTCATACTTGAAATCTTAATGTCATACTTGAAATCTTAATGTCATACTTGAAATCTTAATGTCATACTTGAAATCTTAATGTCATACTTGAAACCTTAATGCCATACTTGAAACCGTAATGTCATACTTGAAACCTTAATGTCTTACTGGAAACCTTAATGTTCCCCAGGCAAACAAACTAGTGAATGAACTGGAAATAATGAAGCAGAATTACCGTAATGCCAATGAGGAGATCACAGGACTGCGTGTGGCTCTAGAAGAGTCGAGGGCAAATGGTGACCGCTTACATCGAGAATCAGAGCTGGTTGTTCACAACGTCAACACTTGGGTGCAGGAACAAAAGTGTGTGAGAGTAGTTGTAGACAAGGGAACAGAAATGAGTGAATGGATGGTTGCGAAAGAAGATGTGTTTGAGGGGCTGGGTTTGGGCAGTGTACATTATAATGATGAAGGCAATCGAGAAGTTAGATATTTCTCTCTGGGAGGATGCAATGGGTTGGCACACAAGCGATATTTAATAAAAAGTTTTAAAAGAGGATATCGGCGATACCTAAAAAAAAGTAGCAGTTTAGGATTATAGCTGCTGAATCATTTAAATACTCTCAAATAATTATAAATTTTTTTAAAATAATGACTTCCTATTTTTATATCACAGCTTTAAACAATTATTTTTGTCACCTTAAACATCGTGTTAGCATGTTAATTTATATACAATTTTATAGTAATTTTACAATTTTTTAATAACTATACAATGAGACATAATAATTTTTTTATATTTAATTTTATGTAGTGCTATGCCATGTTCCTTCTTTATATGTTGTGCAAGGTTTTCATAGTCTACTTACACACATTTTGTCCTGTGAGACTTTTTAAAATAAATTTTAGCTTTTAAAACAAAATTGAAAATGCCATACAAATGCAGTATTTCAGAAAATGATCATTGTTATTCAGTGTTACATTGAACCAATTTTTACATATATGGAAATGAGTCATGAATGATAAATAGACAACAAAAGCTACAGAGATGTGGTTGTACACAAGGATACTGAAAATATGAATATGAGAATATATATATATATACGAGGCGTGTTCAAATGAAAACGGGACTTGTGGATTTATTTAAAAAGTATCATACGCAATTTAATATTTTCAACGGAATTGAACAAAGCAACCACTTGTGAATAAGAATGCACCTGGGTTCATCAGAAAAAATCTCCGTATGCATTTAGGCAAGCATCCCACTGTTTAGGTAGACGTCGAATGCCGTCCGAGAAAAAGTTGCGTGGCTGTTCTCTGAACCATGTGGTCACCGCTGTCTTCACGTCTGCGTCGCTGTTGAATCGCTGTCCCTTTAGTGCTTTCTTCAACGGTCCGAACAAATGGAAATCACACTGGGATAAATCGGGACTATAGGCTGGGTGATGAAGAACTTCCCAATTCTTCTTTGCCAATGTTTCCTGCACAATTTTTGCGACGTGCGGACGAGCGTTGTCGTGGAGAAGAATCACACCTTGAGAAAGTCTGCCTGGTCGCTTAGCCTTGATGGCCTTATGCAGCTTGTCTAAAGTGTCTTTATAATGGGCGGCATTGATGTTGACACCAGGTTCCTTAAAATCAGTCAACAAAAGCCCTTCATGGTCAAAAAATGCAGTCACCATAACCTTCCCAGCAGAAACCTGTGTCTTGAATTTTTTGGGTTTTGGTGAACCTGGATGTTTCCATTGCATGCTGTCAATTTTGCTGCTCGGTTCATAGTGGTGGCACCACGATTCATCACCTGCCACAATGCTCAACAGAAATGCATCACCCTCTGCCCTGTAATGCATCAGGTGGTTCAAACTCCACCCCATCCGTTCTTCCTTATGGTGGTCAGTCAACATCCGTGGGACCCACTGTGAACACACCTTCCGATAGTTCAATTTCTTCCGAACAACCATGTGGGCTGTCCCAATTGACATATGGAATTCTTCTGCAAGCGAACGAATGCTCCGACGACGGTCAGTCAGTACTGCTTTATCAAGCACGGCTATGGCTTCTTCTGTTGCAACAATATGCGCCTGACCTGGCCGTGCAAGATCTGCCGTTAACTCACGTCCGTCTTTAAACATACGCACCCACTCCATCACTCTGGTCCTCGACAAACATTTGTCACCATATGCTGCCTTCATTCTCCGATGAATGTCTACTGCTTGACATCCTTCAAATGAAAGAAACTGGATCACAGCACGCTGATTCACTTTGGACGGGTTCGGAATCACACCCGCCATATTGTTAACAGTCTTCTGCAGCACATATGCATGCTGGGAAGATGAACACGTGACCGTATGTAAATTATTGGATACTCATTACTAGTGCAAAATGTCATCAATATCAGTGCGCTCTATCACGCGTGGTGTAACAAGTCCCGTTTTCATTTGAACACGCCTCGTATATATATCTGGCTCTGTGTCAGCGTGGTTCAGTGCATGTCTGTGATGGCAAAGGTACTAGGTTTGAATTCCGCCACAAGAAATTGTGCATCCAGACCGTTCAAAAAGCAATGACAAACTACTGACATATTTATATTGCTTAGAAAATCACTACAGCTAAAAATATTATAGGTAGGTTGATGATCTTGAAGTTATGTAGTTTACCAAATATGGCACTAGCATTTGCTATTCTGATGTTTACCTCAGTATCAATGATTACAGCTTGTGTGACTGGATACACAATATTCAGAACAGATGTTTTGGGAGATGTATGACTACTTATACTAGCAAGTATAACAAATTATCATTAATTTATAACATCACACTTACACTTTAAATTGTCATTTATTTGGAGGGATCAAGTGGTGATTGGGTGTGCATGATGTGGGCTTCAACATTGAATATAATGTATATGAGTAGCCTCAAATAATCTAGGTACCAATTATGACAAATAGTCAATGTATACAAGTAATCATCTGCCATACTTCTGTACAAATACTACTGTATAGTTAGATTTTATGTTCATTTATTTTATCCTGCTTAGGCATAGACAAATAAATTTTAATTTACAAACTCAATGTAACTTTTACTTAATTCTTAAAGGGCATAACATGTGATAAAACATTAAATTTCCATGTTGGACAAACCAATTAATGCCCATGTTTGGCAAAACTGTTGTCCATGTTTGACTAAACAACTGATATCCAATATGTTAAATAATTATTGTCCATATTTGACTAAACAGCTACTATTAATTTTTTTACTAAACAATTACTATCCATTTTTGACGAAACAGCTCCTGTCCATATTTGACTAAACAGTCCATATTTGACTAAACATTGTCCACATTTGACTAAACAACTATTGTCCATTTTTGACTGTAGACTTTTGTCCACATTTGACTAAACAACTAATGTCCATATTTGACTGAACAACTACGTCCATATTTTATTAAACAACTATACAAAAATACAAGCCAGGGAAATAGTAAATGAATCAATGAATGAAATAAAATCAGTTCACAAAAACAGCTGTTATTGTAGGTTTTTTAATTTAAAATTCCATTAGTTCCAACAAGTTATTTATATTTCTCTTTGATTTATTTCATAGAATTCTATTTTAAATTTTCAATTATCAAAGTAATTTTGAATACAGTTTTGTTATTTACAGTTCCATGTTATTAGTTATTTTTATTTTTGTTTCTTTCTTCCTGGATAGAATGGCCAATGAAAAACTTGGTAACAAAATCAGGTAAAAATCCACTTGTATGTTTTATTGCATTTTTGAATAATTAAGTGTATTCTCATTATAAATAACTCACTTATTTTAGTTGTTTTTGATGTCACTCAATTTTTTTAGATGCATGGTGATCAATACATCTCTAATACAACATAATTTATATCACATATAATATATACAACATAATCTATATCCTGTGTTTGTTTATATAAATTACAAATTAGATAGATATCATTACCAAATCATTTATCTATCTATCTACATATACCTACATCATTTAGCTCCATGCAGAACACAGGTTCTCATCAAACCTCTTCCATCTTGTCCTATCTTTAGCTATTACTTTGTTTTTTCTATGCCCTAGCCAGCTTTTGTGACACTGCATCTAATTCTTTTATTCATTTATTTCTTGGTCTTTCTCTTTTCCATTTTAGTTTTAGAGCAATGTCTGTCTTACAATGCTTTCCAGTGGTCTTCTTAACATAATATACGTCCAATCTTTCTTATGTGCCATTTCCTTTGTTCTTCGTCCACTGGAGCTTGTTTAGTTATTTGCATGAGCTTCTCATTAATGATCTATACCATTTAAAATCTTCTATTCTAAACAGGCATTCATTGATGAAAGTTTCTAGTGCTCTGGTAGTTACTTTTGTTCTTCTCTGTATTTCTAAGACATGCAACATTACTGATTTAACATTTGAGTTGAATATTCATTTTTTTTTTAATGTGTATAAAAGAAAACTAATGGCTTATTTTTAACAATAGCTCAAGTATTTTCTTCTACTTTATTCACAATAACATAAATTGTAATATTGTTGATGATGACGATGATGAACTAGAAGTTCAGACCTCAGTTGCCACATGGGCAAATGTTGTTGATATCAACAGCCATAGTAGCTGCATGTGCGGCCAAACTATTTACCCTCTCATTATCCCAGACTCCCACATGTCCCAGCACAAAAATAAAAGTCACTTTCCGCACAAATGAATTCTTAACCGCATTTTTCCACTGTTCCTGAATGCACCCCGCTAGCACTTTCATAATCATGCTCATCAAGTTACTAAGTATAGAGGCATGTGTCACAGTCTGTGAGCACACCTATTTCAAAGTTTTAGTTACTGCCAAAATCTCCATTGTCATGCTGCTTGTCATCTGAGCAAAAGCACCACATTTCTCTCTGATGGTCTTCCCCCATCGTTGAACCGTGAAGGCCCATGCACTCCTGATGTGTCTCACAACTGACCCATCTGTATATATAATCATATCACCTTCTCTGGTATTCTGGCAGATTAGAGCATGCACCTCCGACTCCATGACTGTCAGACACCATTCCTTGCATTCTCTATTGAGTGTTATTACTTTGAAGGCTGTCTGACACTTTAAGGGCACCAGACTCCATTCCGCACCAGGTAGCACATCCTCCAACCTGCACACACTTTGTATAATGTCCTCTATGCACTCCATCCATGACTTTCCTCTCTTAAGTCAATTGCCTTTCGATTTGATAATTTCAGGGTGTAGAGGGTGCTCTTTATCAGCGAAATCCTGTAGGTAGGTCTGCACAATTGTATTCTTTGCTTTGCAGTTGGGCAAGCAAGTAAGTATCGCATAGTCCGTGCTGACGTATCTGTCATACACCCCAGTATGATTCGCATTGTCTCATTCTATATTCTATGCAATCTTTCTGTTTGAGTCTGAAGCCAACCAGCTAAACTGTATTGTTGATTGTATTGGGTGTATCACTACAGCCTATAAACATTATACAATAGTTTTTTTAGCATTCATTCTAAAACTCCCACTGAATCTCTGTTGTAACAGGAAGATGGTCCTACTAGATTTTCAGTTAGGATATAGTCCAGAGAATGTAGAAGTGTTATTGTATCACTGTTCTATTTGCTTCAATGCTCCAACACATTTGATTTCATTGGTAATGATAATTAAATAGCAATGTTCTATACAAGATAGGCTTCAATTATTATAAATAATGAAATATTTAGTGAATACTGGGATATCACTAACATTGAATTTCTGTAATTTTGTGTGTTACACATAGGGAGCAGAGTAAAGCAATAATGGTGCTTACATCAGAGAAAGAGTAAGTAATCTGTTCTCATTCACTTTTCACTGTGTCCTTAAATTGAATCATGTTATAGAACACTCTGTATTATAGGTTTAGTGTTAAATCACTCAACTGCCGACTAACAGACCTAGGTTTCAAATAAAAATCACTCCCATGGTTCATCCAACTGCAAGGAAGTTGGTTCCAGGCTCTGGAATTCTTAAGGGATGACACCATTTATACTGAGCAAGTGTGGAAGGTGACGCTAGTCAGACAGTTTCCAGGCAGCCACTGATAGACCAGATGAGCACTTTGAAGAAAAATTGTGTGATGCGACACTGGTTAATAACTAAGCTTAACTTTACCTTTTTATATTACAGTATTTCTCATAGTTTGTGCTATCCCTCATCTACTCCTGGTGCATTTTCTTGTACTCTATTAACTCTATTTACAAACTTTTTAGTGTATGCATCGTTGGTCAGTTTACTTCTGTAAAATGGGTTTGACTTGCAAATTATCGGAATATGTGCTATCCATGATATATGACTAAGAAGGATTAGCAATGACCCTACCAAAAAAACATTACAGGAAAAATATATGTCCAAAACATTGTGATTTTTATAGACTGCTCTTCAAGCTATAAATGATGGGCATTATAAACCTGAACTAGCATAAATATATCACCATGCCAACCAGCTTCTCACATCTCATGAAATCAATATTGTTATGCAGGGGATTTCTGACCACTAGATTAGCAACCAACCAATATGTTACTTAGAAGACACCAAAAATTGTATAGAGAAGTTGGCTTTCTGTTTGAAGTGATTAGTTTCATATCTAAATTTAATTTGTGTGACCATGTTGTTTCTATAGGACTCTAATGGAACAGATCACTAAACTACAAAAGTCATACAACAAGACAAAACTAGAACTGGATGAAAAAACAAATGAGAGTGATAAATTGAGGGTAAGTTTAGAGAGAGTGAGGCTGCAGTAAAACTGCACCATATGATAAGTGAATATTAGAGCAAAACAAATATAAAACAGATGAAATAGCAGTTTTACATGGAACAATACACAGAAATGATGTTTCGATCAAAATGTCTTTATCAAGATAGGAACAAACAAACACAGAATGAAACCACAAAAACAAGTGGAGAGATTGCATGTTAACAATGTAGTGGAAACTGACATGTCTGGAATGCAAGGTGAGAATGGCAGAAATGTGAATGATTATGGGTAGATTTAGATTGCAAGGACATTATCTTATTTTTCGTACTCGCTTTCATAATTCTTTTATAATATTCATATTTACTGTTTGCAGTTATTTTTTTTTTCTTCTTTATTAATGTTTCCAAGTTCAGTATTTTAGTTCAATTATGGGTGTCAAACAAATCTCTCGCATAAAAGGCATAAGTTATTCATAAATTATTCTTGTGCTGTATTGCTATATTCTTGTTTTATATTGAATTGTCTTTAGGCTCTCCAGTCACACTCAGCTCACCAACAAGTGATTTTGAATCAGCTAAAAAGCAGACTGGAAGAGCATGAGTAAGTCAACTCTTCGA
This sequence comes from Meghimatium bilineatum, assembly GCA_034231615.1. Taxonomy (NCBI): domain Eukaryota; kingdom Metazoa; phylum Mollusca; class Gastropoda; order Stylommatophora; family Philomycidae; genus Meghimatium; species Meghimatium bilineatum. The sequence goes on from CM067308.1 coordinate 10,997,927, forward strand.
CTGAATATATTAATATAATATGTAATATAATCATCTCTTCGACTGAATATATTAATATAATATGTAATATAATCATCTCTTCGACTGAATATATTAATATAATATGTAATATAATCATCTCTTCGACTGAATATATTAATATAATATGTAATATAATCATCTCTTCGACTGAATATATTAATATAATATGTAATATAATCATCTCTTCGACTGAATATATTAATATAATATGTAATATAATCATCTCTTCGACTGAATATATTAATATAATATGTAATATAATCATCTCTTCGACTGAATATATTAATATAATATGTAATATAATCATCTCTTCGACTGAATATATTAATATAATATGTAATATAATCATCTCTTCGACTGAATATATTAATATAATATGTAATATAATCATCTCTTCGACTGAATATATTAATATAATATGTAATATAATCATCTCTTCGACTGAATATATTAATATAATATGTAATATAATCATCTCTTCAACTGAATATATTAATATAATATGTAATATAATCATCTCTTCGACTGAATATATTAATATAATATGTAATATAATCATCTCTTCGACTGAATATATTAACTATGAAATTTAAAACTATCCTATTTCCGAAATAGTTCTTTCTTACTTTTCAAAATTTCATCGCATCTATTTTTGGTCAGTTTTTCTTGAGAATCTTAAATGCTCAATTCCATTTTATTGAACAATTTACTGATAGGATACACAATAGTGGGTGTCCAGTTTTATTGCTGATTCTCTGCACTTTTTAGTTGTTCATAAACTAAAGTTGATCACTCATTTAGAAATATGTGATTTCCACTTTCACACAAATCGAATGATTGATCATAGTAGCAGTTCCTATCTACACCTATAGTGGAAATTTTAGTAAGATTTTCCAAGACTCCTGATTTTTTTGGGGAGGGGGGTGTAACTGCAAAATATTAGAATCGACTTCTGTATATGCCGTGCACCCACCTTCTCTTCTTGGGAAAAACACTGGATAGATCTATATACAGTAGAATCCTTCTAAAGCGCATTTTTTATATAAATTTTCCTGTATAACAACACTTTTCAATATCACCAATTATATTTATTCTTTATTGTTTGTACTGTATATAGTGAATTTCTGTTATTACATACATATTTTATTGGTCCTGACCAAATTGTTATAATGGGATTCCACTGTATTTCTTATGTACAACTTATGTATGCAAAATCTTTAATGCTAAAAAACATCATTTAACAGAGGTATTTGTTCTTCTTCAGTGTTCATTCTCAAATTTCCCCTGGATCTCTCTTGTAGTATGACAATGACATACCTGTCAACCTGTTGAGACTGAAAACCATAAAAAAAGTTATGAAAAACCGTAATTGAGCATGATAAACCGTAAAATCATTCACAATTTTGAGGGGGCGGGGCTCCATCCACACACAGCAAAAAAAAAATATTTGGATTTTTTACGGATAGTTTGCCTTTGTTTAACATAGACAGTCATAGCGTGGGAAGGAAAATTATAGAGCACAAAGTAACTTTACGTAACTTTAATACGACAAAATGGAAAAAAAAAAGAAATATGGAAAAAACAAATTAATACAGAGAATGAATGCTTAGATCCGTTTGAAACTATAACAACTTGTTGGAGTGCTCTATAAAGCGTTCGACAATAATTTCAACTATCCATAAATAGCGCACATCATGCATTTATGATCAGCAGAGATCGTACAACTATGACAGGCAGAGATCGTGCACCTATGACCGGCGGAGATCATGCATCTATGGCTGGCAGTAATCATGCATATATGACCAGCAGAGATCGTGCAACTATGACCGGCGGAGAATGTGCATCTATGAACGGCGGAGATCATGCATCTATGACGGGCAGAGATCGTGCAACTATGACCGGCAGCAATGATGCATCTATGACTGGCGGAGATCGAGCATTTATGACTGGCGAAGAATGTGCACCTATGACTGGCGAAGAACGTGCATCTATGAATAGCAGAGATTGTGCATTGACTATCGGCGGAGGTCGTACAACTATGACGCGTGGAGATTGTGCAGCTATAACTGGCAGGGATCGTGCATCAATGAATAGCGGAGATCGTGCATCTGTGAATAGCGCGTTTGTAATTCCTAAAAAGAAACATAACGTGACAATAAAATATTGATATATTAAGTCTTAAGATCAGATTTCGGCCTACATAAACAAATAGTCTATTATTTAACTATAGGCTTACCTACACTACCTAGGTCTAGGGGGCAAACAAAAACATTATAATATAAATTAAACGATGTATATAGTAGGCCTAGAAACAGAATACATGTGTAAGTGTTACTAGTATTTGTGTACTGTAGATACACTGAGTAACACTGTCAATGCACGTGGACAAAAATTCCCTAAGTTCGATATAAAGACAATGTTCCCAGCACAGAGAATAATTAAAGTACTGGTAGTGTGTTAAAAGCATTGTTTCCAACAATACTTCGCCACAAGACCAGATCAAATAAAACCCGCATACGACACTATTGTGAATAAAACCCAGCACAAATCACTGTTGCCACTAAAATATATACAAAAATATCAGTCACCACTAAATTTAGTAAAAAACCCCAAAACGTACAGAACTACAGAAATTCACGTAAAAACCAGTAAATGCCAGTGTATGCCCGTAAAACCGTACAGCTTGGAAGAAACTGTAAAAATTACGGGAATTTACGGGCAGTTGACAGGTATGCAATGATCCTACTAGATTTCCAGCGGGATGTAATCCAGAGAATGGAAATGCATTATGTCACTGTTTTATTTGTGCCAATGGCCTGGCACATCCGTCTTTGACGAATAACAGAGATATAAACATTTGTGTAATAAATCATTTAAAGGAAATAATTATGTTTTATCTAAATTTCCATTCTTATTTCTATAGGGTAGAACAGGATGAAGATATGAAAACAAAAGAAGCTGCTATTGAAGACCTTCATCTACGCTTGAAGTCAAACATAGACAGTATTCACAAACTTAACCAGCAGGTAAGCAATAATTTGGGCTTCTGTGACTGTGAGGGTATAGACACAAGACAGTGACAAAGGGTCAAGCATCCATGACTATGGTTAGCTTTGATCTTGGTGACCGATTGTAGTAGATACAGGAAGTAGTTCTCTCGTAAGGTTGGCTGAGTATACTATTGATATGGATACAGACATCCACCCTTTGGTATAAGTGATACACACACAATAGGCCTATGTATTGGTTACCAACGCTGTAGTTAAATCCGTCAGGTCATTGGCACAAATAAAATACAACACATTACTGTTCTCTGGACTACATCCTGCTGGAAATCTTGTAGAACCATTGTCCTGCTATAAGAGAGATCTGAAGGAAGTTTGAGAACAAACATCTAAAAATTCTCAAACAAAATACACAGGTCCATCATAATATAAATATAAAAATGACGTTTTATTTCAATTCAGTTGCAGATGTTCAGCACGTGTCTCCTTTCTTTGTTTGTTCTTTGCGTAATGTTACATTCAAATTTGTCCAGTCGGCTGCAAATTAATAAACTCATCGTTGACAATGTTGCTAAAGTATTCATAACGTGGGCAATCTCATTAAGACTATGTAGAGACCCAACGTATTGTACAAAATTCTCAACTTCTTCCAAAAAAGACTACATCACTAGGGTAAATTTCACGATGTCACAATTAGTATCACGAATGTCCATCTCTTTGTCAGAAACATTAGGTCTATCTATCAAGGAACACTCCACGTTATATTTGATACACAAAGTACCTAAATCATGCATATTTCCATCGTAACTACGGTTGTCATCATCAGTGTACATATGAATCATATCTTCCATTTCCAAAACTAGGTCTAAAACTTTGCTAATTTAAAAAAAATTGTAATAAATCAGTCTTGCGTCCGATCGCTTCAATTGAAACATAAAACAGAAAGCTAAATCACAGATATACGCAATGGTCATGGTTTTTAATAGACCCGGTGCAAACTAAAAATGTAATACCGATTTCAATGATACAAGTAAAAAAAAGCGCCCGGCTGCGACTAAGGAGCAAGCAATAACGGCGACGAGCGGTGACTCTAATTGCGATCTGGTTAAGTTGGATGTGTCAAGCCATACAGAGTAGTTATCATAGTAAACCTGTAAGCAATGACAACACAATCTATTCTCTAGAATTTTAAGAATTTCATAATAACATAAGTAGATTAATCATCTTCATGGTATTTGGTTGGCATAAGTGTGTCAACTAGTACAGATTTTCCATATTAATACGGATTTCTGGTCCCAAAAAAACGATTTTTAAAAAGGTCCACTTGACATTAAATTTCCTAATAATTATTACTAATATGGACATTTTTATCACATGCTCACATTAAGGTCCTTTAAAAAAAAAAATTTTTTTTTGTTGTGTGCTAAATATGACGTTTTTATTGAAATACAGAAATAAATTGTTAAAAATACGGATTTATGAAAAAATAAGTTGACAGCTATGGGATGGTTTTCTTTCCACTTTAGACTATTGTCATTGATGTATTCCTTCCAGAATGTTGTCTTCCCAATGAATTCTCTAAACCCCTCTCTGTCTTGGGCGATGCGGCTTGCATTTTCTAGCAATGTATTCATGTAATCTTTAATGTCATCAGTCCATCGTCTTCTTGGTCTGCCCTTTCTCCTCTTCCCTGGTACTCTTCCCTTCATTATTTGTCTTTCTAAACAGTTGTGTCTCTTTATATGACCAAACAGGCATAGTTTTCTTTTTGTTATTGTATATAGTAACCAACACTCTGGAATCTTTAATGTGTTTATAATATCTGAGTTTTTGATTTTTTTTTCCCTCCATGATATTCTAAGTATCCTTCTGTAGCATTTCAGCTCAAAGGCGTTGATCTTCTTTCTTTGGACTATAGTGCCCATTAATGTTGCCTTTTCTTCCTGATAGCTGACTAGATAGTCTTCTTTTGGTAGGATCAAATCTGTTCTGTTTTGGCCAGATTATATCCTTTATTAATAACCAGATCATAGTACAGTAGATGTTCCCATAAGTGCAACACTTCATTTCTTTAACCATTTGGCTCTTAGAGTCACTGTGATTCGCTTCTATTGGTAGATCACTAGAGGCACTAACAGCCACTATTTTTTATATATTTTGCTAAGATCCATATTCTATTTTGAATCTGCCCAGGTTTAATCAGTGGCCGTTACTTTTGTGTAGTTCAAAGTTTACATATTTACATTGTGGAAATATTATGTCGGACTGATTTTTTTAACAAAAAATTCAAAATTTGCGGGGTTATTGGACAATATTGTTCATATGTAAATGATGACACAACCATAGTTACAATGGAAATATGCATTGAAATATTGAAATATATCACACATTGAAATATTGCTCTAAATTTCTCAGCTGGCAAATCTACAGAAGGAGAACATCCGTCTGCGTAGTGAGCTAGACCGAGAAATCACCACTCGGCAGAACTTTGAGATGCAGGTACATGACAAGGATCAACAAATAGAGAATCTTAGATCCCAGGTTGAATCTGCCACATTCAAGAGACAGTTTGAGAAAACAGACATTTATAAAGAGCCAGAGAGATTTGTAAGTCTGTGGTCTATGTGATCATTTCATTGCCTTTGTTTTATATATCTTTTCGTGTCTTTAGTTACTATGATACCTGACTAGTGATCTTAACAAGTTCTGTTGTTGGCTTTCTTCTGCCATTAAATTCTTTTTTCTACATATTCATTTGAAAAACTAATTTTAATAAACAAACTGTGTGTCATATCAAAAGCCTTGAGTTGACTGTTTCTTGTGTTTGAGACATTCATATGAAGAGTATGGAAGGGCAATCATGCTGTATTCCAAGACTAAATAATATGAAACAAATTCAATGATAATGTAATATCTGTAATTAACCTTTAGTTTAACCTGCATTACAATTATGTTATTTTCCTCTGCCACTGAATTATCTTTTTACTCTACACGTTATTTATGAAGAGGGTATTTTAAAAATGCAATAACTTGTTTGTTTGCAAAACTTTTTGTAATAATTGTTTTTAATGGAAATAAAAGAATGGCTACTGAATGTAAAGATGTAGAAACTCACAATGCTCATGTATTCTTATTATTTGTTAATTGTTTTAGAAATTTACAAATGCAGTTCTGGACTTATTCATTCTTTTACTGAGGTCATCTTCTGTTGCACAAACAGCTATTACAACACTATCCATGTAAACAAATTTGTTGGTTGTTTTTAGATCTTGACAGTCTCATTCAGGTGATTATAAAAATATTTGTAGCATATCCTATTCAGGTGATTATAAAAATATTTGTAGCATATCCTATTCAGGTGATTATAAAAATATTTGTAGCATATCCTATTCAGGTGATTATAAAACTATTTGTAGCATATCCTATTCAGGTGATTATAAAAATATTTGTAGCATATCCTATGCAGGACATAGCCATCACCCCAAACATTTTCTTACTATAGTGATTTTTTAGGCAAGATAAATATGTTCAGTAGTTTACCATTGCTTTCTGAATATACATTAACATTCAGGTGACTCTACTTCACCTTTTTTTAATGTTTACTTTACACTAGACACACACTGCACTCAACAAAGCAGCTGAAGACACAGGAGTGACAGATGCACACAGTCTGGATAAATCATACTGGATACAGAGAGTAGGAGAGGTGGGTGTATATGTTCATTTTTCATCTTGAACGTGTTCAATATTTTGTCATAATATTTGAATAATGTAGCAATAACTATAACTTATAAACAAACAGGATAGTGGAAGAGACAGCATAGATACGGTTCTATAGAAGAATGCTGAGAATACCATGAGCTGCCAGGAACACTAATGTGGAGGTGTTGAAAGTCTGAAATGTGAGACGGAGCTGAATTAATAATATAAGAATAAGACTTTATTCAATTTTTTGCCACATTATGAGACGAGGAGATTTGGGGAGATAGCTACAACAGGCAAGATTAAAGGCAACAGAGACAGAGGGGGACAATGTGAGAAAATATTAAGACAGTTTAACAACCTGGCATGGCAGGGAAACAACAATGATCCTGATACATAATACTGGAGATAAAGAGCTGTGGAGATCTATGATCCCGCCTATGTCAGCCGTCATGACACCTTATGATTATGAGCAATAACCTAGACCTATGCGTCAGAACCTAATATATCTTTTGATGATTGTTTAAATGTTGTGCAGTTAAACACTATATAGCTAACATGCTTTTGAATGTTGGACTGTTTTCTATATTCTCCATACATTAGCATGTTTTTGTACAAGTATAGTTGCTTGTTTTCAATTCCTATGTGTGGTTACTAGCATTATTTTGTATAAGTATAGTTACTTGTTTCCCATAATTCCCATGAGTCGTTACTAGTATGATTTTGTACAAGTATAGTTACTTGTTTCCCATGAGTCGTTACTAGCAGGATTTTGTACAAGTATAGTTACTTGTTTCCCAAGAGTCGTTACTAGTATAATTTTGTACAAGTATAGTTGATTGCTTCCCATAATTCCCATGAGTCGTTACTAGCATGATTTTGTACAAGTATAGTTACTTGTTTCCCATGAGTCGTTACTAGCATGATTTTGTACAAGTATAGTTACTTGTTTCCCAAGAGTCGTTACTAGCATGATTTTGTACAAGTATAGTTACTTGTTTCCCATGAGTCGTTACTAGTATAATTTTGTACAAGTATAGTTGATTGCTTCCCATAATTCCCATGAGTCGTTACTAGCATGATTGTTTATATAAGCTACCATACATTTCCATGTATAAGCAGATAATTTTGTATGCTTTTCCTCTTTCAATGCAGGGGGTTAGGCTTATATATGCATACAACAATATTTTAAAGAAAATTAGCTATAAAAATGCAAAAAAATGAGAGCACAGAATATGTCAAATACCGGTAACAGGAAAAAAACTTATCTGTACCAGTACAAACAGTCATTCAAATACTTTGAAGTCAGAATTCTACTGGAAAAAAACTTCATCAGTTTTGCTAAATTCATGATGCCACAATTAATAGGCCTACCATGTGAAATTTTCTCCTCGTTTTCCAAAATACTTGACCTATCTAATAAGGAACTACTTCAATGTCACTTTCCACATTATATTTGGTGTGAAAATCACATACATTATGCATTTCTATTGTAACTACAGCTGTATCATCAGTGTTTATCTATCTATGTTCCTTCAGTGCTGAACACTGCATATGACAGAAACGAGAGCTCTCCAATTTGAGCGATGTGATGCTACTGTATGTAATTCTTGTATATTGTTGAGACCCATAGTCATACCCTCTTTCATGGTTGTTATGCGAAGAGTCTCTCTTGGTCTTTTTCTTTTTTCATCTGGTACCCATTTTAATGCTTGTAATGGCAGCCTGTTTTCATTAATTTTAAGTACATGTCTGATATAAGTCCATCATTTTCTTCTTATTGTTGTAGAAACATATTGCTGTTTGGTGTCTTCTCTTACTTGCACATTTGACTTGAATTCTTCCCAACCAATATTTAAGAGTCTTCTAAGACGGGTGGGCAAACTACGGCCCGACATTGGATATTTTGCTGCCCTCAAACACATTTTTAAATAAACGGACGATCGTCAAAAATGATTTTTTTTCCTATTAATATTAGACAGAAATCCATTGGAATTTTAATTCGACTTTCTTATATATTATATATACAATATTTTTTCCCCTATTTGACATCATTTAAATATTAATATATATATATATATATATATATATATATATATATATATATATATATATATATATATATATATATATATATATATATATATATATATATATATATATATATATATATATATATATACATAATATTATATGCAGCCCTCCAATAGCTTTACAATTTTCAATGCGGCCCTCTGCACAAAAAGTTTACCCACCCCTGTTCTAAGACATTTATTTTCAAATGAGTTAAATTTCTTCTCCAGCGCCTTTGTCATTTTCCAACTTTTGCAATCATATGTCAACACGGAACTAGAAAATAACTAGAAACTGGTGAGATGGATATGCGAGAGTTGCTGGGCCGTAGATACGTTTTCTTTAAGAGGGCATTACACCTAAAAAAATCATTCATCTGTTTTTGTAAGTCAATCCTACCTTTTAATTTTAAAAATTGGATGATAATTTAGTGAAAAATCGCTGGGTTTGGGTTGTTTGACTTTCGACCAAATTTTTGACCAAGTTCCTATATTAAAAGCATAATTTGCTATGAAGGTGGGAGGAGGAGGGGGTTGACCTTATCTATGGGCTTAGTTGGAAAGAGATAAAAAGGTAGTAGAAGAAACAAAATAAGTGGTCATTTTTTTAAAAAATCAAATGGAAAATAAATAACTTGTAGAATGTGCCACTATTGCTAGAGAGAACTTCTAGAGATCTATTGAAGTCAGTATTTCCTTCTTCTTTTGATCTGACATATGCAATTTCAGCATGACTTCTGGGCCACTTTGACCCTGTTTAAGATGGGACAGCTGACTCCACCCCAAAAACCTCCTTTATTGCTTTTTATGACGTTTGGCAATTTGCAATGTCGCTATTTTTTTGTTCCCCTTTTGTTTCCCGGCAAACACAACCGAGTCAATATCTGATATGGAAGAGTCACATGATCGGAAACATGATTCCTGTTAGTAATTGCTGTGCTAGATATGACATAAATATGACTAAATTCAAGATCATCTTATTTGGTCATTTATAATAGAAGTGCTTACTAATAATTACCATTAACTCTTAATTTTCATAAACATTTTGTGGTTCTTGTCTGGAACGTGCGCCTACCAATGTTTGCAGTGTTCATAGTTTTAAATAATTGTCAGATTGTAATATTTTGTGACATAATATCCAAATGCAGTTTTAAATATAAAATAGGAAAAACACAGTTTTTACTCCCTTAACACACAGACATACAGATCTTAGGAGGGAGGGGGGTTAGAATTAGTTATAAAACTATGCCTAACCACTCCTCCCCCCCTATTTTCTAGCATTATCCTTCTCATTAAATCGTGGTATAATTTTGCTAACATTAGCCATTTTTGTTATGAGCGGCATGCTCTGCAAGTAATGTACAATCATTGACCGCACAAAAATTGTGTACACCATAATCCACTTTCAATGCATCTGTGCATGATATCTAAGTTTGTTCCACATTCCGCTTATGGATGAACTATTACATAGGCACACGTTTCAGACAGGAACCCATTTTCAGTCTCATTGTAATGTATTTTTTGTAAAGCATTCATTCTCAAACTCCCACCGGATATCTCTTGTACTAGAATTATGGTCCTACTAGAAAGGACATATTCCACAGAGTGGAGGGACGCTGTGGCACATTTTGTTTACACAAGTGGCCTAACACATCTGACTTCAGTAGATGCTCTAATATATTTTTTTAGAATGTAAATATTGTTGATTTATCAGCTTACCGACACAGCTGGTAGGTCTAAATTTTAGCTGTTTTAGCAGCGTGCCAGAGATAGAGAAGTAATAAATTGTTAATGGCCCAAAGAACACTAGTTTGTATACTGCCATATCTACATGTAAATACTAATGTGTGCTCAGTAATAAATTGTGTGTGCATCTATCTTATACCTAAACATTATTTTGTTTTAATAACAGACAAGCCAATCCTAAGCAGCTATTGCTAGATAGATTTTGTGGTCATCAGGTATGATGGACATACGGCTTCACTTTCAAGCAGAGTTGTTGTAACTGTTCTCTTTTTGTTTTATATTTTCTTTTTCTCCAATAACACCAGGATATATACTGTATATATCTTTTCTTTAGACTAACCATTTCTATATAACAGCTACCGTATATTTTCATTTCTAATGTTCTTCATTCGTAGGTGTCATTTTTCATAAATCTGTATTTTTAATAATTTATTTCCGTTTTAAAATAAAAAACATCCATATTTAGCACCAAAAAAAACCTGCAAAATTTTTAATTTTTTCCTCTCAATATGAGCATGTGAGATTTTAAAAAATCTCCATTAGTAATAATTACTACGAAATTTTAACACCAAATTGCCTTTTTTTTAATTTGATTTATTTTGGGGGGGGGGGACCAAAATTCATATTAATACAGAAAATCTGTACTAGTTGACACCTATGTACATTTCTTCTTCAGCGTACATTCTCAAACTCCTGCTGAATTTCTCTTGTAACAGGACCATGGTCCTATTAGATTTTCAGCAGGACGTAGTCCAGAGAATGGAAATTATATCTACTCCACTGATACATATGTACACATCCGCCCCATTTTATCAGCAGAATTATTATATTATGCTAATATAAATAGGAAGCATTGAGGTGTTATAAAAAAGAATTACCGGTATATGTATATATTCATGTTTAAATATTTATAATCACATATAAACTTTCTTTCTTCACAATTGTATTTTCTTATTGTATTTAGTAATTTATAAAACTATGTTATTTTGTCATGTTTATTCTAAGCTCCAAAGTATAACACTGATTATAGGCTTCATGTAAATATATATTTGTTGCATTCTTCTTTGTGTTCATTCTCAAACTTCTGAAGATTAGCAGGATATAGTACAGAGAAAGGAATGTGTTATGCCATTGTTCACAGCTTCTGCATCTTTTGGTCTGACACATCTGACTTCATCAAGAGTTGAGATCATTTGACCTTCCATTGGAGGTTAGCCAATTCCACCCCCAAAAGAACTCCTAAGTCACCTCTTGCGACGTGCATGGGAAGTAACAGTGTTGCTATTCTTTGCTTCCCTTTTGGGCCCCGACAACATATAGGGAATTTATTATATGAAATCAAGAGATTTATTAGAAAAGGCAAGAATGGAGAATGACCATGATCCATGTAGAGAATAAAGAACTGAGAGTCCTGGCCCCTTGCTGGGAAGTAAACAAAAGATCCTTATAGCATTTTATGAAGGATAAAATAAAGAAAATCCACTTGGTTTCTTTTTCTAAAATAAATGACAGATCATTCGGTTAATATTGTGATAAAAAGAACAGGACCCCAAAGCTCCTTGTTGAGAAGGAATGAAACTTTCTGTACTACTGGTATATGGGAATCAGTGACCTTAGTCCAACTTTTTAATGTTATAGACTAGACACTGTGTGTGCATCTTTCGTGTCATCAACTCACCAAAAAATAAACTGGCTAATGCAATCAATATCTGTTTACTTAGCTTGCCATGTACTGATTAAGATGATGTACATTTGTTACAAACTTGAGGAGTGCTAAAACAGGACAAGATATGCAGTCAGGGTCATCCAATGATCTTATTTTACCACAATTTTGAGTGGATTCAGTTGAATGCAATGTGAGGTGACACCACTAGCGGATAAAAGGTTGGCATGTGTTTGAAATGCACGAACATTTAGCTAGGAAAAATATGCTGTTTCATTTATGGATGGGCTTTCGAAATAACATCTACCGACATATGCAATCATGAATTGCAGATTAACCAGTACACAGTTGTCGAATAGAACGCATTTATGCATGAAGTTTGTGTCTATAGTGTGACATAGCTGCCACGAAGACAAATTGGAGGAAAAGGAATGATCGTCGAGGTAGATGAAAGCCTATCTACCAAAAGAAAGGCAAAATTCTAGCAGAGTATTTCCTCAACAATGGGTATTTAGTGGCCTATATCATGAGACACAGGATGTTTTCTAGCTGCAAGTGGAAGATAGTTTTGCTACCTTAATTAAGACAATTATTGACAATTTTATGCTGGATCAATGATATATTCCTACTGTCGGAGAGGATATAAAACTACCAAGATCGGGAGAGCAAGCTTCGACCACCTAACAGTGAACCACAAATACAACTTCCTGGATCAAGTAACCAGGACCCATACCCAAACAGTGGAGCGAATGTGGGGAAGTGCAAAGTGAGGAAATAAGAAACACAATGGAACATCACAGCATCACTTAAATAGCTACCTAACAGAGTTCATGTGGCGATGTAGGTTCCAGAACAATGTCAATCCTTTCTATGCCATATTGGAGGAAATGAGCAGATACTAGACACCTGTGTAGCCACTGACTCCTCCCAATAATATGCCCCCACCAACATATTGATAATAATATGCCCCTCCCAAACATTGGCTACAATGTCCCAAATCCTAACCCCAACACTGAAAGCGGTCCCCCTCCCACAACTAAACATCTAACCTATCCCTAACCATAAATTTCCCCCTCCCCCACCCCTTCTTTCCAAACACTGAAATAAGCAGCCTCCCCTCCCAGCAATAATAGTGAGATTTGCACTTAAAAAAACATAATAAAAATCATGTTTATGCTAACACTGGTTAGTTGCCCCTAGCTGCACTTGTTAGTTCTGCTGAAACTAACTTTCCGATCGAAAGTTTGTTCCTGCAAATACCGGTATATAGTCACTGATTCCTGTATAGTACCAAACTCTCTGACCCCTTATTGAAGAAAGAACAGAGTGATATCTAGTGAAATGAATGGTCATGTGACCTAAAGACAGACAACTCCCACCCACCATGACACTTAATTACACAAGTGGAAATGACAATAGATGGGAGGAATTGGTGCAGTAACCACAACTGTAAGAGTATATTCATGACTTAATTGCAGGCTTCATGACTAGATTGCAGCCCTCCTGGAAGAGAGGAATTTTTCCATTGAAGGGGAAAATGAAGGATAATAGATAAAATACTATCCAGAGTATTAAACTATATGATTACCTTGCTTGCTTACATTGTATATCTCCATCTAAGATGTTTGCATATTCCTGTATATGCAATGATGTAGCTCTACAGGTCTTCTTCTTCTTATGCATTCATTCTCAAGCTCCTGCTGGATCTCCTTTGTAGCAGGACCTTGGTCTTACTAGATTTCCAGCAGGATGTAGTCTAGAGAATAGAAATGCGTTGTGTTGCCATTTAATTTGCGCCATTGGCCCGACACATCCGTCTTTGGCGGGCTACAGGTCTGAGATTAAGAAAGAATTAGCCACATTGCTATACACCAGTCTGATTTCTATTGAAATGTAGGAGTTCATCTAGCAACATGCTGGATTTTCATGTTTTTGTAGATTCACCAGTTCTCCCAGCAGAAAAAAGTACCTAAACTTTCTTAATACAAATACAATATTTGAAACACATCTTGTATAGGGAGGACATTTCTTTTCACCTAATGTTTAATTTTTAAGCACCATTTATACATTTCAGTAACATTACCAGTACTACTTTCACTGTGCTAGAACCACGACCAAGTTCACACAAGTTAGAACTATTAGACTGTCTCATTAGTCATGGAACTATCTTGAAAGACTTTCTGAGTTGGGAAAATTTTGTATTTGTCATCACTGCTGACACTTTCATCCTCTTGGAAAGGGCAGGGCATCTATAGAGACACCCTGAGTAGATAGACATTGATCTGTAAAGTTTTTTCTTGGTAGGTTTTATTATCTGTCCAATGCTGTGGCTGAGATGAGTGCACCTCATCTGCAGTTGTATGACAGCCCTATGGGAGGCTTAAATTTAATGCTACTTGGAAGGAATGGGCATTCAAAATACAAAAAGTGTTCCAACTGGATTTATATAGATGATGTAGTATTATTTTCCCTTCTGTGGTGGGAATTTTGTGCATGATATGAAACACACAAGTAGGATATCCTTCATTATAATTATTTTTTATTAGTTGATTCAGAATGTAGACGTAGTAATCTGTAATCTCTAGTTAATGTCAGCCATGGGCTTATATGTATAGTTATGCTCAAGTATGGATGGGAGAGAAAAAAATACTTCCGGAAATGAAATAGAGAGTTTTATGCAATAGATAGAACAATTTTCTTTATATTCAGGAATTGAATGCATAAGAACATTTAGAATAATTGGGCAGAACTAGATCAAGAAAACTAAGAAAATCATGTTTTATTATATGATTAAATTATATTTACAATTATATAATACCATAGATGATGAATATATATTCAGATAAGTGAAATTTACTCATTATTCTTTCAGTTATTTCTTCTTTGTCTCAAAGTAGTTTTAGCCATTAATGGTGAATTCAGGTACATATTTTGTTGATGCCACTTATAATTCTTAATTACATTTGTTTAGTAATTGTCCTTGATTGTGTTCATGGCATTCTTCAATAAGTTTCCTTACAGTTTTTCTTGTGTGTTTGATTTAACTTACTGAAGCGAATATGTGAAACTTGGAAACAAAGTAATGAAGTTTTGCTAACTACTAGAAACACAAATACAAATATTTCAATCAAAAGGTCTTTATCAAGAACACGACACAACATAACATGACTGGTAAGGGATGACGCTGTTCAAGATCACATCATCACAGCGCTAAAGGGTAAAATCATCATCATGATTTTTATCCCTTTTATTTCTATGATGTGATCGTAGACAGTGCCGTTCCTTACTCATCATATTTTGTGTTCTTAATAAAGGATTTTTGGTCAAAACATTTGTGTGTTTCCAGTGATAAGCAAAGCTTCATTATACTGTTTCCAAGTTTCACCTTTCAGATTAGTTTTGTTGCATATCGCTAGTAAGTCACTAGTAGCTGTTCACTGGATACCAACCTGAATGCTAACCACAGTCAAGCATATGCTTAAGTAAGGAAATGCCATATGTATTACAGATTCTGTAATATTAGCTAATAGGTCATAATTACAACAACAAAATATATTGAGTACCATAGTAATTGAAGCCAGACTTGCCATCCATTGTTGGGCATGATGTTTTGGACTTGTATTGTTTCAACTACCGGTATGAGTACAAAGTTTTTGTTTAATATTTTGTGTATACACAAAGTAGCTGCAAAATGTTCCCAGAATAGTCAACTAGTGTTTGCATACAAGATGATGTTATGGAGATTATATGTTTAGAAGTTGATAACGATGAAAGGATATGGCAGACGAGACTTTCACATATAATCTTGATGAGACGATGCAGCTGTATGTTTGTGTGTTGTGCTAACTGCATCGTCAGAGTTTAAAATATTCTTGATTGAACAATGTCCAAATATCAAATTCTGTGTTTTGCTTGTGAAGTCACCCTCTGAAATATTAACATTGCTTAATATGGTGATAACCACCGTCATTCAAGAGATGCAATCAGAAGAATTCAACAAAATTGTTTTTTAAATCAACTTTCATATATAAAATCTTGCTGCACATAAAGTTTAAGCTTTTATCAGCTCTGACAAATGTATATCAAAGGGTCCCAGTGGACTGGCAATAAGCAACATTAAAGGTTTGACATAATCATTTCTTTTTTATCATGTGTTGCAACGCAGTTTAAAGTTTTGTGGTGACAGCTTGTCATTTAATATTTTGTGAGTTCATGGGTCAGTCCATATCTAGTAATTTTCAATCAGCCCAGCAGGCCAGTAAAATTAGTTTCTTATGCTAAATATGATCTACAAAAAGTATTTAAAGTATTTTACCCGCTCTGATGTATGGTAATTTAAATCAAACTTATTGGGGGGGGGGGGGGTGTCCAAATACTAGTTTGTGGTTGGTTATGGTTGCCCACTACTGGAATTATATTAAGGCATTTTACACACAATCAATTTTTAATTGATGTTATCACTTACCGAATTCTTGTAATTTCTTCCAGCTATCTATCCAGCTTCAACAGAGTAGCGAGTACTGGTCAGACAAGGTCAGAGATTTGTCCACTCAATTGGAAAAAGCTAAATCTACAAGTATTATCAGTACAAAAGTCTACTGAGTGAAATCTACATGTTTTTTTAATACAGATGTATACTACCTATATCTTGAGTACATGAGAGCTCAAATTTATATGGATTGTGTTATTAGAACATTAAGAGTATATCATGGATACATGTTGGCATTTATATATATATATATAGATGCCTCTATCAGAACACAAGCAGAATGTATGTAGTTAGTTGATGACTAGACCCTCAGTTGACTGGCATACATGTCAAGTAGTACAGATTTTTTGTATATGTACAGAAATATACTCAGGTATGATTAATTATGTCAATATTGACTTTCTTCTTCTCAAACTCCTGCAGATGTGCAGGATGTAGTCCGGAGAACAGAATGTATTATCATGGTTTATAGCTTGACTACGATATCTGCACCTTTTGTCCTGACATATCAGACATCAGCATGGCTTTAGATCACTTTGACCCTCTATGGAATGGGACAGCCAACCCCCCCCCCCCCCCAGAGAACATTGTCGTCTCTTATGACATGCATGGAAAGATAGTATTGCTATTCTTTACTCCCCTATCTTTCTGAAAAAAAATGTAAAATCCTACCTGTCCACATGGTGGTTTTCTGCTATGGCAAAGCATCCATTTATATCCTGCTAGCCTGTAAATAAAATTCTCCTATACAGGAAAACATGCAGTAAAGAAAGGTTTCATTTAAAGTTTCCATTCATGTTTTCAAGAACTGGAAAATGTCATTCATTTGAAATATTTCAGAATATAAACAGGGGATTGTGCAGCTGAAATAAGGAGAAGAATCAGCAATAGTAAAATCAAAATTAGCATAAATAAAAAATCTTTAACAATGCGCCAGCAGTAAAGCTAAATTATGTCGGATTAGATATATTCCAATTATACGACTATAAAATATGGACACTTAACGAAGTCCCAAAAAAATGCTACTTTTAAAATTAAATGTTATGTTGGTCACCTGGCATCAGCCAATAGATCGCTGGATCAGAATCAAAATTAAATGTTACAGAAGGATATTGAGAGTACCATGGATAACTAGAAAAACCAACCAAGAAATGTGTTGCGAACACTAAATGTGAAGGAAGATTGATTCCTAAACAGCTTCATAAAAATAAAATATTTTGAATATGCATACAAAGGCATAGGGAAATTAGTAAAGGAAGGCCACCCTAAATACATAACAGAGTATGTTCCCCTCTAAAAACAGTCTTGAGTATTCATGGATGAGACAACAGTTTGGGCAGACACAAAACCACAAACACAAATAATTTTTTTAAGTGGTACTATAGTCCTGTATTTCATTGCAGAGTGTTAAATTTTATACATAGCAACTTCTAATGACTCACGCAGTTTAGAGGGAATGTCGATCACTGTTTAAACATGTCCTTTGTTGCAGCAGGATAACTCATCCGGAATTGTGAGTTTATGAGATCCAGTGGGTCAAAAGGCATGAGCCGCTGGGTCAGCAACCAACCAACCATGAGATCCATGAACTTGAATATATGTTCATATTTTAGAGTTGGTTATCGCTTTGTATATGTTGTTGCAGACATGGTTTATTTCATTGTCTAATAGTCTCTTATACCTATTGAATCAATGGGAGGATACAGTAAAATCGTAGATAGATAGATCATTATTTTACAAACTATAAAAAAGATAGAGAATTGTTTCAAAAATAATGTATACCTCTCTTATATCTGCTACTGAAGTTGTCCCATTGTGTGCAGTTTTACCTTTGTTGCCTACCATGCATGTCATAAGAGGCAACTAAAGAGGTTTTTGGTGGTGGAGTTAGCTGTCCTATCCCTTAGAGGGTCAAAGTGATTGAAAACCATGTTGAAGTCGGATTTGTTAGCCAAAAGATACAGATATCACAGCTAAGCTGTAAACCATGACACAATGCTTTCCCATTCTCCAGACTACATCCAGCTACTCTACAGGAGTGTGAAAATCAATAGAGAAGAAGTCTGCAGTTTTACTACTTAACCTATTAAAAAGAATGCACATTGTTACCATTTAATATTCGTTCATGTCTTATTATGCAACCTGGCCAATTAGAAAGCAATGGAAATCTCCTGAATATATTTATATTGCCTAGAAAATCACTGCAGACAAAATACTTAATTAATCACCTCCTGAATAGAATATGATTCCAACATGTCTTTAATTATGAATGAAAGACTGAGGTGATCCATTGTAGATGTTTTAGTTTTTATTTACCTTTCAATCTTTTTTCATGTGCGCTTATTTAATAATTTTATAGTTCATTATTTTTTGTATTGCTTGACATAAACATTTTTTTATCAGAACTAGTTATGCATGCTGCTATCCCAGTTGTAGGAACATCAATATTGTTTCTTTTCTTTCTATGATATGGTTTACATTTTCAGACATTAACTCTAAAGATATTGATAGATTTACCAGCAGCGATTATTTATGTCCAAATTCTGATTTTATTGTAGCTAAATCGGGGTATTTATTTTCACTTGAAGACATTACCCACTGATATGGCCTTTGTTTCTAAAGATGGGGTATGTGCTTCTATGATACAATAGACTATCCGTTACAACAACTTGGTCCGGATCTATGAAATGCTTCTATGTACAACCAAATCCTGTTATAACAACTTGGTCCGGATCTATGAAATATATATGTAATAACAGAAATTCGCTATACATAGCACAAAAAAATAAAGAGTAAATAAAAATGGGGATTTTGAAAAGTGTTGTTATATAGGGAAATTTGTTCTAAAAATAAGTTCTATAGATAGATCAACTGTAGCAACATTTTCCACATTTTCACAGGGGGGTTAGCTCAATATTCTGTGTGCTGGCTTCTTAGACAAGTAGTTCAGGTTCAATGTACAGTTCAGTTGTAATATTTCTAGAAACCACAGACAGTTCCCAGATCAATCCAGTCTCAAGTGATGGGTACTGTGTAAAATCTTCAGAAAGATGGAAAATCTGATATACTGAGACTGTTCTACTTTCAAACCCAAAGAGCTCTGCATAAAACAAATCATACAGAGCTCATTTAAGGTATTCTTCTTCTTCAGCATTCATTCTCAAACTCCCACTGGATTTCTCTTGTAACAGGACAATGTTACAGATTTCCAGTTGAATGTAGTCCAGAGAATGGAAATGCGTTGTGTTGCCGTTTTATTTGCGCCAATGGCCCAACACATCCGTCTTCGGCAGATTTAAGGTATTCAGTGTTTTGATGTCTAAAACAAAATCAATTACCAAAGAGTATGAATTCTGAGTTTATACTTTATTTAAACTATAATTGGAGTTATTGTGTGATTTACTGGGAACTCATCAACCATGCTAAACATCTGTTAGTAAAACTGTTTTGTACAGGACATGATATAGGTATGATTTCTTTGTTAGAGACATTAGTAGTGTACAGGGATGTAGATATAGGGGATATTTAAGGAGTTCAAACTCCACACAGGTCAACTGAAGAATATATTTTATACTTTGAGAAATAAAAAAAAATACATTACCCGGTATATCATTAAGTAAAAATAACACCAACACCCCCAAATCAGCACTGCTTCGACCAAAAGGCCTTTATCAAGACTAGGCAAAGATAGATCCCATGGCAGCAACCTGCCATTGAGGATGAAGATAACTCTTCATGTACTAAGCTGCAGCAACTATTTGCTGACATGGCCAGTTCCCTTCCTTGCTGTCTTTACCTCCCCATACCCATGCATCAGGTACTCACATTTACAGCTGAGCCGACTGGAGGAGTGGCCGTGCCAAGCGAGAAATCCCAACCTGAATATTTTTTGTCAGGTCATGGTTTCGAACATGCCACGCTTTAACCCGGTGATGGCAAGCAGACTCACTGTCAACTGGGCTACCGCGCTCCTCTTATCACGACTAGATACACAACAAAATATGATGAGCAAGAACGGCACTATTGACATTCACACGGAAGAGCTACATAATGTGGAGATAACATGGAAGGGTTGAAACTAGGTCAGAGGTGAAACACACAAACAGAATATATACAAAGCACACCTAAATAGATGTGAAACAAGACAAACTGATCACCATGACTGGTGGGAATTGATCCCAAAAGGTTCAATCGTGCCAAATTTATATGTATAGCGATTCTCAAACACATGATGGGCCTGGTCATCAGAAGAGAAGCATGACTTAACCTTTTAATCCCGACCAATAAGGAAAATTTCTGGGCTTCATGCCCAGGGCAAGGGGAATAACTCCGCAAAAACAAGAAGAGATACACAATTTGCAATCAATTTTTATGATTCAAAATCCATTTAATCACGTCAGGGCTAAATGTAGCATGTCTATACGCATGTAACGGACACCAATCAAAATGACCGTGCGTCAAGCAGGTGCCAACGGGTTATCAGGGATGGAATATATAGCGGGTGCCAACAGGTTATCCGGGTTTGAATGGCAATTTGGATTTCAGTTTTGCTGCAGTAAGTACATATTACTATACAGTTAACATGATGCCTAAAAAAACTGCTGAAATTGATTCCACAGACTACAAGTTAAAACCCTCATCTACCAATCTACAGCCCTGGGTGTACATATCTGAAGCTGAACATACAAGAAAATCATGTGATAATGTAGAATCTACATGTGATCATTTTATTCTTTGTATATCCTAGTATTTTGATTTTTGATTAGCAACAGTATCATGGCACTGGGAACATTCCCATAAGTACTCAGCTCACCTGATCATCAACCACAGTCTCTGTACGTAATCTAAATATATTGTATCTGATATATAAAATGTATAGGAAAATGTATATTTTTAGCAGATAATTCCGTCCAAATATTTACATGTATTTTTTAAAAATTTAACTCACTTGATCTACAGAACATTTTTTGCATATATGTTTTTAGGATTATTACTGTCAATCATATGCTAATAGTTTATGATCCTAGCTCCTGGGAGAATACAGCCCTTAATTGCTCAACTTGGCACATCCAGACCACTTCTGGCATCACTGAATTTGAAAAAAGAAAGAACACTACGGGCAAATTACAAGAGACAGAAGTAGAAGGAAAAAACTGAATACGCTCCTACTCAGGACTGTCTGCACGCACTGCAATAAATCCTTTCTGGCACAAATCGGACTCATCAGGCATCTGTGAACTCACAAACCAAAACCAAACTAGACAACCACAAATGTTTTTTTATTTTTCACCACATTTTATTGTTTTTTCATGCCATGCTCATCTTTGCTTGCGAAGGAGGAACATCATCATGAATAGTATATGCATCTTCAAAACTAGACAGCGTGACACCTTGTGCATGTTCTTGCACATTTTTTCCACCTCCCCCCTTCATAAACTATATATATATATATATATATGTATATATATATATATATATATATATATATTTCAGTTGTGATGTCCCCTAGATTGCTTTATGGGCACCCCCAAATTGGGACAGCTGCCTTAATGCCCCCCCCCCTCCCCCTGACTAGTTTCACTTCTGAGTTTGTTTAAATAACTTATAGAAAAATTATTTTGTATATTTGTTCTCAAAATTCCTCTGCCACTCTGTTGTAGAACTTGTAACAGAACAATGATCCTACTAGATTTCCAGCAGGATGTATCCCAGAAAAAGCAGATGCCTTTTATTTGCAACAATGGCCTGAAACATTAGACTTTGGTTGTATATTATTTTAACGTTTGCATTCTCTTCGTAACAAACCACAATTAAAACAGCATAAAAATATGAATTATTAATCCTCTTGACTGTTAAGAATCTGGTGGTATCCCATGTTGTATGTGAAATGGATAATCTAAAGAGAAAACAATTTCAACCTTTTTTCAGATTTCTAGCACAGCCAACGTGTGTTGGTGACAGTACCATCAAATCAAATCATGATTTGTGATGTAGGTCAATGTAGGTTGCTCGTTCATCTCGGCAACATTCTATCCAAAGTTATATGTATCAGTTCAACTGTTGATTCTTCATTTTGTATTTTCACTAACCTCTTTTCTCCTAAGATTTGCTTATTGTCACATTGTGTTCCAAACAACTCTTCACATAATGTGGATAACATTCTTAGAGAAAGATCACATAAACACACCCAGATAGTTTAATAGTTGCTCATATCACAGCTAATGTAGCTCACATTGCTAGCAGAGCTCAATTTAAGTGTTAGCGTACTGTTTCTGTTTTGGTCTCGTATCAGAAACTATATGCAAATACTATAATTTTTGTTCTTTTTCGTTCACTTTCACATTGATGATTCTGACAAAGATATCAGTCAACCCCAGACTTCCACATTCATGACTGATAAAGGTAGTAGTCAACCCCAGACTTCCACATTGATGACTCTGACAAAGGTATCAGTCAACCCCAGACTTCCACATTCATGACTGATAAAGGTAGTAGTCAACCCCAGACTTCCACATTGATGACTCTGACAAAGTTATCAGTCAACCCCCAGACTTCCACATTGATGACTCTGACAAAGTTATCAGTCAACCCCAGACTTCCACATTGATGACTCTGACAAAGGTATCAGTCAACCCCAGACTTCCACATTGATGACTCTGACAAAGGTAGTAGTCAACCCCCAGACTTCCACATTAATGACTCTGACAAAGGTAGTAGTCAACCCCAGGCGCCAATCAGTGTTGTAGAGTTTTTCATGAAAGGAGATAAGACACTTCCAAGTGTTTATTTGTTCTTCATTGCATGTTGAGCAGGTCTGCAACAGGTGTTCAGCTTTCATAGGCTGGTGCCACAAGTGCATAAGATGCTGACCGTCTGGTTTTGAAGTTTGTTTATCTTGTTGGAGTTTGATTTGACCGCTGTATACCATGCTATGTCATATTTTAAGACAGGCTTGACTCTACTTGTGTATAACTTCCTGAGGATGTTGCTCTGATCAGTACCCCAGGTAGTACCAGCTAATTTGTTTTCATGATGGTCATAAGCAATTTTCCCACAAGTGTGTTTCTGATTTGTTTGGTCCATGCAAATGTCTAGTGTAATGCCAAGGTTGGAGTATTTTCTTCGGATACATACACATGTTGTAGCATGTAATTATTACATTTTTTTAATTTTCAAACAGTATACAAAGTGATCATCTGATTTGATCCTGCATAGTCTCGTTATTTCTATTATATGACCCATATATTATTAAAATCATATAAACACCTGTATGTGACTGACTGTTTTTATATCTACTACACTCATATCCATTATGCTGATTATTCTTATTACAAAAGTAGCTCTGTGTTTTGCTTACTTTTTTTTTATGGTTAGTTTTCCCTAAGCTTTTTTAAACCTTAGATTTATTTTACTCAACCAATGCTCTGTAAGGTGTAATACCACTGGAAGTTTTTTTTTTTTTTACTGAAGATGGGACTTTGCTGAACTTGTTTACAATCTTGAGACATGGCTGCAGATAAAAAGATTTTCTCCTAAACATAAAACAACTTATAAAACAGTTTTCATAAAACAATTTAATGTGTTTATTTGCAGACATATTTACATTGTTAATATCAAGCCCTTATCATTAAACTACCTGATATAGAGCAACATTGTCAAGTAGTATTTACATGGAAATCTTCAGAGATCACTTGTTACTCGACAGGTTGTTCAATTCCAAGAAGCCTTTAAAAAAGTGTTTTCTTCTCCATTGTATGAAATAATACAATTTCAGAAATTTTAAGTGAACAAATCACCAACCAAGAAACCGTTCTCTCATCCAACATGATATGCACAACATAATAACAGACAACTGCAAGAATCAAATACAAATGTGATTCAAGTAATGATAGTCAATGGTTGATTGCTGATCCAGTGGTCCATGGGCTCATGCACTTTGACCCCGGCATTATATTGCTGGGAATCCTGTGGATTTTTGGAGCACCCTGGGCCAGAGCATAACTATCACAGCACCAGGGAGGTAGGTTTCTACATATGCACTGCTCTGAGCCACTACAGCCAAGATAAAAACAGTGCTGTCAGTTTCTTCCTCCCCAATGCTGTGCAGTACATCTCTGGCTCCCTTCCAACCACAGAAGGTGCATACATATATAAAAATATACAAAGCATAAAACAAATTGCAACAACAAAATAAAAGAATGAGAAGCATAATTGCATAGATAACGCGCCATGAAGCTTCTATAAGAAGATAACCTCAATATAACGGCATGTCATCTTCTAAGCTTTTCTGTTGCATTGGTAAGACCCACAAATGCAAATGTATGATAGTCAATAGATTAATGAGATAGTTCTAGTTCAGAAGTGAGGGATGATCACCCACCTCAATTATTGAACAAGAATTCTAATGTTCTGGACTAGATCCTGCAAATCTCCAGGAGTTTAAATACAAACTCAGAAAAACCACACAAACATCATGAAATATCTCACAAAGACTGCGGGTTGAAGAGTTGTTGTACAAATGTATTGTTTATCTTTTGTCAAAAACAACAGGAAAAGAAAATCTTTATTCATCTCTGTACTCATTTTTTACTTGTACAGCAACTCTATATTCAAATGTTTCCCCTGTGATCTATAATCCAACTTTAATGATTCTAATAGGTGGTAGTAAATCCTATTCAGGATATACTGATCAACACAATATTTTGGGCTGTAGTATTTTTATTTTCTGAATTTTCCTGATGCACAACTGCCTGCCAAGGAAATTTTATTTTAAAATATTATTGCATGGTGATATCTGGGAGAAGGGAAGAGTTATTTAGTTCATGACACGTTTGAGTTTTAAGAACAAATTTTGATTCATAAATACGAGAACAATATTGTTTTCATCTAGATGTTGTATGTGGGTAATGACATCTGCAATGAAAATGAAAATAGCATATGAATAGTGAACGAAAGAAGAAGAAAGCATATGAATTGAAATGTTAAACAAAGGTCATAAGAACACCTTGGAAAGATCAACCAACGCAGATGTCGGCAAAGATCTGAACATAGAAGACAGGCTCCTCAAAACTTTTGGTATTCTGACATATATAGAGACGCAATGGTTTAGAAAGATGGAGGAAAAGTTCCAGGAAAGAAAACGAGGCAAACCAAGACTACGATGCACACAAAACACTAGAAGAAGCTGGGCATCTTGCACAGAACCGATAGACATACAGTGACAGTGAGGACAATGTTCTGCAAAGGATACGTCACATAGATAGATAGATGTATAAATAATTTGAATTGTGAAGATCAATCATTGATTGTACCCGGTATATAATTATGTTAATTTGCATTAGCATCATTATGTGCAAATAATTTGGTCTTTACTTAGCATGAGGATACAAACTAAACATACAACCAAAATTATTCCACAATACTTCTTCTTCAGTGTTCATTCTCAAACTCCTGCTGGATGTAGTCCAGAGAATGGAAATGCGTTGTGTCGCCGTTTTATTTGCGCCAATGGCTCGACACATCAGTCTTCTGCGAAATCCACAATACAAAACCATAAATTTAAATAAAATTATTAAATATATTTGTATATTTTTTGTTCCCTTTGCTTAAGAAAATGGCCGTACTGGTCCGCGTTTGTACTTTGTAAAACTGTTATACTCAGCATTTCATCTTTTGTCATGAACATGGTGGGAAAATATGTTTCACTTGTCGAATTCATTTCCTGGAGTTATAAATTTACATGTTTCTGGACAACACATGTACAATAATTCAAATTATACTTTGTGTGACCTAATTCATTTTTGTCATGATCATCAGTCATGTAGAGATTGTCTCTGATGCCTATAGGAATATGACTTGATATTACTGAAACAAATTCTGCTACCGGTATTTAAATTCTTTGATATCACCAACGGAACAAAAATAGGCACCTTTTTCTGCATTCATTCTTAAATATCTGCTGGTAGAAAAGAATATATTATGTTATGGTTTACATCTTGGCCGCGACATCTTTGAATTTCATCCTGACACTTCCTAATTCAGCGTAGTTTTTTAAGTCACTTAGACCTATGAGATTAGACAGCCAACTCCACCCCCAAAACAGTTACCTCTTATGACTAGCTAGGCAGGTAAGAGTATTGCTATTCTTTGCTCCCTTTTATGACCCAAGCAACACATGGGCAATTGTGACATACTGCAATTCTATATCAATTAAATTGCCATCTACTGAATTCCACAACCAAAATAATTCAAAAAATTTTCTATAGTCTTTCATTTTTGTATAAAAATTAACACATTATAACAGGCACTCTCAACTAGAATTTGTTGGCATTTCTCAAAATGTCACCTACCACCAAGTAATTCACAATTAAATTGAAAACAATATCACTACGTTGCAAAAGCTTGGTCGTTATTTACAACTATTGTGTATTCCGTGATGGCATTTGGATCAATTTTACCATCTGAAAGAATCTGTCTAGGCTTAGGACCTCCAAAAAAATCAAGTTGTGTTTTAAGAAGGTCTAAATGTGTCTGTCTCTCTAAACGATCAAATTCAAATCTTTCCCTTGTGAGCTCAAATTCTCTTTTATGCAGTTCTAATTCTTCCAGACGAAGATCAATTTCATGTTGCCGTAATTGTCTGTCTCGTGTATCCTTGTTTTCCATGTAATTTAAAAATACAAAGATGTCTTTTGCAAAGGAACTTGTTGGTGCAGCAGCAGACTTCTTAGTTCTGTATTTATCTGGTGAACTAGAACCTGCAAATACAAACAATGCATTTTCTTTACAATCAATAGAAATATACTTGTGAAGCTTTACAATCAATAGATATATACTTGTGAAGCTTTACAATCAATAGATATATACTTGTGAAGTTTTACAATAAATAGAAATATACCGGGAACTTGTTTTTTTAGGAAATCAAACTTCTGCACTTTTTTCTCACTCCTGCAAACAGCAGGACGTAGCCCAGAGAATAGAATGCACTGTGTCATGGTTTATAATTTAGCTGTGATATCTGTGCTTTTCAATCAGACACATTCGACTTCTGTGTTATTTTGACCCATAATAGAATGGGACATCCAACTCCACCCCAAAACTTCTTAGTCGCCTCTAATGACATGCATGAAAGGTAAACAGTGTTGCTATTCTTTACTCCTCTTTCAGGGGCTGGCAACACAGGTGAAAAATCAAACACAAGTAATGCAATAACTCAGAGACCTCTAAACCAACAATATCCAGCAGCAGTGTCGGCACACAGTAATGTAAGGCATCTGTGCATTCCGTCTCGACCAACCAAAAAAGCAGAAACATTGGAAGTGCGGCCAATGTCAAAGTCCTGATGTGGGTAGGTCACGCTAAGATATGGTGATCCTATGAGTACACATTGAATCTGGAATCTGCGTTAGAGAGCATCATTGCGTATATGAATCGATATAGTGGCAAACGAGAACACACAGAATTCCACATGTCCCACCACAATTGACCTCATTCAAAGTAGGAGTCATT
Source organism: Meghimatium bilineatum (assembly GCA_034231615.1). NCBI lineage: Eukaryota > Metazoa > Mollusca > Gastropoda > Stylommatophora > Philomycidae > Meghimatium > Meghimatium bilineatum. Next base: position 11,026,133 of record CM067308.1, read on the forward strand.
TGGATATGCCAACTTGAACATGCACTCCTGGGTATGGAAAAATGCTTTGAGTACAGTTCCCCACTGCACACAGCACAAGCATTGAATAAATGTCGGGGACCACATTGTTGTTCTAAATTCAACACTCTGGACTCTATGGGCAATGCAGAGGGGGAAGCAAGTCCTTCAAACATAGCCCAACTCGACTGTCACCATTGCCCAACATGGTGCATACAGAGAGAATTTGGTTCAGTACTAAAGGGAACACTGTGAAGTTCCTTGTTCGAGACCGGCGCAATGGCAAGAGTAAAATAACACAGGTCACTCCTGGCGATTGATTAAGGTCTGGGACCTAGGGATATGAAGGGTGGTAATGGATTGGTCTTCCTACACGAGGAATAGCTCGCTGGCTGTGAAGCGTCTTGATGGAGGAAAGACACACAATGGGTGATACAAGCAAACTATCAGCTTGTCTCATGACATGTACCCCCTCTGAGTAGAAGCATTCCAATAGGCACTGCACTAATCCGAAAGTGAAACCTTCTGGGGATAAAAGAAAGCTTGGAGAGAAATCTCCCCACAGCACATAGGAAGCAAAAGCTAATTTCTCAAAATTCCTGGGTTTTGCAAAGAAGATGGAAAACAAAATCACTGTCATTGTTTACAGCTTTTCGGTCATGTATCAACCTAACGTAACCAATTTCACCATGAAAATGCTACGCTCGTGTATTACTTTGACGTGTGGGATGGGACATACAACCCCTAACCTCTCCTTTGTTGTCTTTTGTTACATCTTAGTGTTACTAATCTTTGCTTCTCTTTCATGACTTGGAATGAAATAGACGACAGAACAGAATATTAACTGCACGAAAATGCATTCATTTGAGATGAATAAGCATGAGTCAATATCGAGAATGCACGAAATGTGAGTGAGGATGGGTGTAACCTGTAGAGAACCCCTGACAACAAAGATTTCAAAAAGAGCAGTGAACCAACATAGAACCAGAACCATCAGCCGTTATACCCTGAGAGATATACTGAAGCGGAGATCTACGCTCCTATAGACATATCCGGTGTGGGAAGAGGATAATCAACAAACCTAATATCTAATTAACTACATACAATTACACTTGTTGAAAACGAATAAATATTAACCAACCTGGATGAAATGTGGGTGAGTCATCAAAGTCCACATGTGTGTCATCCATATCCTCATCATCGTCTGTTTCCTCCCTCTCCTTTTTCCTGGGGCGACCCCTGCCTCTTTTCTTCACCGGTTGCTTTGGTATGTCATCCATTGCATCTTGTTTTGCTCTAGCTAGCTCATAAAGAATGATTCCCATTTCATCATCAGGCAATGGAGGTCTGAAGACAACAATAATTGTTTAGTGAATAGAGTTTATGTTATCACTGTTTACTACTTAAAAGGCAAATCCTACATAAAGTATAATAAATAAATAAAGTAAACAAGTTACTGAGAATACCCAACTATCGATATAAAACAATAAATAACAATAAAACATATAACAAGGACAATTATCAACGTATCGGTCCCATTGGGACCTTTGTCAAAAAACAACTAACAGTTAAGAAAACACAAACGTAAAATAAATTAATAACCAAGATAACTGGGACAATGGTTTCCTCACCAAAAATCATTACCCATTATTGTCTGGTTACTACGTAATTTTCCATTTTGTCACACATTCTCTGATATTTTGGTTATTTATATTAATACTTAAGAGCTGTATGTTCTCTCACTACAGTTGTATGTTCAGGTTTTCTTCTTCTTCAGCGCTCACTCTCAAACTCCCGCTGGATCTAGCAGGACCATGGTCCTACTAGATTTCCAGCTGGATGTAGTCCAGAGAATGGAAATGTGTTGTGTCACCGTTTTATTTGCACCAGTGGCCCGACACATCCGTCTTCGGCAGAGTTCAGGTTTATAGTGTTTAAAAACTATTGTGTTTCAATCCCAAGTAATTACAAGCAATAAAGCAATGAGGTGGGTTTTTCTAGAGCTTTCTTTCCTACCCGAAAGTTTAACTTTCAGAAAGTTAAACACTCCTGGTGCCATACCTTTTTTTAATCAGAGTAATCCCCACTGCCATGATGTGTTTGATGAGTTTTGAGTGATCATTTTATGATATCAGTTTTTAAAAATCAACCATCGTCAATTTTGAAGTGTTTGTAGACAAATTGTGATAAAATTATTAAATTTTCAATTATAGCTGCTGAATCTATCTTATAATTGGCTTCGCAATTTTGAAATAACTGTAATAAACAGGAAGTCCCACACTTGAATAAAACTGGTATAGTTAGCAATATCCCCGATTTAAAAAAGTCATTCATGAGCAATATAAGTTTCCATTGCAGTCAAGGGAAGTCAAGGTCTCACTATTGGTCTATCAGATTAATCACTGTGCAACAATAAACTCTCAGTAGATGACATGCCAATATAGTGAAGCTTTACACTTGTGGTAGCCTCGAAGAATTTAAATCTCTACAATTGTGTTTTCCTTTGTGGTGCAACATTCAGAGAACCCAGCATTGCAAGCTGAGGTAACCAGATGAGCAGCGGCACTGATCATAGTCCTGCCTGCCAGCTTGTACTTGGTGCCCTGACTTCAAACAAGTAACATATAGTGTGTGATGAATAGCAACTCTGTGTCTGACAATTTCCTTGGAGAGCCCAGAATAAGGCAAACATGTTAGCCCTGCATAATTGAAGAGTCATCCCTGGATAACAGGGAATGCATAACTGGTTGCCCCACCTAAATCAGTAATCACGTCCGGAGCTGGGTTGAACATCTCTGACAGGAAGAGATGCATGGCAGGGGAGCTGAAGCTCATGACTCCAACTCTGCATGCTGCAGAGAAGTAGGAAAGCCACAAAACCTGTAGAATTTATTCCCTCCGAGCAGGAGACTTCTCAAGGTATTGCACACCGCTGAGACTTGGAGTCTTCAAGTATGAAATAAAGCTCTAGAAGAACCACCCCAGTGCACAAGGGAAGTAACAGGCAATCATTAGTTATTCATCGAGATGAATACAACAACAATAATTAACGGTATACCAGATTAGCATTTCAATACCGCGGACAATAGTGAGCATGAGAGGTTCAATCAAAGCAAGAGATGATAATCTGCATGCCCAACAATGTCAGCTTTTTCACAAATGACAATTACTTCAACTTTACCAAAGATAAAACTAACAAATATCATAACTTTCTAAGTTACACATTTCCATGGCCTCTATCCTAAATAAATTGGGCAAAGCAGCATGAGATCACAGACCATTGAATCAGTAAGTAACCAAGCAACTATCCTATATATATATATATATATATATATATAATCAAATATTCTGATAAAAGATGCATAACTTACTTCCCATTGCTGTTTGCCATGTACCTGTCGATGAGGAATCTGATTCTTTTCTTCACTACTCGGATAGTGACAGTTCTCATGCGTGAATCTTGACACTGTAGATCTTCAACTAAGGACAGCCATTCTTTTTCAGAATTCCACGCAGAGAATGGTTTGTGTTTCAGGACAACTTTAGCCATAAGCAAGTCAACATCATCCGAGAAGGAGAATGACCTAACATTTCTAAGTTTTGAAGAGAAATAATGTCAATATATTTAAAGATTAATAAATATGCTACAGATTCTGTTATACATAATAATCAGATGATTTCTTCCTCTTCTGGATAATTTCTTTCAGTCAGCAGTGTGTTCTTTTTTTGTTAGTTTAAAAAAAAAATATCCTCCGGTCTTGTAGTAAGACATCCTAGATTTCCAGTAGGATGTACTCCAAATAATGAAGATGCAATCCGTCACAATTTTATTTGCGCCAATAGTCTGACAAATATGACTTTAGCGTAATAACTAATATGCTCAGTTTTTTTACTCATTCCACTGAAAGGTTGACGTCCATAGCCATATAGTAGGTCATCTGTATGTTGAAATCTGTTTATAAGAATTTCCTGTACTGTATGCAGATCACTAATCTAAAAGCAGGATGCAAATCTGGAGAAGAGAATGAATGTATGGTTTTCAGCTTGATTGCAATATCTATTCAGCTGGTCCAGCATATCCAATTTCGACATGTGATTTTTGGGTAACTTTGACCTTCTTAGCACATGGTAGTCAGCTTCACGCTCAATCATCCTTAGTCAACTCTTACTACATACATGAAAGATCAGTGTAACTATTCCTTGTTCCCCTTTTGGGTCCTTGAAACACACAAGCAAGATGTTTCATCAACAAATGATCATTACCTGGGGGGGCTACCGACCCCTACCAGGCGCGTCCACAGGTGGCGGATAGTGGAGGGCACTCCATAAATGTCCATATATGGAGTGTTTGCTGCAATTAAGCAGCCGCGGACCAAACCGGTGCTGTTGCCTACCAGGACGGGGCGGGATATCAGTCGGTGCTGATATCCCCACTGAAATACCCCATGTGTCCAGTGACGGGCAGCTTCAAGCGAATATGAGCCGCTATAAGCTCACGCTGCTGGCGTGGAGTAATGAACTCCATGCCAGGAGCGGGTTGGGGAAGGGGTTTTTTTTTTTTTTTTTTTTAAATTGCTGCCTTGCAGTCACCATCGGGAGATGGAAAGGCTATGGGAGACAACCCTGACAGTAAAATAGGAGAAGGCCACTCCACAAACCTCCGATGTCTTGCGGGCAGTGCTAGGATGTCCAAGAACATGGATAGGAAGACTCCATAACTTCCCTCACCGAAGACGGAACATGTCAGCCTGAATAGGCGTGGGTACCCAGCAATGGAAATGGGACATGTACGCATTATACAGTTAATGATTATGCTCGGATTTATTATACGAAGTGGGGCTGCCCCTGTGGCTCATCGCCAGGCAGGAGGAGCTCCGGACCCCCAGCCTCGAATGGGTCCACCAAAAGCTACTGATGATGACTCTGTGTATCGGGGACCCGGGATTAAACAGAGTAGAGCAACCGGCCAAACCAATCAGGACAACAAAAACACAATCAAAATTATGCAGTGGAACAGTGAGGGTGTGGCTAAGAAGAAATTAGAACTGCGGAATTTCCTTCAAAAGCAAAAGATTGATGTCTTGTGCATTCAGGAGACACATCTTAATGACAGCAACAGATTCTCCATCAGAGGCTTTGAATGCTTCAGATTAGATAGATTAGGCCACAAAGGAGGGATCATCACAATGGTACGAAATAACATACCTACTACAGAAATCGCACGTAACCCAGAGGACTCAGAACATCTCACCATCAAATTACATACAACCCCAAAACCACTGATTATCACAAATTTCTACTGCCCAAACAACAAAAAATTACACCTCAGGACAATACCTCTCACATCATCAAATCATATTATAGTTGGAGATTTCAACAGTCATTCCCCAAGCTGGGGTTACCCAACTATGGACTTGAGAGGAGAAGAAATAGAAGACTGGATGATAGAAAATAGGCTAATCCTTATAAATGAACATCTATCAGAGCCAACCTTTTACTCCAGACGATGGAAATCTCAGAGCACTCCAGATCTGGCCATTGCAACAGAAGACATCCAACGTGTGACAGAAAGAGTAGTGGCACAACAGCTTGGTGGGAGTGACCACAAGCCCGTAATATTAACAATAAAAGGGAACCACAAGACAGAAAAGCAACAACACAAAATCGCTAGCTGGAACTACAAAAAGGCTAACTGGGACACTTACCAACGCCTTACAGAGGAAAAACTACTAACACATCTTACAGCAAGAAATATACGGAAAGATGCAAAATTAATAACAGGAATAATCCTGGAAGCTGCCAACAACAGTATACCTAGAGGAAGAAGACAAAACTACAAACCCTTCTGGAACAAAAAACTCCAGGCTATGCATGATGAAGCCTCTGCTGCAAGATCCAAGATGGAAACTAGACCAACAGAAACCAATATCACTGAACACAATAGACTGCAAGCAATTTTCAGGAGAGAAAAGCTAAACAGCATTAGATCCAGCTGGAAAGAAAAAACAGCAACACTCAACATGGAAAAAGACTCAACAAAAATGTGGAAACTTATCAAGTGTCTCAATGAAGAAAACAACCCCCAAAGTAGTATCATCATAGAAGACAAGGGGAAGTCCTACACTGGCACACAAGCTGCAAATATTCTAGCAGACTCCTATGCTGAAGAAAGCAAAATTAAGATAACTAGAACAAGAACTGCTGAAGTAAGAAGAGAGACAAAAAACCTTGTAAATAAACATCAACCTTGCCCAGGCACAATGACCTCACCTTTTCACAAATCAGAACTTAACATGGCAATTCAAAATCTAAAAAAGAAGAAAGCCCCTGGACCCGATGGAATCACAAATGAAATGCTCCAACACCTAGGTCCTGTGGGTAGAAGCAGAATCCTAGACCTTTTTAATGAATCATGGGCGCAAGGGATCTTCCCAGAAGAATGGAAAGAGGCAGAAATAATTCCAATTGCCAAGAAAGGAAAACCAAAAACCAACAAAACAAGTTACCGCCCTATCAGTCTACTTAGTTGCTTAGGAAAGGTCATGGAAAAAATGGTGAATAACAGACTCTTAAACTACCTGGAGGAAAACAATCTTCTAGATGACTGCCAATCAGGCTTCAGAAAACACAGATGCACTGAGGACCAAACAACATACCTTGCCCAGGAAATAGAAGATGCTTTCCAGAAAAAATCAAAACTCCTAGCCACCTTCTTTGACCTCACAAAGGCCTTTGACAAAGTCTGGAAAGAGGGGCTATTGCTAAAACTTGCCCAGAAAGGAATCAGAGGCAAAATGTTTCAGTGGATAAAAAGCTTCCTACGAGGCAGACATGCAAGAGTCAAACTCCAGGGAATGAAAAGTAAAATGGTCAACATAACAGGTGTCCCACAGGGAGGAATTCTGTCCCCCACACTCTTTATAGTTTTTATAGACGATCTGCCAAAACTATTCACACCATATGTACATAGAGCTCTCCATGCAGACGATCTTGCTATCTGGACCCAATCAGAATACATTGGAGTTGCAAAAGTTAGAATGCAGGAGGCAATAAACAAAGTTGAAGAGTGGGCAAAAACCTGGGGTGTTCAAATAAACAAAAGTAAGACCGTCACTACACTCTTCACCCTCTCCACAAAGCCTGAAAATTATACTCTCACTCTAGACAATACCCCACTCCCAAAAGAAAACACCCCAGTCTACCTGGGGCTAAAATTTGACAAAAGACTTACTTGGGGATCACACATTGAAGAGACAGAAAATAAAGCCACACGCAGACTACAAATAATGAAAAAACTATCTGGGACAGATTGGGGAGCCAACATAAAAACCATAAGACAAGTCTATGTAGGTCACATTCGTCCAACTCTGGAATATGGATTGACCACATATGCAACAGCAGCAAACACCAATCTTCAAAAGCTGGACAAAATTCAAAATGCAGGACTCCGAATCATAACAGGAGGACTAAGGAGCACACCTATAACATCAATGGAAGCAACAGCAGGATTACAAAACCTAACAGACCGCAGGGATGAGAAAATCACAATAATGACAGAAAAATTTAGACGTCTGAAACATCACCCTATGCATGAAAAAACAAAAGAACTAACAAAAAACAGACTGAAAAGACCAAGCTTCAATCACCTATCAAAAAAACTTATGAAAGCCAATAAAGAAGTAACCAGCAACAATCCGGATGAATGGGAACAGCTAGAAGCATATTGCAACATCACAAACACTTCACCCATATATACAGCAAAACTTACAATACCAGGCATTGAGAGCAAAACTATGGAAACCCCTACTGCCCTTAAGGCAAAAACACTTGATCACCTAGACACCCAATACCCTACCTCACAGTGGATTCATGTCTTCACAGATGGATCATCAGAGGGTGCAGTAAAGAAAGGAGGAGCTGGGATACTAATACTCATACCAAACACCCCAAAACTAGAACTCTCAATTGCTACTGGCAAATTATCAACAAATTACAGGGCAGAGCTACAAGCAATCTTGGAAGCATCAAAGGCTCTAGAGGAACGGAGGCTCAAAGGAGCTAACATAGTCTTCTTGTGTGACTGCATGTCAGTACTCCAAACCATCCAAAAGGAACCTAAAGATCTCCTAACAAAAACAACTGTAGAACTTCTAAATCAACTATCTGCCAACAATAAAGTTGTGCTGCAGTGGATCCCTGCACACTGTGGAATAGCAGGAAATGAAGGAGCTGACAGACTGGCAAAAGCAGGTGCAAAAAAGGAACAATTCCACCACAGAATATCACTGACTGAAGCAAAAACCCTCATCAAAGGAATATACAAACATACATGGAGTCAGAGAACAGGCAGTAACTTTCCACAGGACCCTATTCTAAAGCTAAACAGGTCACAACAAACCACAATTTTTAGACTTCGCACAGGACACTGCAGACTACAAGCACATCTCCACAAAATTAAGGCTGCCCAAACTGACCAATGCCCATGTCAAAAGGGTCCCCAGACTCCAGAACATATTCTGCAGACATGCCCACTCTTTGATGACGTGAGAACCAAAATATGGCCTCAAGAGACAGATCTGAAGGTGAAGCTGTGGGGCAACCGTGAGGACCTCCTGCTGACGACTGAATTCATGGAGGCGGCCCACCTTCCTGTATAGACTTATGAGCATAGGAAACTGATCGCAGAAGAAGAAGAAGAAATGATCATTACCTTAAGGTGTGGAAACATGAACAGAAGTATAAATAAGACATTCATTTGAGATTTGCATTTACAGAAGTGGAAGTATTGCATAAGAGGAAACAAATATGAGAACTGTACTAGAAGGTGAAGTTTATGAGATAGTAGCAGACAGTGGTATAAGAAGGAGCCAGTATGAGATGAACAAAATAGAGGTTGGAAGAATGTTATACAAAGAGACAAACAAATATTGAATATATTTCACAGTTGATGTTTGGTGTGAAGATGTCACTTGATGTGGTCATCACCAGATCACAAATTTGCTGCATTTGATTTTCAATATGCTCTGTCTCTTGTGATAAAACATTCTGCAAGACTGATTTGTCCACACATCTTGACGTGTTTTTCCTCTATTATCGCTTCCTTTCATCCAGAAGGCCTTTATAAAGATTATTTATAACTCAATTATTTGTGTTTACACTGTATATTACCGCAAAAGATGGATGTGTAAACAGGCATTATAAAGGTAAGTAAGCAGGCATTATAAAAATGTTGGCCTAATAGAAAAGATACTGATTGAAACAAAATGTTTTGTTTCTGAGAACGCTAGCAACTTGATCAATATATTACTACCTCTACCACTGAAGACGGATGTGTCTGGCCATTGGCGCAAATAAAATGGCGACAACACATTTCCATTCTCTGGACTACATCCTATTTAAAATCTAGTAAGACCATTATCCTGCTACAAGAGAGATCCAGCTGGAGTTTCAGAGTGAACACTGAAGAAGATGATCTCTAAGGTAATAATGTAATGTTGCAAAGGAGTTCATATACTTTGCATGTAGGCATTCTAAATAAATAAATTGACAATTTACCCAATGACTTCTGTTCCAGAGAACAAACTGTGTTTTCTGTGCTCCAGATTACAACTGATGATGTTAAGTGTTTCTCCTTTATAGCGAAGATGTACCATTGCTTCACATCCGCGACCAAGATATCTGAAATTGAATTTATCTAATATGTTGAGAAATATAACTGATGAGTCACAGCAAATCTCAGAAAATTAAATATTTTACAACTACAACTACTGTTGTGTGCTGCTGTAAAAAGTGTTTGTGATTGTTAGGAAGCTCAGTAATAGGCATATTATTTGTGTAGTGAGTCCTGTGCATGCACAATCGGTACATACTTTATTTTTTTTATGTGAATTAATCTCCTCTTCAGACAATGATAATGGAGTTGCTGATCTCAATTTATGAAATTATGGAGGAATAGACAAGAAATCAGTTATGAAATTAATATCTTGCTCGATTGTATACAGTTTTACTGCAGGTTCAACTATTATCAACTTCCATGAATGAGGTCCATAGCATAGCATCTAGTTTATCAAATAATAAGTAAATCTTCTTATTCAGCGTTCATTCTCAAACTCCCGCTGGATCTTTCTTGTAGCAGGACCATGGTCATATTTGATTTCCAGCAGGATGTAGTCCAGAGAATGGAAATGCGCTGTCGCCGTTTTATTTGCGCCAGTGGCCCGACACATCCGTCTTCTGCGAATGATAAATAAATATTATTTCTTTAAAAAAACTAGAGAAATATGTTTATAGTAGGCATCTTTCCAGATGATAGTATTATTGTTGTGCTATAAGAAATATAATCTACGATCCATGGTGATGATGGGTGTGATTCACAAGACCAATCTGAGCTACAAAGAGTCTTCTACAGTATGTACAAGGAATCACAGGCCCGCTTGTACCATCAAGTGTCTTCTTAGAAGTGCAGCCCTTGAAACTAACTGCTAACGCTTTCTCCTTTGACAGATATTGTTAGGATATCACAAGAAAAGGTTCTAGAGAAAATTGTCGCTAGACATGTAACCACTGATCTGGAAATCAGAGATGAGTTTCCAGACACTCTTGGAGCATACAGACATGGAAGAGACAGTCACGAATGCTGCTATGCTTGCATATTTATGAGGACTTTTAGACACACAAGGAAACTGCAGTTGCAATGATAGTCCGAGAAAATGCGTACAACAGAGTCAGCTACAGTCATCTTGTGGACTTTTTAAGGGAGAGCATTATTTACCTACAGATTAATGAGAGATCTGAGATCAGAACAACCGCATCAGGGTTGCCACAGTGATCTACATTGCTTCCTGTGCTTTTCAATGTGCACACCTTAAAATTGTAAAGTTTTCACATATGCTGATGGCATTCTGCTACCACAACCTAAGCAGTCAGAACTGATATTGCTGCTGCTGTACAGAGTAAATTAGACCAACTGTATTTTATGGTGAATTACCAACAATGTTGTTACTCCCTCAAAGGCAAACAGAAGGTTATATGGTTCTCCCTGAATAATAAGCTAGTCACAGACACACTGCCAGTTTCATAGGCTTTATTGTCGTTAGGGAACACAACTTAAAATATCTAGGAATAACTTTTGACAGAAGTATCTCATTCAGCAAACCATAGTGTGGGTGTCTGTGGTTATGTCAATAGCAACTCAGTAAGAGACAAAAAGGTCAAGCAAGTTTGATCATGGTTAGGTTTGAAGCTGATGAAAGCGTGTAGTAGGGAAACAATTGTTCCCATACGTTGGCCTACTAGTGATATGATTACAGATGTCCACCATTGGTAGGTGTAGTAGGGAAACAATTGTTCCCATACGTTGGCTCGCTAGTGATATGATTATAGATGTCCACCATTCAGTGAAATTGGTAAAAACACTGATGCAATTATTAATTCCATTTTCCTGGTAACCTCATCTTTCTGAGTTGATATTGCCTACTACAATGAAGCATACTTATGTTCTATCCATCTCTATATTGTTTTTTTTTGCTAATTTACAGAAAAACTGTGATATTTGTGCCTTCAGCTAGACATATCTATTAACAACGAAAAGAGTAGATTTTTACAGATAAGCTTCACAAGAGGCTACTTTGAAAGTCACTGACATTGAAATGAGATGGCAATATATATAGATAGGTGCACTTGGGCACATCTAAACAAAGGTAAAGTATGATGGTAAAGGGAATGATTAATGAATTTAATGACATACCTTTTAGCATTGCGTGTGCTGCTTTCCCTTCTAACTGGATTGCCATAGTGTTGGCATACCATTTTGACAGTCTGGTAAACAAATCGTGCTGAAATTTTGTCCTTCACTCTGCGCTCATTTGCATATTCAATACTAATGGCTGATTTGGGTTTGAAAGCTGAAAATAGGTAATAACAATCATTTATTGCACTACATCAACAGTAGTTGAAAGCTGCAAATAGGTAATAACATTCATCAAGAAGTATTTATTGCACTAGATACATCAACAATAGAAGAACTAAAATTATGGATGAGCTACAATTTTTGACCAATGAAACGGGCATCTATGACCAGTTCAATATTGACCAAGACTGTGTCAAGCAACTATGACCTGTTAGCATTCAGACTGATGGAAGAGGCTTGTGTGCAGTGCGAGCAATGCTGATTAACAGGTGATATACTAGCATGGCTATGGGTGTCCACCATTCATTGGAATTGGTAAAATATTGAATGTATCAGACACCATCACCAAAGTCAAATGTGTTGGACCATTGCAGCGAATAAAACAATATAATGCATATCCATTCTCTTATTTTATATCCTGCTGGAAATCCAGTAGAGCTACTGTCTGCTACAATAGATATCCAGTGGAAGTTTGAGAACAAATGCTTAAAAATAGAAAGCGCATGAATACTAACAAACGTACGGCTTTCAAATAATGAGAAACCAGACTAATTGTAGGATGCACAAGTTGGTGGAAGTATACCTATATCATGGCAGAGGTCAGGTACCACCACTAACTACTAAGCTAGAAAGTCACAGCTTGCAATGTTGTCCCATATGAGTGGTATTGAGATGATTAAAAGATAATTAAGAAGGCTTGGGGATGAGGTTGGCTGTCCCATCCCACAGATGGTCACAGTGACCTGAAGTCATGCTGATAGTCAGATTTCATGCCAAAAAGCAAAGATATCACAGCAACGCTGTAAACCACGACACAATGCATTCTACTGTCTGAACTACATCCTGCTAACCAGCAGAAGTTGGAGAATGAACACAGAAGAATGATTAATATTGCCGCCAGCAATATTTATCAATTAATAATTGTTTCTTTAAATTATTTCAAACCATGTAAAAAATCACAATTTTAAGTTACAAACCGAGTTCTTAATGATCAGTAAATAACAGAAAAAAGGTTAACAAATATCTCTATTGTACCTGATCCAGTTTCTTTTTGAAAGTCTTCAAACAATGTGTTAAACTCTTCCCAACTATCAAACTCTGTCTTTCCTTGGAAAATCCTCAAAAAATCAGCTGTTGTATCGACTGAATCTTCATCTCCATTCTCATTTAGTTTGTCTTCTTGATCTGTCATATCTTCCTGATCTCCCATATTTTTGCTGGTTCAGTTTGACTGAAGTGAACTGAAGCCGCTATGAAAGTTTTGTTTAGTCTGAAAATTGAAAACATTTCATTTGTAAAAAAGAATGAAAGATTAAATATGCCGAAATCAGATGTGCTGGGTCAGAAGGCACAAATAACGCAGCTCCGCTGTAAGCCAGCATCACAATGTACATCACGCTTCCCATCGGAAACCACACTATTTCATGCTGGTTATCAGAGAGCAAACATAGAAGAACTATTAATAACATGTACAGTGGAATCCCGTTATAACAACCTGGTTCAGACCGACAAAATATGTATGTAATAAAAACAATTTGCTATATACAGTACAAACAATATAAGATAAAAATAATTGTGATTGAAAAGTGTTGTTATTAGGAAACTTTGTTATAAAAGCATATGCTATAGAGGAATTGCACTGTACCAGTACATTTTGGTCATCCGATTCAGTGATGAAAATTTAAGAATGATTTTCATTTATCCTCGTGCTTCCTACTTGAATTTAGCCACAAGCAACTGTGCATCCAGAATGTTCAGAAAGTAAAGGCAAAATACTGAATATATTTATATTTTCTAAGAAAATCACTGCTGCCAAAAAATGTAGGATTGAATACTACATCCTGAATAGGATATGCTACTATATATATATATATTGGTTGTTTAATCAAAGTGATAATTTAATCATCTTCTGTAATCATCTCTCACTCAGGATTCTAATTTCTCTGGTATATTATGTCAGTTTTAACATTGATTGCAATGTGAGAGTGCTCACTGCTCCCTGGAAATTATGAAACAGTATCACTTTTACTCCTTTGGATAAAAGGGGAGCAAAGAATAGTAACACTTTGATCTGCAGTGCAAGTAAGAGGTGACTAAGAAGGTATTGAGGGTGAGGAATGGCTGTCCCATCAAAGTGTCCCAAAAACATTGAATGCGTCAGTCTGGAAGCAGATATCGCAACTAAGGTGTAAACACACTTGAATTCTGCTCTCCAGACTACATCCTGCCAATCAACAGGAGTTTGAGAACGAAGGCAGAAAACATAAAGGTGTGTGTGCATACATACACATGTATGGCCTTTTGCATCTTTACAGACAGATATATAATATCTATATAAAGCTTAGTCTGCCAGTTTATAAGGACCTAAGCTGTGCCCAGTTATCACACGCCCTCTCTCAACCATACTCTATATTTCAAAGGGAGAAGTTTTCCAACACTTGGAACAGTTTTCAAAGACCTGACAATTATAGAAGTAGGATCATGTTATAAAAATAAACCTTAACCGATCCAATGAGCTGTTTAACTGAGACAGCGTGATCTTAGACATACATGGCTTAATATTTGAGACAAAGCAGATGGTTACTGGCAAGATCAACCAGATTTAGACACTGGATACTGATATGAATGCACCATAGATTGGAGAAGGGAGACAGCACTCCGTGCAGAGCAGATATATATAGTCCCTGATACGCGTGTGTGTGTGCGTGTGTATATATATATATATATACCAGTATATTATATATATATATATATATATATATATATATATATATATATATATATATATATACACTCCATCCTCCATAATTATCTTTGCATATGTCAGATGTCCAAAAGATATAAAAAGCAGATGTCAATATGAGTGACTGGAATCTATAGCTACTTCCAACCTCTGTGACATCGCATGGATTTACTGCCTGGGTCATGCTGGTGTTGGCAGTAATAAGACAGATTTGTATCCATATGGATAAGGGGATGTACTGAAACTGCTTCACAAGAACCTGCTGGATATGGACACAGGGATAGTTGTGACATAAAGGCTGAAATTCTGAGAATTTGCTATTAAACATGAAACTAGACGGTAGAATGAGAAGCATATTCAATGAGCAAGCCACAGGAACAATTAGCATGCATAAACTTATGACATTTGCTAGTTGAGCCTAAGCACCTATGGGTATGTCCAGTGTGCAATAATGTCAGTTCAAAATTCATAACTCAACATTTTTTTATGGATATGGGAGCAAGAACTCACAAAATATTCTTGACTAGAAACCACCAGCACAGCCGACTCCTGAAGTACTCTCTCCGTTCTATCATCATTTCAAGGGTGTTCAAACTCAAGGTCCAGTTGGTTGGTTGCATCCAGCGGTCCTTAGGCTCATGCCCTTTGACCCAATGCCATTAAATATAATTATATTGCTGGGAAGTCTGTGGATTTTCGGCCCACCCCGGGCCAGAGAATAACTATCACACCTCCAGGAAGGTACGTTTCAACCTATGCACTGCTCCGAGCCACTGTAGCCAAGATAGAGTTCACTTTGCCCACCACCAATTGGCTACTGGTTATGCCGAACTTCTCTATTGCTCCAGGCATGCAACCAAATGTTCACGTTAAAAGAATTGTCACGTCCTGAGTCACTGTGCCTCTATGATGGGTCTCAGCCATAGGAAAAAACAGTGCTGTCAGTATCCTCCTCCCCAGTGCTGCACAGTACATCTCTGGCTCCCTCCCAACCACAGAGGATGCGCATACATATATTCAAACAAACATGAAACACATTTCAACAACAAAATAAAAGCATAATTGTATAGATGACATGCCATGAAGCTTCTATAAGAAGATAACCTCAATATAACGGTATGTCATCTACTAAGGTTTTATGTTGCATTGGTGCAACACAGACGCAACCACATGCGACAAAGTCCAGTCAAACGTTGCTTACATGATCTTCAATTCTTTCCAAAGAGGACACATTTTCTCACTTATTATTTTTGGACACATTTACACACTGCAGGTGTACTAGACCTGTTGCGGTGGCGATCTCCCTCAATTTTATAATGGTTCCTATCACCTTTTGGCCTGCGCTATCTTTCCCCATTGTTTGGGGCAAGATGGTGTTTTTTTTACATATGTTCACAAAATCTCATTCTACTGTCTACACATAGCTGTAAATACTCTCAGTAATGTTCGATGGATGGATAAGCTATACACTAATGGCAGTATGGTCTCTCATAGTTAAGTCTAGTTGTAAGAATACGCTAAACCGTAAAAATTGCACCAGCTTTTCCCCCTGCTACACTATCCTTTAGGTCTACAGGACATTGCTATTCAACTATTGTTGATTTTTTAAGCACCACTAGTATATCCAAAAATATCCCCAGTACAATATAGACAATTAGCTTTACAACCACAAGCAAGTTGGATCATGTTGGGTTTATGAAGACCATGTGAAGTTCACTTTACAACCACAAGCAAGTTAGATCATGTGGGTTTATGAAGACCCTGTGAAGTTCACTTTACAACCACAAGCAAGTTGGATCATGTTGGGTTTATGAAGACCATGTGAAGTTCACTTTACAACCACAAGCAAGTTGGATCATGTTGGGTTTATGAAGACCCTGTGAAGTTCACTTTACAACCACAAGCAAGTTGGATCATGATGGGTTTATGAAGACCCTGTGAAGTTCACTGTACTACCAGTCAACTAAATGGCATTTGCAATACAGGTAGTCTATAATTATTTTTATTCTTAGTTTATATCTGTATTCGCTCTCAAACTCCTGTAGATTATCAGGATGTAGTCCTGAGAACAAAATGGATTGCGTAATGGATTAGAGATGCAGTCAAATCTACACCATAACCTTCTTATGTCACCTCTTATGACATGCATGGAAGGAAACTAGTGTTGCTATACTTTGTTCTCCATTTGGGTTCAGACAACACTCTCTCATGTGGCATATTCTTTCCAGGACATGGTCTTCCTTATGGATTCTCTCAACACTGCACAATTCTGGGCAAGTTGACCTGCCGCAGTTAGAGACATGTTTAAGCAATCTGAATTATCACTGCACCCATGCCGAAATCGGATGTGCTAGGCCTACAAGGCACATAACGGTGGCACAACGTAATCACGCTCCCGGCGGAAATCGCACGGATATCCGTGATGGTTACAATGGAGCGAACAAAAAACAAACAAACATCACTGCACCATAGTCATCTTGGACGCCTTCTTTCCCTGTTACCGTTAACTCTGCCTTCAGCAATTAATCTTTCCATGCTGTTATATCTCTTCGTATGACCAAAAAAAACAGCTTTCTTGTTCGGATGTTAAGGAGTCAACCCTCTTCAACATTTATTGATCTTAACACTTCTTGATTTGTCTTTTTAGCTGTCCATGGTATATGTAAAATTCTTCGGTAGCATCTCATTTCAAAAGCAGTGATTCTCTTTGCTATTGTTTACCTGACAACACTGGTGATTATTTTAGTTTTAATGTTAGCCCACTGGCCTTTTTTTTTTAAAAGAATGTTTTGATTAAAATATTGAGTCTGTTTTGTGAACTATTAAAAATATTTTTCATGACATTTAATTCACTAGCATATTAAATATGCAAGTCTATAAAACAGTAAAACTATAATGAAAAAGCTATAGCAAAGTTGTAATAACGACACTAAAGTAATCCTTTTAAGATCATATGTTTTCCCAGTGGCAACATATGGATGCGAGACTTGGACTTTAGACAAGACAATATCCAAAAGAATAAATTCATTTGAAATGAAGTTTTACAGAATATCATGGACAGTTTTTTCTACGAATATCATGGACAGAGAAAAAGAAGAACATTGAAGTTTTGAAACTAAATTAAGGATCTTCTTTCTGTCCTCATATACCTTTCGGTGTTGAGGAAAGAGTGAGTGTACGGTCTTATGCCCTTCTATTTACCTCTTCCGGTGTTATATTTCCAAGTGTCTCTAATACACTATCCACCTTTTACGAGGACATCCAATAAGTCGACTGTTTTCGTATCGTTTGCTAAGGGTTTTTTGGGTAATACTTTGCTCTTTCTGTCTGGTTATGTGGCCGAACCATTTAACTTGTTGTTTCTGGATGTATTCTATTGTTGACGTGATCCCTAATTGTTTAGTGCTTCATTCCTGATTTTGTCTCTCAAGCTAACTCCAATCATACATCTCACACATTTCAATCCAGTGGTGTTAATCTTATTCCATGAATGAAAGATGGCTTCTAAATACCATCATAAGAAGGAAGCTTATATATATATATACATATATTTATCATTAGCAAAATCATTTTGTGTAGTATCTTATAAATTTATCACATCTAACTACTTCACTTCTGACAACTAAAAATTGTTACACTACACTCTAGTCTTTTCTACTTTATAGTAGCTATTACTAGTATTCGTTAGTACTTTTACCTATAGCGAAGCCTCTAAACTCTAATCCTACCTATTGTATTAGGATTATAATTAGTATTATACTAATAGGCCTAGTATTATCTAGTCACTATAGTATCATAAGTCTACTCCTATGCCTGGAATTATTTGTAATTAATTAAATAATGAGTAGGTTATAGGTCTACAATAGTAGAGAAACAATTAGATATCACAAGAGGACAAGACTACCATATCATATAGTGATATAGTAATAGTTAACTATTACAACTGACAAAGTTTAGTTATTAACCATCATACATAAATAATACTACTTATTATTATCATTTCATTATATTATGCCAAGGACTACTCAATACCACGCTAAACTAGAGTACTCTTGTCTAAATTAGAATTCATACAGAAAATTGAAATGATAGACTAAGACAGTAATTTGAAATCAGGGAAGTTGGGGATTGAGATAAAGTCAGGGATTGACGATTATTATTATTATTGGGTATCACTATTTTGGGATAACTTTTCAGTTTTTTAAATGAGTTTAGGTTAGTCCAGGTTAGCTAATTTGAGCACAGGGCAGATATCCCATTTTTATAAAGTGAACAAGAGACACACAAAAACGAGGATCCAGCTGCAGCAAAAGACATATTTAGTATTTGAAAGTGCATTTGATGTTCAATGGCAAAATAAGCTGTAGATTCAAATATCATTTTAGGTAGCTTGCTTTAATTTTCGTTACTTGGTAGTTTAATTCATTTTGGTTTCACCATTTTTAATAACGAATGCAAGCTGGCAAAAGAGAGAAGGATGGTTTTTGGCCATTTAAGCAAAGTTGATGTATTCTGAATATAAATACACTAAGTCAACTAAATATTACAATAAACAAATCGAAATTTTATCAAATTAAAATAAATTATAAAGATGACAAGTTTGACAAACACAGTTTTCATAATAAGTAAATAATATAATACCGCCAAAATGGGAACCGATGATGAGAGAAAAATGGCTTAACTTCTCTTCTGCTTGCAAAAGCTCGCGATATCATTGGTCAAAGATACGGCCACGCTATTTTTTTGTTTTGGTCCAAATGATTGTTAGAATTTGCCAAGTTTTGTAAATATCAGGGTCAGTGATGCCACAGCTAGGGTTTTTTTAACTAGGTCTGGAGTTTTTTTATTGGCTTTTTTGGAGGGTCAAATCCTTACGTTTTCTTTTTACATTAACATTACAGTGTACAGTGTGTGCAACACTATAAATTATAATTTTAATGTGCAAATTCGTAAGTTTACTATTTTAGTATATCTAAATATTTAAAATCTAGTTTTAAACTAGGCTCTATATTATCGACGTTATAGTGACTGTCTACATCAAATATATATCAAGGGGCATATTATTTCCAGAATGTTGTCTTTATCATGAATACTCTGAACGCCTCTGTCCCGGGCAAGCAGGTCTGCATTGACAAAAGACATGTGCATACATTCTTCTATGTCGCTGGTCCATCATCTTCTTGGTCTTCCTCTTCTTCTCTCGCATGGTACTCTACCCTCCAGAATCAGCATTTCGATACCATCGTATCGCTTTAACTTGGTGTCAAAAATACTATAACTACCTTCCTATGATGGTATTTAGAAACCACCCTTCATTTAGTTTCAAAATTTCAATGTTCCTCTTTTCTCATATATAGAAAAATATACATAGGCCTAAACGCCATATGTATATATTTGAAGGAAAGGCACACAAATAGATACACGACTGAAACATCACATTTACAACCAAAACATAGTACGGACAGTACGAAATTTCGATCCTACTAACCAAACATACGACATATAGCAGTAATGTTAGGGTTCAAGATGAATGAGAAAATAATAATCATCAAGTGCCGTCTCCGCTACGTAGGTTGTTTGCAACGGATCTCCAACATCCCTTGTCTCTTGTCCTGCTGTTGCACACTGCTAGACTGTAACCTGTCCATTGTGTGATATTACTCTCCCACTTGTATCTCTGCCTACCTCTTGCTCGCTTCCCTTTGACTTTACTCTCAAGTAAGGCCTTTAATAAGGTGTCATGTCTTTTAATATGTCCAAAATATTTTATTTGCCTGATCTTTATTTCTCTTAGTACACTGTAGTTCTTTCTTCATATTAAGTGTTTTATCACCTCTTTATTTGTTTTCTTCTCCTTCCATGATGGTCTCCCTATTCTCCTATATACCTCATCTCAAAGGCATCAATTCTTTCTTCTAATTGTTTATTTAGTGTCCATGTTTCTGAGCCATACATTAATATAGAATAGATGTAGCATTTTATAATTCTAATTTTTATTTTTTTGTTATTAATTTAACCATTTGGGAGTTTAAACAAATTTTAACATTTTTAAAGATTTGGGAAAATAATAAAGTCTAAAATATACAGAATTACACGGTCCTGTATATAGCAAAATGTGAACAGGAGCTATAAAGATCAAGTAGACAAATCACGCAAAGAATATGAACTATATTAACATCCAACAGACATAACCATGATAAACAACAAAATCAAGTGGAACAAACACTTTAAAAGACATGGAGATAAACTGCAACAGAAAGACTATCGTAACTGTATTTTTGACACATAAACACAAATGAAGGTAGACGTGAAACAGAAGTTAAAAGGATAATATAAATGGCTAAAAGTACTTTAAATGACAAGAGGGAAATATTAACTTCGAAATTATTCACACACTAAAAAGGAGAACTATAAAATGCGACATATATTTACATTAATGAATGGCTCAAAAACATAATAAGGAACAAGCAACAGTTAGAATACAAAATTGATACCTTTGAGATGTAGATATATAGAATCTATCTATCTATCTTCTTCTTCGGTGATCATCACTCAGTCAGGCTGAGACTTGGATTTTATGATATAGGCTGCTGTCTGTTTTTGAGTTTCTGCTGTGTTTCACTTAAATAGACTAAGACTGGCTCCATCATCTCTGCGTCCATATGGGCAGGTAGTTATGTTTCGCTGATTGTCAGACCTAGTGGAAAACAAACCTAGCTGTGGCAACGCTGCTCACCCCAGTACCAGCGAGCTGTGATTATTTACAATTTTTATTTTTTTTAAAAGGTAAAATTACAGTGTTAAATGACGGCAGATGTGAAACAAGTGAAAAGGACAATAGAAGAAAAAAACTAGAGCAAAGAATAATAACAAAACACTACCTCATACCATGCATGTTATAAGAAGAGACTGGGATTAAAGAGACGGTGTGGAGTTTACAAGCGAATTCCATGATCTTCGATTGCCCCCTAAAGACATGCAGGAGGCGTGCGATATGTATTTGCCCTGACCACGAAGGAATAGAAGAAAAAAGTAGAAATTTATTACAACGATTATTTCTCCTTAACTAACGATCACTAGAATTTATGCCATCTCTGCAAAACATTTAAAAGACTTTCAAAATAAAATAACCTATTTTTTTCAAACTAAACCAGTTATCACAAGCCAGTCCCAATCGAGGCCAACTCCTAGTTCAGCCAACAGAGGCTGGAAACTAAAATTGATCGAGCCAATCCAATATCGAGTAGGGTCACAATCCTACCCAAGCAAGAACAGGTGCTGAAGTCAGAGATGCCAGATCGAGAGGCGCACCAGCAACCATGGTATCATGAAAACCGAATAGTTGACATGTCTGCACGACAAAATTTTAAAAATCGTCGTTGTGCTCGTCCTGTGAAGTTCCCCCAGGCAGGAGCAGTATTGGATTCTGAACCTCGACAGAATCCACCCCCAGTTACTGAAGGTCCCTGTAGTCTACCTCGTGGAGCCAGGAGGCAGAAGAGAAAAGCGACTGGCCAACCAGACAGAATGAAAGCCCCTCTGAATATTATGCACTGGAATGCAGAGAGAGTTATAAATTTAAAAAACCGAACTAGAAAACACATTGCGCCAGAAAGAAATTAGTATTTGCCGCATACATGAAACCCATCTCAAGGAAAAAATAACATTCAAAATACGAGGGTATCAATGCTTTAGAGTGGACAGGAAAGATCGGAGGAAATGCGGCATACTAACTCTGGTCAAGGATAACATCAACGCCATAGAAACGTTGCCGAATACCAGATGATTGACATAAAAGACAACTCCCTTGAACTGGACATACTAAACTCCTACTGCCCAAATGACACCCCACTAAACATGACCAGTATTAACATCCCAAACAAACACTTTCTGGTAGTAGGAGACTAACAGCCACTCCCAAAGCTGGGGATATAACAATTTAGACAGAAGGGGAGAAGAGATAGAAAGTTGGCAAGATGATAACAACCTAATCCTCCTGAATAATCTACAGGATCCACCAACTTTCTACTCAAGAAGATGGCATAGCACCTCAACCCCAGACCTGGCAGTCTGCACCTCAGAACTGGCTGGAATAATGGAAAGAACAATAGACGAACAACTTGGTGGCAGTGATCACCGTCCAGTTATCATCCAAGTGAAGAAATCAACAATTACAAGACCAACTAAGCCTAGATGGAACTACAAGAAAGCAAACGGGCACATATAAGCACATGTTTAATTCGTGTTTAAATTCAAGATGTAGCAGGAGTACATTTCTACTCTTTTTTTGAAACAATAATTAGTCTTCCTCTTCTCGTTCGGAGTTTGACATGTCTACACAGCAAGTCCTGTTTTCTTAATAAATGCTGTTGTATTTGAAAGCTCCTCGGTGCTCCCATACATCTTTATGTGGATATCCATCTCCGTGGGCCAGTGTTCTTCCCATAACCGGTTTAGTGTATTGCAGACTTGCAGAATATGTTCAGTGGTCTATGCTGCCTGCCCACAAGGGCGAAGAGGTGATGGGACCAGTCTCAGTCTATTTAAGTGCCTGTTTAATCTGTTGTGTTCTGTTCTGAGGCGAAAGGTAATAACCTGTTCTGCTCTGTCGAGATAGTGGTAATTGTCTTTTGGGTAGTCAATTTTCTTGATGGTTTTGATGAGTGTCTTTTTTCTTGGTAGGCGATTTCTTGGTCTATTCTATCTTGGTCCTTTGTCAGTCTGTCTGCCGTTTCAATTTCCTGGTATGCCACAGTGGGATGATAACTAATAAGGGGAGAATAATTAGTTGAAACAAATTTATTGACAATTGTTGTTATTATCTCCCTTGAATTGCAAATGCAAACGTACAACCACCTTATAAAATGTAAAGTTCTCTGTTTACTGTGATTAAATTAGTGTTTAAAAAAAAATAAAGCATTATGTTAAATCAAAGTGACTATCTAAGACACAATAGTCAAGTTTTCTTCCTGTAAACACGTACAGTTCACGAAAGTAAGATTGGTGCTAAGGTGTCAAAATTAGGACCCATAAGAAAAGACCAAAAAAACATTGAGTGGTGTTGACTGTGATATGTGTTTTAGATCAGTGGTCAGCCCGAGTAATGATTTATGATCAGCCCGTATAATGTAGACTGTGCTATTTATGATAGATCAGTGGTCAGCCTGTGTGATGTGGAGTGTGCTATGTATTATAGATCAGTGGTCAGCACGTGTGGTGCGGAAACCAGAAAATGGAGCTCATATTAGTTGCACTATTACCTAACATGCACATCGTAAATAGTGACTAAGAATGTTTTGAGGGTTGAGTTGGCTGACCCATCCATTGAGGGTCTAGTGATCCAGTGATCCAAAAGTCACAGGATTTCCTAGACAAAAAGGTGACTTTAGCTTAAGGCTGGAGATGGATTTAGCTGATATGTCAAGACCAACTATCATTTGGAAAAACAAAATCAATGCTATAAATTCATACATGTCTACAAGAATCATTACTTTCAATATTAAACGCATGCGGTTGCATCTGTGGGTCCCACAAATGTCCCACTTGACAAACCACCCATGCCACAGTAAACCTTAGTAGATGACATGCCTTTATATTGAGGCTCTTTTATGGAAGCTTGTAGCATGTCATCTATACAATTATAGACCTCCTCTGAGTAGAAAACTCATTCAATATGCATTGCACTGAGCTGAAGTCTCCTGAGTATGAAAGAAAGTACACAAAAAAATTACCCCACTGCACATATGAAGTAAGTTTTCTTGTGGTTCAGAATCAGTCAATCAATATTAAATCGACAAATATATCTACTTGCGTGGTTTTTACTTCTAATGATAAGGGGGGGGGTTAACTCCCTTTCACTCTTAAGAAATCCAAAAATGTTTTTTTATTGCTAGTAATTTAGCCAAATGGCGGGTAAAACCCCTCCCGTAACGATTTGTTTTACAAAAAAGGTAATCACCCCTTTCTCAGTAAAAAGATGGAATTATTTCATACAACAACGGAAGAATGCTTTTTTACATTAGATTTTTAAGTAAAACCACTTCTACATCGAAAACGTCTCTACGGCCCTGATAGTTATCTATGGGCCTTTATGTAACAATGAACTCCACATCAAAATCCACTTAGTTGCTGCTTACGAAATGTTTGACAGGTAACAGTGTAGCTATTCTTTACTCACCTTCCAGTCCCGGCTAAACAAGGGCAATTTTTATCCATTGCTCCAACCCAGGCCTAAATAAATTAAGTTTATTTAACTACCATTGCTTTCAGATTGTTCACTAGAAACAAATTGTCAAAGATATTCTTTCTTTTTAATTGTATCAAAGAACACAGGTTAGCTGTGTTGGAAATCTAATTTATTCATTGGATGATCCCCTGACAGACTCCTGACAATTTCATAATATTTTAAAATAATTAAAACGTCTACAGAAAATACGTTATGACCACTGATCTATGTATAAATATATTTAAGCCTTTACTATCGCCTGCGCTTAGTGTTACCATGCCCCCGTGTCAAAAAGCGTGCCAAACTCGTAAACATGATCACACTTCTCTTGTTTTCACGAAGCTATACCAAGTGTGTTGATTCCAACACGTGACACATTCGTTATATACCTATTAGTAAACTGACAGAAAACGGGACACGTCACAACCGGGCGAGATATCAGGCAGCGATATAAAACCAAGACAATCCCCGTGAGACAGTGACTAACACACATATCTGCCAATCGCATAAACAAAAGCATATTTCCGCTATTATAGTGAGAAATATATTTATCAAGTCAAAATATTTTAAGTTTACATTTAAAAAAACTCAACCAACACAATATATGTTTTTATAGTGTGAATTAGCGTTATTTTTGAAAGTAAATGTTCTCTCAACCATTAAGTTTTCAAAACTCATAAACTGCAATTCCGTTCTCTCCCCCCCCCCCCGAAACGTGGCAATGTACATATTCAGAGAATTGCAGAAATGGTATTGACTAGATGTGATGGGAGAAGGTGCTCCCTCTCTGGAAAGATCAGAAGAACGCGTGATCAGCAACTGACTGGGACACTGAGCTTTTAGATGGCTGACACTGAGCTTTTAGATGACTTTTAGATGTCTGACGGAACAGCAAGGAGAGCATATATAGGAATGCCCCCAGTGCTGTGACACTTGTTCCTAATCAAAAATCAATAATCCACTGAAATAAAATATCATTTTCTTGTAAAATGTGACAATTACGAATTTAAGTCATTAAAAACTATACATTATCACTATGTATAAACATATTTTTCTTTATTTTTTCAACAACAAAAAATGTATTCTTTACAATAAAACAAAATGAAATAATTTGACTAAACATTTGTTTTTAATCGCAAAAGTAAAAAAAAATGATAAAAAAGTCGAGTGAAGCACTTTCTAAGCAGCTCTCCTATACCCCCGTAATCCTCTCTCGAGGCGGTATGACATAGCAGGCGCCGACATCGAAAGCCACTCGGACGCTGAGTATAGCTCACCACTCAGCTGAGCACGTTTATGCTGTTAACATTCCGTACGACCGAAAACTTCACCCCGGTGACTTCGTCCTGTCTTAACATGTCATATGGGGAGGAACCAGCCTAGATCCCAAGCGGTACTGTGACGAGCGAGCTGACTCGACACTGGCTGAACCTTGACCCCGCGGTGGAGTCTAAGACATGTGAACGGACTACTGACACTGGTTCCCATACAAAGTCAAGAGCCAACTTTTGTAAAGTTCCGCGGGGAACTTGAACCTTATACGGACATTATCCCTTAACATTCAAAAGCTTATGTACCACACATTTTGTTACCCATGTCAACAGTGAGGGAAGAATGTCGCGCATATTGCTTTCAAAAAACGTTTCTATATATAGGACAACGGGGAAAAATTACATAAAATCTCTCAATATAAATTAGAGTTATTAATTTAAATGATATTGCCAATTATCAGATCAAAATATTTGTGTTTTGATGATTTATTAATATCTCATACTTATTACCACCCTTGATTTTGGAGTGTATGCCCGGCTATGTCCCTTGGTAAATAAATGCTACTATCTTTAACTTCCGGTTCAAATAATGTTTTTGTTTTGCTGAATCAAGAACTGGTTGATCATTAATTTAACACATTAATATCGTAGAAATTAAATATCTGCGTTACTGATACGGCTTCAAGGATTTCCACACATACATTATGATTCGTTCAACCTTATGTAATTCGACAATGAAGATCTAAAGAAAATTGCAATGAAACGAGAGACATGGAAGGAAATCTTGTTTGTTGTTAGTTAGATACTTGGACAAAATTTTCAGAATTGTGCTATATTTCTACATAATTACTAATAATATAGTTAGATAGCCCTTCAAAAATGCATTTCAACGATACCTCAACCAAGTATGTACGTCAACCCTGAAAAAATGTTACGTATTTTTTTCGAATAAATTTGACATCTAAATAATTTACATTGAAACACATATCATATAGTATATATACTATAAAGAAAAATATAAATAAGACTTGTGGCAAAATGTACCAAAGCTGATAATTTCTAACTTATCTTTGCTAACTTATCTTTCAATAATATAAGCCATAAACTATAAGTTTTTTTTTCGTGAAGACAAGACACATCTGTTGATCCTATTTCTATAATTTTTTGGTGTGCGCAGAACTAGATAATCTTAAAAATGGCAGCAAATTAGCATAATTAAAATAAATTATCAAACTAATGAATATAATTAAATACCACAGAAAATATATATATTTGTGTTGGCAAAGGCAAGACGCATCTGTTGATCCTATTTATGTAATTTTTAGGTGCACGCAAAACTAATTAATATGAAAATGGCTGCATATTCGCATAATTGAAATGAACATAAATTATCAAACTATTGAATATAATTAAATACCACAGAAATTATATATATTTGTGTTAGCACATTCCATACACATCTGGTGATCCTATTTCTATAATTTGTAGGTGTGCGCAGAACTAGTTAATCTTAAAAATGGCAGCAAATTAGCTTAATTTAAATGAAAATAAA
The DNA here is from genome assembly GCA_034231615.1 of Meghimatium bilineatum. Lineage (NCBI taxonomy): Eukaryota > Metazoa > Mollusca > Gastropoda > Stylommatophora > Philomycidae > Meghimatium > Meghimatium bilineatum. The sequence goes on from CM067308.1 coordinate 11,053,829, forward strand.
TTATAAAACTATTGAATATAATTAAATACCACAGAAAGTATATATATTTGTGTTGGCAATGGCAAGGCGCATCTGTTGATTCTATATCTATAATTTTTAGGTGCGTCCAGAACTAATTAATATTAAAAATGGCAGCAAATTAGCATAATTAAAATGAAACTAGAGACATGGAAAATCTTTGTAAAAAAGGCGTACTTGGACAAAATTTTCAGAATTGTGCTACATAATTAACAAATAATATAGTTAGATAGCCCTTCAAAAATGCAATTCAACGATACCACAATCAGGTCTGTACGTCAATCCTGAAAAAAAAGTTTCATATTTTTTTTAGAATTAATTTCACATCAAAATAATTTACTTGAAATATATAGGAAAATGTAAATAAAACTTGTGACCACAAAACAATGTCAATGTTAATTTCTAACTTATCTTAGTTATTTTCAATAATACAAGCCACAAACTATACATTTTTGTTTGTTTGTGAAGATAATACACTTCTGTTGATCCTATTTCTACAATTTTTCAGTGCGCGCAGAACTAATTAATGTTAAAAATGGCAGCAAATTAGCATAATGAAAATAAATGAAATTATCAAACTATTGAATATAATTAAATACCTCCGAAATTATATATATATATATTTGTGTTGGCAATTTCAAGACGCATCTTTTGATCCTATTTCTATAATTTTGAGGTGCATGCAGAACTAATTCATATTAAAATTGCAGAAAATTAGCATAATTAAAATGAAAATAAATTATCAAACTATTGAATATAATTAAATACCACAGAAATTATATATATTTGGGTTCAATACAAGAATCCGTGGACAAATCACGTGACAACATACCACTTTTTAATTTCATATGCTATTGAACTATCTCGGAAACTTAAAAAGTCGTAACTTAAATAACCGATCTAGCGATTTGCGCGCAATGAACTGGCTATCCACCTCCCACGTAGTGAGCAGCGGGCATGTCAAGTGGTCGGAGGCTCTCACCGCTCAATGTGTCTAATAGTGGACACGTCTGTATATGCAATTTTTAGGAATTTCATTCCATCTATTTATGTTAGCTGTTTATTCCATAGAAATCTGTCCACTGGTTCTTGTATTGTACCTATATTTTTATTAGCATAGGCAAGACACATCTGTTGATTCTATTTCTATAATTTTTAGGTGCGCACAGAACTAATTAATATTAAAAATTGAAGCAAATTAGCATAAAAAATTGAAAATAAATTATCACACTATTGAATATAATTAAATACCACAGAAATTATATATATTTGTGTTGGCAAAGGTAAGATCCTATTTCTACAATTTTTAGGTGCGTGCAGAACTAATTAATATGAAAAATGACAGCAAATTAGCATATTGCTGCTAGAGTTTGATATGATGAGATACTGCTGCTAAAGTGCTGTCCATAGATTCATCAATAGGTTTTACCCTTCTCTCCCCACCCACCCATAACCCCAAATATTTAGGAAACTACAGTCTTGCTTAATTATGTATTTTAAAAATTCACTCATATGCCTTTTAGATCAACGTTTGTCTTAGCGTACATGACTTTCTTCTAGCTCACACATTCTGTCTTCTAGCTCACACACCTGTCTTCTAGCTCACACATGTCTTCTAGTTCACACATCTGTTTTCTAGCTCATACATGTCTTCTAGTTCACACATATATCTTCTAGATAAACGTTTGTCTTAGCGCACATAACTGTCTTCTAGCTCACACATCTGTCTTCTTGTTCACACATATGTATTCTAGCTCACACATCTGTCTTCTAGCTCACACATCTGTTTTCTAGTTCACACATCTGTTTTCTAGCTCACACATCTGTCTTCTAGATCAACGTTTGTCTTAGCGCACACAACTGTCTTCTAGCTCACACATCTGTCTTCTTGTTCACACATGTCTTCTAGATCAACGTTTGTCTTAGCGCACACAACTGTCTTCTAGCTCACACATCTGTCTTCTAGATCACACATCTGTTTTATAGCTCACACATCTGTCTTCTAGTTCACACATCTGTTTTATAGCTCACACATCTGTCTTCTAGATCAATGTTTGTCTTAGCGCACACAACTGTCTTCTAGCTCACACATCTGTTTTCTAGTTCACACATATGTCGTCTAGCTCACGCATCTGTCTTCTAGTTCACACATATGTCGTCTAGCTCACGCATCTGTCTTCTAGTTCACACATCTGTCTTCTAGCACACACAACTGTCTTCTAGCTCACACATGTTTTCTAGCTTACACATCTTTTTCTATTTCACACATATCTTCTAGCTCACACATCTGTCTTCTTGTTCACATATATGTCTTCTAGCTCACACATGTTTTCTAGCTTACACATCTTTTTCTATTTCACACATATCTTCTAGTTCACACATTTGTCTTCTAACTCACACATCTGTCTTCTATTTCATATGACTATCTACTAGCTAACAAAGTTGTGTTCTTTCTCAAAACAGGACACTGAAGCTTAAAATTGACTTATTCAAACTTAAAGAACAAAGTGAAGTCAGGAAATCAACTATAGACAGACTGATTATCCAGTTGAATAAATATGTACCTCAAACACTTGGTAATGATGTTGTCTCGCTTTTCATGTTTATTTGATCACATGAATATATTGTTGTTGACATACTTGTCACACTACAACAATTATATTTCATATACTATATATTCATCCAAGACTGGTAACATCACCTTTGTGTCTATGTAGACAGACAGCAGAACATAACCTGCAAGACTACATTTCATTAAACTAGTTAAAGGAGGAACACTGGCCCACAGAGATGGATATTCACAGAAAGATGTTAATTAATTTGGCAGACCATCTGATTGAGTTGGCAGATGTTTTTTTTTTCCACCTTTTGATACAGACCGCAGAGTTTGATGAATCCATTGGCTTGGAGTGTTTTCCAGTGCTCTTTGGGCACTCTTCCTCTGTGTTCATTCTTAAACTCCTGCATATTCAATCATCAAGTGCCATGCCGACTGGCGTAGGCGATCATGTTTCTCCACGACTCTCTGTCTCTTGTGTTGTCAATAAGCTCGGTTGGTGAGCTTCTACCATGCTACGATACAAGCCCATCTAGTAACTTTTCTCTTTGAAAACCTCTATCTCTTCTCCCTTTGATCTTTCCAGTGGTTATTAAGTGTTCAAGCTGTGCTCTTCATAGCACATGCCCAGGAAACCTTGACTGTCTGCCTCTAATGTTTGATATGATTGATCTTTTTACGCCAGCATCAATGAGAACCTCTGCATTAGTTTTCTTGGCTGTCCATGGTATTTTCATCATTCTTCTCAGAAACCACATTTCTGTAGCCTCCAATTCATTTTGAATTTTCTTGTTTTTGAATTTCCTGCATATTAGCAGGATGTAATCCAGAGACTGCATGATCATCCTGTCATGTTCGTCTGTCATAGTCGATAATGACGATTTGGGATCAACTGTAAAAGGTAAAGGTAATATGAGTTATGAACCAGTGTCATAACACACGGTTTCCCATAAGTGCTCAGCTGTCTAGTAAGTGGTTGACCAGAAACCCCCATTAAAGATGGATGTGTCGTATTATTGGTGTAAATAAAACGGCGATTCAACGCAGAGAATTTCCATTCTCTGTACTAAATTCTGCTGGAAATCTAGTAGGACCATTGTTCTGCTGCAAGAGATATCCATTGGGAATTTTGGAATGAACGCTGAAGAAAAAGACCAGAAACCGCCTGAAAAGGGTCCTCGACAACACTTGCTAAATTAATATGGCACCTTCCCAGAGTTTGTATCCAACTTTCTCATGTCTGGTTTAACCATGGGAGTAATTTTTATTTAAACCACGAATAATGAATGGACCCATGTGACGTCAGTGACTCACAAAGCTGTACTAAATTTGGTTTGTTGTGCTGAAAGGAGCAGATATCTCAGACAGCTGTAAACCTTGATTTGGCAGATTCTGTTTTCCAGAATGCATCCTGCTAGTTTACAAGAGTTTGAGAATGAATGCAGAAGAAGAAGTAATGGTTCATGTCTGGAACGTGCGCCTACCAATGTTTACAGTGCTCATAGTTTTTAATGAATTGTCTGGTCATAATTTTTTAAAACATTGCAGATGTAATTGTTTAGTAGTTTGAAGCCAGGGAAATAATTAACGAAAATAGGAAGAACACAGTTTTTTAAACACAGTAGGAGAGGGTAGGGATAGAATTAGAATTAGTTGTAGGTAAAGGTAGGCCCCATGGCAGCCACCTGATGTCACGGATGAATATAACTTCATGCACTAAGCTACAGCAGCTATTAATTGGAGTGGCTAGTTCCCTTTCTTACTGTCTTTACCTCCCCTAACTCATGCGTCAGGTACCTTATTACAGCTGAGTCGACAGGAGGGGTGGTCGTGTCCAGCAAGAAATCAAACAGGAATTTTTGTTTGTCCAGACAAGGTTTCGAACCTGGTATACTGTAATCCAGTGATAGCAAGTAAGCTCACTATCAACTAGGCTACTGTGCTCCTCAGAATTAGTTTTAACACTGCGCATAACACCTCTCCCCTCCAAACTCTCATTAAATCATGGCATAATTTCACTAACATTAGCCATTTTTGTTATTTGTGGCGACACTCTCTGCAAGTGATGTAAAATTATTGACTACATGAAAACTGTGTACACCATAACAAACTTTCAATGAACCTGTGCATAATTTCTGAGCTAGTTCTATTTTCTGCTTATAGACGAACTATTACATAGGCATGCGTTCCAGACAAGGACAGACGTGACATTATTCTATTGATCTGCTGATGCCCAAAAATGGATAAAAGTATAGCAACCTTGTGATTTGCTATGCATGTTATAAGAGACAGCTAAGGAGCTTTAGGGGTGTACTTTTCTATCCTATCACATGGGTCAAAGTGACTATAAAGCCGTGTCAAAGAATGAGTCTAGAGAACTGAGTTCATTATGTGTGGTTTATAGCTTATCTGCGATATCTCGTCTTTCTGCGACACATTCCAACTTCAGAATGACTTCTGGGTTACTTTAGTATTCTACGGGATGGGTCAAGCCAACCCCAAATTTCCTTATTTATCTTTAAAAACATACATGACAGGTCATAGTTTTGCTATTCTGCGCAACACTTTAAGATCTCGTCAACATACTGGGGCGACTAAATCTTCATATCCATGATAAGGGGCTGGCTGTGATGTGTACTGACCCAAATAAAACATTAATTAAAGTCTATATTATTACGAGCTCGTAATATGAAGATTAGTCACAACTTTCTAATTTTCAGGGGGGATCTCCCTAGTGTAATGGGGTTAAGCTGTTCGACTTGAGTTCAAGAGGTCATGAGTTCGAATCTGGCTCATGTCATTTTGTGTATAAAGTGGATTTTTTCAGAGATCCCTGGGTTATCACTTGAAGCTATGGAGTTACGTGCTATGAGTGGTACTTTTGGCAGACGGCATGCCACTTTGTTGAGAGTGATGAGTATATATGGGAAACCGAGTACAGTGAAGTCAATCCTCTACACCTTTTGAACCCTTTTTTAACTTTTCTAATTTTCAGATGATGAGAGATAAAAAAGACAGAAAGTAGAACAGACTGCAGATAAGCATCAACAAATGACTTCAGTAGTGGAATATGAAGAGTGGAAAAGAAAAATATTAGCAAGAACTGCTGAAACGTCTTGATGCTTTACTAACCCTATTGCTCATGAATGGAAACAATCAGGGCTTCATGATTGAGGTGCCAAAGAGGGAGTTTTAGTGGTGTACTTTGCTGTCCTATTACATGGGTCCTCCAATTGTGTTGTTAAATGTTGTGTGTGAAGTTGGAGTTGTCAGACTTTGGCTATTGTCAGCACGTGTTGTATGCACAAAGTGCAGGTTGCTTTGGTTCCATTCTAATGATGTGACTAAACCACTTTGTTTGCTGTCTCTCAATGTAGTCTTGAGATGGTTTTTATTTCTTCTCTGATATCTTCATTTCTCTGTTGATCTCATTTCACTCAAATGTATTGTTAAAACCATATCTTGCAAGGTGATTTGGTGCCACTAGAATGGGCCCGGTTCAATTCCCGTTAGTCTCAAGAGTTTTCACCTCTCTGGGGGACTGTGTGCTAAAGATTTAAATGTGGTACCCTTATGACCCTGATAGGTGCAGGTTTATAGATAGAATAGATATTTAATGTAAATAAAATTGTTGAAGATTATATGAAGTATTTTGTCTTTTTTTTTTAACCACAATGAATGACAGAATTATATCAAAGAATGACAGATTTAGAGACATGTCTCAGAAATAAGAGATTTCTTCTACATCAATCGCTTTGATTCTGAAATATTTTTGAGTCATGACCCCATTTTATAGAAACAAACTGATCTGCGACCCCATTTTACGAAACAAAGTTACCCTCTACCCGAATACATTAATACAAGGTCTTGATATAGTTAGAAGAAAACATACAAAATTACGGCTTTTTGCGTCTTTACAGATGGTCGAAAAGCTGGCAAGTGCAAAATTTCATATGAACAAGAAGACCCTCAAATTAATTAAATAGCCAAAATGCATAGTGTCTATGTTTCACACGATTTCTTTCCTAGGCAAGTTTTATTGGTTGGTTGCTGATCCAGCTGTCCATGGGCGCATGCCCTTTGACCCAATGCCAATATGTGATATATGCATGTGTTTATGAGCTGTTGTTTTGTTCCAAATAATGTGTTCCATTTATCTAGCCCTGGAGGGAGATTCATTTTCCTGATGTCATCCAGTGCTGTGCATTTAAAAAGGTTGCGGTCAACATTTTCATAGGGATGAGTGCACAGCCGGCACTCTGGAGTGTGTTGTGGTTGTATTTTGTTCAGGTGATTGTTAAGCTGTACATGTTGTGTGGTGTGCAGTCGGAAGATGATACTCTGATCTTTTCTTCCCAGGAGGTTGATGGATTTTGCGGGTCACATATTTATAGATTTCCCTCCCAGTGTTTCCCATAGCCCATCTGTTCATCCAATTTTGTTTAGTCGCAGATTTCAGCATCATTTTAACTGTGTGCATGGTTGTTTATGTATATGGCTGTTCTTGTTGAGCTCCCATCTTTGCTAGTCTGTCTGCCTTGTCATTGCGAGGTGTGTTTGAGTGACCAGATATCCACTGCATAACAATGTAAGTAGCTGGTTGGCATGGTGATATATTTCCACCAGCTCAGGCTTACAATGTACATCACATTCTAGTGCTTGAAAAGCGAACACAGAATCTGTGAAAATAACAATGTTTTGAACTTTTGATGGAAAGGCATCAAATATGGTCTCTAGGTGGTACAATGAAACTTCTAGTGCTGTTATTTAGGCTTCATAGTTAGAACATATCTCCCCACAGGCATCAAACAACTCATCAAATGTTTTGTCTGGATATTCTATATAGACACCATAACCTGCTTTGATGGTGGCTTTGAAAACAGACTCATCAGTATTGACATTCTTCTTCTTCTTCTTTCGTTCACTTGAAACATGTCTATATCTGTAATTCTGTCTCCTTAATAAAACTCACTGTCTTTTGTAGTTCATACAGTGTCCCATAGAGTTTTGATTCCAGTGTTGTTTCCTCTGGCCAATATGTCTGCCTCAGCATTTCATGCTCAGAACACTCTTGAAGTATATGTTTGGCACTCTGTGCTGCCTGTCCACATGTACACATGGCAGTGTTGCCAATCTTGAACTTTGTATACATGTGACTGCGGAGTCGGTTGTGTCCTGTTCTGATACGTAGAATTATAACTTGTTCTGGTCTGTTCATAATATGATAGTCATCTTGTGTTGGTGTTTGTGGCTTTCTTATTGACTTGATCATCTGTTTTTTCTGATGGTAGGTGATTGGTATATCTGGTTGGTCTTCGGCAGCACCTTCCTTAGCCAGTTGGTCTGCTTTTTCATTTCCTGGTATTCCACAGTGAGAGGGTATCCACTGCATGGTTACCCTATACTGGTAAGACAATTCGCTAAGTAGTTTTTTTAAGTCTGTTAGTTTTCCAGACTGGAGAGCTTGAAGCACTGACCTTGCATCTGTCAGGAATACCACAGGCTGTAGGTCAGAGTTGGAGTTCAGCAGTTTTTTAGCTGACACACTAATTGCCTGGATTTCTGCATCATAATTATTGCAGAATTTTCCTGTCGGTGTTCTGATTGTATCTCTAGGCTTGTGTGGATATTCTAAATATACACCTGCACCTCCATTCCTCACAGCATTCTGTGCTGACCCATCTGTGTACACTCTGACCCATATATCCTGTGGATATTACTCATCCAGGAAACTGAGGGTGACTGTCCTTCGCTGCACACTGTTCTGTTCGTCCTCGCTTAGTATTCCTTTCACATGGGTCTGAATGTATATTGGCATTCCATGGCTTTCACTCCACGGGGTTTGCTCTGGTACAGACCTTAAGGGGCTGTCAACTTCATGTAGGTCTGTAAGTTGTCTACGGAGTCGTTTAGCTTGATGGATAAAGCTGCTCCTTTTCAGTCGTCCCATTGCTAGATTTTGGAATCTTTCCTTCATTGGATGACTTGGCATACACTGAAACTTTTCTGCTTGAATTAGTACTTTTGTGTCTCTGCGTTCGCCAAGTGTTTGCATTCTTCCCATTTTCTGCATCTCTGCTATGGGTGTTGATTTCATTGCTCCCAACATTATTCTAAGTGCCTGGTTTTGCACTTTATCTAGATCTTGTAATGTGGTGTTTGATGCAGGACACCACGCAGCTGAACCGTATTCCAGGTGTGGTCTTATGCCTTGCTGGTAAACTTTACTGAGTATATTTCCACTGGCTCCCCATGTGGTTCCACTTAGTTTTCTCAGGATAGCTAGCTTCCTCCTGGCTTTTGTTGTTGCTTTGTTTATGTGCTGCTTCCATGTCAGCTTATCATCAAAAGTAACTCCGAGGTATGTGGGTTGTTTGTCTTCTTTCAAGAGCTCTCCATCTATCTTGATATGACCAGCTTTTTGTTTTGGTGAGAGGGTAAAGAGTGTAGTGCTGCACTTATCTGTGTTAATGCTGACGCACCATCTATTAGCCCATAAGGTTAGGGCATCGATAGCTCTTTGTATTTGTTTAGTGGCCACTGTTGCATGTTCTTCCGTGCACCAAATCACCAGGTCGTCAGCATACATTGCCACTTTGATCCCGTGTGGTAGTTCAGCAACTAGGTCATTGATGTAAACCAAGAAAAGTGTGGGTGACAGGACTCCTCCCTGGGGGACTCCATGACGCAGTAGAACCTTCTTGCTCTTGCGACCATCTAATTGTACCCTGGCTCTTCTATTATGCAGGTATGCTTTTACCCATTTGTACATTCTTGAGCTAACCCTGCAATTTCGCAATTTCTTTAGGAGCCCTTCTTTCCAGACCTTATCAAATGCTTTCCTGAGGTCTATCCATGCTGCTAGTACCAGTTTCTTTTCTTGGAAGGCATCCTCAATCTCTTGGGATAGGTAGGTTGCCTGATCTTCAGTAGAGTAGCACTGTCTGAAACCTGCTTGCTGTGATACCAGAAGGTTTTCACTTTCAAGGTACCACTGCATCCTAAGATTGATAATGCGTTCCATTGTTTTACATAGACAGCTTGTGAGGCTGATGGGCCTGTAGTTGGAGACTGTGTTGCCATCTTTTCCTGATTTGAGGAGTGGTATCATTATTGCTTCTCTCCACGCCTGTGGTACATTACCTGTGGACCAGCTTGTGTTAAAGATCTGCAGTAGCTTTGCTCTTGCTGCACTTCCCAGGTTTCTAATCATTTCATTGGACACTCCATCAGCTCCAGGGGACTTTTTCATTTTCAATTTGGATATTGCATGCTCCAGTTCTCTCATTGTGATTGGTGCCTCCATGACTTCAGGTATAGGTTCACCTTGTCCAATGTTTTGCTGGTTCTCTCGAACCTCCTGTTGTTTGTCTGGGCTGACTTTGACGTTATTGTCTTCTGCAAAGGAATCTGCAAAGTAATCAGCTGCATGTTTACCTGTTAAAATGTTTCTATCTTTATAAAGTGTGATCCTGGTATTTCTCCCTGTACCTTCATCCTTTAGTTGTTTTACAAGTTTCCATAATTTCCTAGTATCTCTTTCTAGGTTCAGCGACTCTGTTTTTTCTTTCCAGCTGCTCCGTCTGGCTTGTAACTTGGCTCTTTGAAATTTAGCCTTTGTTTGCTGATATTTGTTGTGATGTTCTTGGCTAGGTCTGTTCTCAGCCTGCTGTCTAGATGTTTCCATCTCATTTTGCAGCTTTTCCAGTTCATCATTCCAGTAGGGTTTGTAGTTTTTGCGTGCCCCCCTGGGTATGGTTTTACTAGCAGCATGTAGTATACATCTATTAAATTCACTCACTGCTCTATTGATGTCTTTGTCCAAGTTCATGTCCTTAGCTAGAACACTGGTTAAATGCTGGTACATTTTCCAGTCTGCCCTTTTATAGTTCCACCTAGTGAGCGTGCTGCTGTCCGTGGTAAATTCATTGTGGATTTCCAGAAATACTGGTCTGTGGTCACTACCTCCAAGGTGCTTTCCAACAACACGTGTGATGTTCCATTCCAAGCCTGGTGAGTGGAATGCTAGGTCTGGTGTAGAGGTGGTGTGCCATGCTCTCGAGTAGAAGGTTGGCGAGTCTGCTGGCTGGTTAATAAGAATGAGATTATTTTCATCCTGCTTGCTCTCAAGTTCCTCACCTCTCTTGTCGATATGATCATAACCCCAGCTCTGAGAGTGGCTGTTGAAGTCACCACACACCATAAGTCTCTCTTTGTCTGGAATTGTGTCTAGTGCCAATGGTTTATCATTTGGGCAGTAGTAGTTCAGGAGATGGAATTCTGCACTGTCTGTTTTTAGGTGGAGCATCTGGTATTCTGCACCTTCCATATATACTTCAAGCTGACATGCGCTGATATTGTTTTTAACAAGTGTCAGAATTCCACCCTTTCGCATGTCCTTTCGGTCAGATCGGTAGCGCTGGTAGCCTCTGATTTTGAAGGCTATGTCGCTGCTGAGGTGTGTTTCTTGGATACAGCATATGTTAACTTGTTCTTCACTGAGGACATTTTCAAGTTCCAATTTTTTGCTGTATCCATCTCTTTTACTGTTGACACCCTCAGCATTCCAGTGCATTATTTTTATTGGTCGTTTGTTTGTTTGGCCAGTAGCTCTATTCCCTTGCCTCCTGGCTCCTCGGGGCAATTGAGAAGGACTTCCAGTAACTGAGGTTGGGCCCTTTCGAGGTATAGGGCCCGGCACCGTCCCTGCCTGAACGTCCGCCACAGGGCAGGCACCATAACTTTATAGATGTAGACATGTTACCATTGTGTTTTGTGCGTGGCATCCTGATTATCTGTGCGCCTTTTGGCTGGATGCCTCCGTCTTCAGCACTCTGCTTACTAGGGCAGGACTATGGTCCTGCTCGAGTGGGACTGCCCGACCAGTCTTAGTTTCCAGCCCCTGATGGCTGAACTAAGCCCCATCACCTCTGCACGGTGCTGGTCTCGATGGAGAGTATTGACATGAATCCATTGTTCTGGGTAGGTGTCTATTGTTTTCTATGTTGCTTTCATAAGACTTACTGGGTCAGAAATTTTCTGTTCATTATTTCTTAATTGTGTCTTGATTTCCGGCAATTTAAAACCTGCATGTGGTGATAAACATTTTTCTACTCTTTGCAGTTCTTGTCTCTTGTCTGGGAGGTGATAGCTGCCTTTTATTTCATCGTACATGGCTCAGGACTGACTTTTGATTTATTCTGTAGTTTGGTTGCCAGTTTTCTACAAGTTGTTTCTACAAATGTAGAACCTCTTGAGATGTGGAGAGATATGGCTTCAATGGAGGCTTATGAAAGAAACAAAAAAATGAACAAAGACCACCCAAATAATTTGTTCATTAGGTTACTGCGGCACCATCCACTTTGTCGGACATCCTCTGACCATTTGGTTATTTATATCCAAATAAACAAGCCAGTTTTATTAAGATGCTGCTTTATCATTTTTTACTTGGAGGCTTTGAATGATAGTTTAAACAAGAAAACATGATCAGCCTTTTGATATAAATGTTGAAAATGTTTTGTGTATTGTAATTTGTAGGTTTTCTTGTTTACACATCATAACACCCTAGTTTTAGTGATAGTTCGTCTTGTCTAAGTGGACCATTCTAAAAACATGTATTTTACGTAGTACATTTTTAAATAAATGTAAACAAGATTATATGTGAAAGTAGATATGCTTTCAAAATAGACAAAAAATTGCCAAATATTTCATTTTTTGCATTCGTTCTCAAAATCGATTGGTAGAATGTAGTCTAGAGAACGGAATGCTTGTGTCATGGTCTAGAGTCTTGTTGAGATATCTGCACCATTCGTCTTGTCATATTCAACTTAATCATGAACCAGATATTTAAAACGGCAACCCTGTGAAAGAGATGGCAACAATCTGAAAGAGATAGCAGCTCTGTGAAAGAGATAGAAACTCCGTGAAAGAGATTATAACCCTGTGAAAGAGTTAGAAACCCCGTGAAAAAGATAGAAACCTCGTGAAAGAGATAGAAGATGGAGATCCGTTGCAGTCAACGCTTGAAAATTAGACTTAAAATAGCCACGGCTGCAATGCCCAGATTAAATACCATATGGGAGAGCAGAATAAGTACATCAGTGAAGATACGTCTGGATACCATTGTATGCCATGTGTACCATTATAGGTCATGTCGTGGTGTGAGACTCGGAATTGGACGAGTGGTTCATGTTGTCGGTGAACGATACCTCGGCTAAGAAGACGAAAGAGCTATGGTCCAACTCTTCTCGCGGATGAGAAATGGTTCAGCATCCGATGGGCATAGGTACTGAACGTCGAATTACACGAGGCAGGTTCACAGACGGCGGGACACCTCGCGCGAGATAGACGTCTCGCCGGTGGAAATCTCACGATTTATTCGTTGTGGTTATAAAAGAATGAACGCAGAAGAAGAAGAATATGCCATGCATACGATATGAAACAACCCCCAGAGTGAACTTTTTGCAGACGATCAAGCAATAATATCAACATTAGAACAACGGCAACATTACATGAATAGACTTCACGCGCAGTTCTCCTAGTGATCACAGTTAAATAATTTGATAATGTTGTGTGTTTCTTGTTTGTTGTTTCTTGAAAAAAGTATCAGTTGGACAGTAACCCTTTAAAAATATTTATTGTTATTTATTTATTTTTAATATTTGTTACTTAGTTGATTCATCCTCATCAGGTACCATGCGATCTTGGCTCTCTACTGCTCTCTATCTCCAGTGCTAGGCCCTATGTATCTGTATCATTGTCGTTTCCTTGCCGTGATAGGTTGTTAAACTGTCTAATATTTTCTCACATAGTCGTCCTCTGTTGTCTTCAATCTTGCCTGTTGTGCCTATGTTATCCAAATCTCCTTGTCTCATAACGTGGAAAATAGAGAAGATTGTCGTGTTCTTATATTATTGATTAAGCTCCATCTTGAATTTGACTCTTTCAATACCTCCCCATTAGTTGTCGTGGCAGTCCATGGTATTTTCAGCATTCTTCTGTAGAACCAGCAAGGAAGGGAACTGACCACCCCACCTAATAGTTGTTGCGGCTTAGTACATGAAGAGTTATCTTCATCCCCGACGGCAGGTTGCTGCCATGTGATATACCTTTACTTACTTTACTGTAGAACCATATTTTGTCTGAGATTTAACTACAAAAATTTCTACTATATGGCAACCCTTCTGTATAATTTATGCCATCATCATCATTATGTGCCGTCTCCGCAACGAAGGTTGGCTGCAACAGATCTCTAACATCCACTGTCTCTTGTTTTGGTGGTGCACTCTGCTAGACTGAAACCTGTCCATCTCATTATGTTACTCTCCCACTTCTATCTCTGTCTTAAAGTTGGACGTGTACCGCGCAGTGGTTCTACCAACACTGCTTTATGCTGCGTCATCCTAGACTGTCTATGCGAGAAACGCTCGACAACTTAACTCTTTTCATCTTCGGTGACTACGAACCATGAGTATGTTGAAAGGATCGTGTACCAGATACGGAAATTCTTCAGAAGTCCCGTATGCAAAGCATCCATGCAATGCTGACTAGGTCCCAACTCCGCTGGACTGGCCACATCGTCCGTATGCCAGACAAGCGCCTCCCAAAGAGATTATTCTATTGGGAGCTGTGCGAAGGTAAACGTTCAAGTGGAGGGCAGAAAAAGCGATTCAGGATCACCTAAAAAGCTCTCTCTAGCACTGCAGCATCGATCGAAGCTCCTGGGAGACTACAGCACTTGATCGCTCAGCCTGGCACACCCAGATCACTGCTGGCATCACGAAATTTGAAAAAGAAAGAACACTGAGGGCAATCCACAAGCGCAAGAAGCGGAAAGACAAATACGAAAATTCTCCTACCCCGAATCTTCAGCACTCATGCATGCACTGTAATAGACCTTTCCGTGCACGAATCGGATCATCGGGCATCTACGAACTCACAAACCAAATTAGTTAATCACCAATTTTAATATATAGGCCTATATTTTGTTGTTGAATTTTTTCATCGCATTTAATGTTTTTCATGCCATGCTCATCTTCGCTTGCGAAGGAGAAACAACATCATCATCATCATCTCAGTCTACCTCTTGCTCGCTTCCCTTTGACTTTACCATCAAGTAAGGTCTTCATTAAGGTGTCATGCCTTTTAATGTGTCCAAAATATTTTATTTGCCTGAGTATTTTATTTTCTTCTAAGTTATGTTATTCTAGGGCCATAGGCGGCGCATAGGGTTCTCTGTATAGTTTCATAGGGAAACCATAGCCTTCCATTTCTGTCTTTGTTTTGCCAGGTCTTTCAATTGCTGCGTGTTGTTTAGGTTCATTGACATGCCTTCTCTATTAATGGTTCTTCGTAGAGTTTCTCTAGGTCTCCCTATTTCTTCTAAGTATGTCATCATTTTTCCAAAAATAGAACACAAAAATATCGCTATTCGTTAAATGATTGCATCATTCAGACAACGGTTCATGTTTTGTACAGATCGGTAAACTGAAAACAAGGATCAATTACTTTGAGCAAACATTCTAATTAGACGTAGATAAAAAAAAGGGACAAGAATATTGAGTAATTGACTGATATTTGTAGCAACAGGAGTTTGTTTCAAATGGCGGTATATCGTTACTTCGTGATTCTTCCGATTAGGATCGCTAGTGCTTTCTTGAAGACATTGTAAGTTTTCTAAATTCATTCGTGCTTAAACAAAAATAACTGAGTCACTGTGCCGTGCGAAATTCATTTTTACAACTTTCGTGTCATTAGTTTACTGGGTGTTCTCATTAGGTAGACATTTATTTTTAGCTTATAAATGCTCTCTTTAAATGTAGACCATAGTCCGTAGTCTTAACAGGGGTATTAGTACTATTAGTACTCAAAGATATTGCACATTCATGCTTATATTAATACGATTCGGATTAGTTCGTTAAAATTCAGACTGGTGTGTGTTCACTGTGTTCTACGCCGTAGACTACGGTCATTACTGTGTTACACTGTGTAGAGTCATTAGTAATTACTATAAATTTATAAATAATATTACTATATTAACATTATGATTATATATTAATTTACTATATATAGAGAGGATAGGAGTGAATTTAATAGTGAGCTCTTCAGTGACTTTAAACTTTAATTGTAAACTGGAATCACAGGGAATGATGAATCTGTAACACTACTACTACTACTGTAGAGTCATAGAATGTAGAGTAGCACAGTGAAGTGTAGTGTTGTGTGTAGGAATGTGTGTTGTCTGTTGAAAATTTAGTCAGGCCTAATTTTAATTTCTTAATTTAATTTTAAAGTATACACTACTTTTAAGCACTTCACTTTTGCAATCAATCTCTTATCTGTAAGAAATACAGTAGAAATTTTTGTTTTATTATTTAATATTATTATCCACGGGTTAATCTGACCAAGAACTTGAAGAAATAAGGATTGCTGGTTTATCAGTTCTAAGAATGTCATTGACAACAATGTAAGTTTTTTTCTAAATGTGCTTTTTAAGAATAAGAGTATGTTTAGGCCTATATAGTGGTTATAGGCCTACTTTATAGTATAGGCCTACTAACTAAATTCCCCATCCCCACATTAGGGGCCTACACGTTTGATTTAGGCTTATGGCCTATCAGTTATTTAATGGTAGGAGTAAAGATTAGTTCTTCACTGTGCTATAAATAGCACGCTGTTTACATTTTAACTAGCTGACGTCATAGATCTCCCTGGAACATCAATTATCCATAGGGTTGAGAAACTGTAACAATGTGAATAAAACCAAACACTCACCTTATTCAGCATTCTCTGCGGGATACATTTCAAGTCATTTGTTAAATTCCAGAAACGAACTCCATGAATATTCCTGCTATTCTATATATACTAATAATTTACCCTATTTCTAAATACTAAACACTTATTCTAATTCTTAACCTGTAACACTAACTCTAATGCAATCATTTTCAATTAATAATATATCATTTGACCTCACATGCTTTCTTCCCCATATATGAATTTATAACTAAAGAAAGATCACATTTAACAACACGGCGCCATAGGCCTAACTGTTCTTTCCGTCTGCTAATGTATACCACTGCGCATGTCCCTTATATCTTCCCGCTATTGTACATAATAATAATTTACTTTAATTCTACACACTAGAAACTGATTGTAATCCTTAACCCCTAACCATAGGCTAAACACTAATTCTAATGCAATCGTTTTCAATAAAAAATTAATTTTAAATACTACTTATATTCCAAACTAAATCATACAACAATAGTGATCTGCATGGCAATCGCAATACAAAGGTCAGAACATACCTCGAAACTAAAGCAATGATCACAGTGAAGAACTATACTTTACTTGCACCTTATTTAATTATTAGGCCTAGTAGAAGGTTTTCACTGAGAATATAGAAAAACTGTAGACCCTAAGTCTAACAAATCTTTTTTGCCTAGGTTTAATTAGTGATAATTTACTACGCCCTATTATTTAGGCCTATGTGTTTTGCATCCTTTTCTTGATAGCTTCTTTTTAGTCGAAATATCAATTTGTCAATATTTTAGTGATATGGCCTAATTAAAACTACATTACATATAGTAGGCCTACTTTTTAATACTTTCAATTATCATTAAGACTAATAAATAGATCACTAGTTTAGTAGGCCTTATAATTTGCAAGTTTCAATGTTCTCTCAAGTACAACCAGGCCTTGTAACACAAGATGTGTTAATTAATTAAAATACTAGATATGTTGTTTTGTTAATTATCACAAAGCTGCAATATTTGTTCACAATTTTTATCCTTCACAATTAATTAATTAAAAGTACCAAGTATGTTGTTTTGTTAATTGTCACAAAGATGCAATATTTGTTCAGGATTTTTATCCAGCACCAAACTATACATATGTTATAGAGTTAGGCTCTTTAACATCAACAAACATTTTGAAATGTACTGTACTATTAAATTGTATAAGATGCATGCCTTATTTGTACTCTTTATCCATAAAAACTATCAATATATCCATATACTTCTTGCCTTGATTAGGGCATAATATAAACAATTTGATTTTGTTGTGGATATGGGAAGGGGTTTGATGAGTTTCAACCTTTCTTCTCGCTTCAGTAGATAGAAAAATGTGGATTAAAAAAAAATAACACTACCCCTTTCCCTTACAGTGGTGCAACTTAGGATAATTATTGATTTCCCAAGAAAAGGTATTTGACGGAAGTAAAGACTTTTTAGAACACTCCCCACTCCTGTCAAAAGTATAATTACAGCCATGAACATTACATTGTTTTCAGCAAGTATTTTGTACAGGTTATCATTCTCTAGTCTATGACAATCTGCAGTAAATCAGTAGGGGAAAGCACATGTATATTGACTCCATACAGAGGTAGCTATGTTAGCGTTGCATATTTCCAGGTGCTGTGCCACTGTCTCTAAGAGAGTAATTAAAAGGAACTCTCCAGTTATTTTGGACAGAATCTCTCGTCTAATTTTTCTGCTGCGTGTCTATGTTTGGGACATGAATCATGTGTTTCTGTAATTTATTTCACCAGTTCATGACATAGTCCCATCTCCTAAACTGATGTTTTTCCTCAGATAAGAATGCATAATCCGACAGAGTCTGTCAGGACAAGATCCTCTGTCTTTACCAGCTATGGTATTATTGGGATATAGTGCTTTGACAGTCTCATGAGTTGTATTGGTTAGTCGGGCTCTGAGATGTTTTTGCTCGTGATAGAACATATGTTTATCCATTAAAAAAACCTAGGCATAACGTGAGATAATATTAGACAGTTTGACAACCTGGCATTGCAGGGAAACAACAACGATCTTGATACATAATGTTGGAGATTGAGAGCTGTGAAGGGCAATGATCGCCTACACCAGCTGGCATGGCAACTGATGATGAAACATAATGTATTGATACCTACTGTTGACCAGAAAAAATGTGAGACCTAAAATTGTATTTTCTGGGTGCACAGTGCTAAGGTACTTAAAGCATTGGAGATACTGTTTACATACAAATTTACAGTGTGATTTTGTTGAATCATCCAATTAATGTTGTATTTTATAGTCATGTAGTGAATGAAACTGTAACTCTAATTACTCTAATAGGTTTCATTCACTGATGAAGCTACGATGGACTCCATCATCGAGGAATTGGCTCCTGAGTTTGGACAAAAGAATCAGAGAACGTATGTTTTTTACATCAATATATTCCATTTGATACAATTTTTGTCCTTTTTGTGCAAAGCTCTAGAGAATTTTATGTGCCAAATAAATTTTTAATTTGTCTCTTAGAATTTCCATTCATTAGAAGAATAATTCCTTGCATTCTCCTCTGTATTTGTTCTCATGCAGATTAGCAGGATGTAATGCAGAGAATAGAGTATGTTAACATGGTTTACAGTTTAGATGTGATGTTTGAGCCTTTTGGCCCAGCCTGATACATCCGACCTCAGCATGGCCTCTGGTCCACTTTCACAGGATTGAGCAGTCAACTCCACCCCAAAACCTCCTTAGTCGCCTCTTATAACAATGTTGCTAGTCTTTGCTGCCATTTTATGCCCTAGCTAATCACTGTCTAGTATTATTGATAATAACTATCAGTTTTATTGGCATAGCATAGACACTCCCATTGAAGATGGATGTGTTGGTCCATTTGCACAAGTAAAATGGCGACAGAACGCATTACCATTCTCTGGACTACATCCTACTGGAGGATTGTAAGATCACTGTTCTGCTACAAGAGAGATACTGGGGGAGTTTGAGAATGAACGCTGAAAGAGAAGATAACATAGACAGACCTGATAAGATCAAAAGGGTGTATAAATTGGAGAGAATTCATCAGTGGCTGATATTTTAATTAGGGTCAGACATATGATTGATTGTGTAAAATTCACAAGTTTATACATTACAGGAAAATTAATTAAAAAAATGTTTGCCAATACGAGCACACAAGAGATACACTTCAAACACTCAATGGAAAGAATATAACTATTTTTAAGCCAAGGAATGGTCTCTGTGGTCTTAATGCACACGCACATGCACCAGATGAGTAAAACAAGCTCATTGTGTACTTTATAACACAATATGGTCTTATTTGTCTTGACTGGCGATTTTAAGCAAGCGGCCACCAGATGTAGTTAATTGGACATGATCAGAACATGTTTTTTCATGGTTAAATCTGCAGATCCATTACTGATTTATTTTGTTGCAAAATAAGCATGGGAAAATACAATCGTTGGATTGTTGCACATTACGTCTGAACCTTTGTTCTTCTGATCTTCGCAGTTTGAATTATCACATGTCTGAAGCACTACTGTGAAGGATTGTTCTCTATATGACGTCATCTTCTGCCAGCTTTTCTCAGTTGTCAGAAGTGATGGCGAAAATATTAATTGATGATTGGTATACATCATTATATAATTATTATTTCCAGACATCAATAACTATTTGCGGTAGACCACTTTGTGACTTGCATTATGCCAATGATATCAGCCTTTTAGTGTGTTCCGAATGTCAACTCAAGTACTCACCTAAAAGTTGGAAATATGGTATGGAAATTAGCATTGATACCAGATATTGATGACTAGTGAAACCAAGCAAGATCCCATGAATACCGGGTGAAATGGTCACAAATTTGAAAAAGTTACCACCTTCAAATATCTCAGGTCTCAAATATGTGATGGTGGAAACTCAGGAAATTAGATTAAGCTAAAACTCAAGATGATGATGGCTGCCATGGCAAGGTTGAATATAATATGATCAGTATTACAATAAAGATCAATCTGTTGTAATGGGAGGGCAGAGAACATCCTGGATTAATAACATCAAGGAATGGTGGTTTGAGCATGATTTTTCTACACTTCTCTAAATGGCTGAGGATGAAGATTTTTGGAGAGATATTGCTGCTGATGTATCCAGTGTGTCACCCCTACGACCTTAACACATAAGTGTCAACCAGTTGAGACTAAAAACCGTTCAAAATACGGCTATTTATGGGAAATTGATATCTATACAAACAAGTTATGGGACATATTATATTATTGCGCTCATGTCGAGGATATGTAGAAACCTCACTATGTACTTCAGGAATGTTAAAATCAAACCTTCGCAATGGTCAATATAAGTGAAAGTGAGTAGAAACCTGATGGGAGCATGCAACAGATACCCTCTTTCCTGGCCCAGACATCACTGTTTGCATGAATGTTGAATACAGAAAGAAATATACAGTCATCATCATTAGGTGCGATGCTGGCTGTCGTAGGTGATCATGGCTCTCCACAGCTCTCAGTCTCCAGCATTATGTATCAAGGTCGTTGTTGTTTCCCTGCCATGCCAGGTTGTCAAACTGCCTAATATTTTCTCACGTTGTCACCCTCTGTATCTGTAGCCTTCAATCTTGCCTGTTGTGACCATGTTCTCCAAACTTCCCTGTCTTATGAAGTGACCAAGAAGTGAAGATTGTCTTTTTCTTATATTATTAATTAAGGTCAGTTTCGCATTTGACTCTTTCAACACCTTCACATTAGTTTTTCTAGCAGTCCATGATATTCTCAGCATTATTCTGTAGAATCACATCTCTATTGCCTCTAATTTCCCACTTTCCAGTTTGTTTATTGTCCAAGACTCGCATCCATATGTTAGTATAGGAGTTATATAGAACTGCAGCACTCTCTTCCTCACCTCTAATGACAAGGTCATATTACACAATATATTTTCATTTTTCTAAATGTTATTTTTGTCTGCTTTATTCTGCTTCTTATTTTTGCTGAACTTCTTCCATCTGCTTTAATCATTGTACCTAGATATTTGAATTGGTGGACCTGTTTTAATACTATATCATTCACTTTGATCTTGCAAGGTGTGGTATTTTGTTTCTTTGAAATAACCATTACTTATGTTTTTTGATATTTAGGAAGAGGCCTTTCTCTTTACTTTCTGTGACTGCTACATTCATTAAATCCTGACGGTCTTCCTCACTTTTAGCAATACATTATACATTGAAATAACTAATTTTATATATCTTTGCATTATATTTAGCATAAAATACAAATAATTGGTGCATATCAGGATAACTACTGCAGAACATGGACATGTCCATTTATAGGGGTGTAACATTTTCATTGGTTCTGTATAACAATAATACACATTTTGTGTTCTTTCTGGTGAATTACATTTATAATTGTATGTGGGGGGGGGGGGGGGTTGTGTTATTAGATAATGTATGGATTTACTAATTTCATTTGCAGATTTTAATGATGATGCTTGGATTTTTTCATTAAGTTTTGTGTTCAAGTTCATTTATATCAGTGGCCATTTGTTCTTCTTTCTCTCGCTAATGGTGTTGATATCTGCAGTGTTCTTGTATAATTTAACAGTGTTTGCTATTTCTTATTTTGTACCATACAGTTTAACATTCATAGGTGTATGAGAAGGCCGCTAGTATGTGCATCTTAATGTATCATAGTTTGGACTTTGTTGGAGGATATGCTGTGAAGTTTTGTTGGCTTGCCCACATGTACACTTTGTTGATGTGCCAATACAAATTATGTATACATATGGTTGTTTAGTCTATTGTGTCCAATTCTGAGTCAAATATAATGACCTGTTCTTGTCTGTTAAGTAGATAGTAGTCATCCTATGAAGGTAAGTTAGGCTTTTGTTGTGCCTTTATCATGGATTTATTTTGGTGATTGCTGATTGGGTAGCCAGCAATGTGCTGTTGTGAAGGATGGAGATCTTCATATTGCATCGTTACAGTGTCAGATATAATTCATGAGTAATGACGTAATTATTCAAATAATATACTGAATGTTGCAACATATACTTTAACACCTCTCTAAATGGACAAGTACACGTTCTGCGATTTGTTTCCTGAATAGCACCAAATAATTTGTAGCTGTTATGTATGTAATATCAGTGTATACTTATTAAGTACCGGTATATCCATTTGTCTTTCAGAAATTATTCATCCAAATTATGGAAAGATGGTTGAAGTAACTTACAATAAGGATGTTCACTCCATTTGGACTGTGACTGTTAAAGGAGACAAGACTGATACGATACCTGTGGTCATTTTTCATGGCATGGGTGGGGGATGCAACATGTTCCTTAACAATATTGATGCTCTAGCAGAAAAGGTAAGCAACATTTTTAGAATACAACAGTAAGCTTACCTTTAAAAGTCATATAGATAGTATACTGTTTAATAAATCAAGACTTAAAGAAATATGTTTTGAACCCATGCAGTAAATAAAGAAATATGTTTTGAACCCATGCAGTAAATAAAGAAATATGTTTTGAACCCATGCTGTAAATAAAGAAATATGTTTTGAACCCATGCAGTAAATAAAGGTTGTCCAAATTGACCAATATCTGTTTGAAATGCTAATGAGTAATGCTACTCTTGTCAGCACAATGCCATTCTTAAAAAAAGTGTAAGTCTTCTGAAGTTGACTTAGTGATTGATCCATACAATAAGTTAGTGACTGTTAAGGGTGTCTGTAAAAGTTTTTTTCTAGTAGTTGAAAGGTTAGGGCAGTTAATAAGGCATGACATGCTTGGAAAGTAAATAGCGTTGCTATTCTTTCATCCCCTTTCGAGCCTCAGCAACACACATGTTGTACGGGCCCGAACAGGGAGCAAATAATAGTAAGATGGCTTACCTGTCATGCATCTCATAAGAAGCAATTAAGGAGATTATAGGGGGAGTTGGCTGTCCCATCCCATATAAGATCAAAGTGACCCAGAAGCCATGCTGAAGTTGAATGTGTCAGGCCAAAAAGCACAGATATTGCAGGAAAGTTGTTAACCATGACACAACAAACTACAATCTCCTGACTACATTCTGCTAATTTGCAGTATTTTGAGAATAAAAACAAAACATAGATTAGCTTGTTTTCATTGAAATAAATTTTTTCTCTGAAAGCGTGACGTGATACTGATTGACCTGCCAGGATTTGGCCTAAGCAGCAGACCAGAGCTTCGAGTTAAGAAAGAAGGTTTTTGGCGTGTGAATACAACTGCCGATGACATAGATGAGTTCTATGCAGATGTGTTGGACCTATGGTTTGAGAAAATGGGCTTGGAGAGAGTCGTTTTATTAGGTGAGAACACATTGTTAAAGACATCTGATTTTAATGATATTTTTGTCATTGTTTTTAAAGAAAAATCTGCTGTGGGGCAACCAAGGCCTGGACTTTTAGTTCAGGGTGCAAAAAATAGGGTCACTGTCCTCTTTCCAGACATGTCGTAGCAGATAAATAAGAACATTTGGGTTATGGGCTGACAACCTATCACCTGTGAAAAATCATTGTTATTACATGCCTTGACTCGATTTCTTAATTTTGTATTCTGTCAAATAGTCCCGTCGGATGAAGATTCAGGCCAGGGAACATAGCAAATTTTTCCTTTTGTGCCAGACTCCTAAGTCGCAGGAAATGCTTGTTGTGTCATCACTGCAGACGGGTCAACAGATCTGACAGAAGAATGATACATTTTACACTCCTGACAGGACATGATGATATTGTCACACTGGATTGCCTCTCTTCGTGAACTAAACGAGAGTGAACGCAAACAGATTCTAACCATATTTTTTTTACATGGTGAAACTCAAACTCCCACTAGATTTTTAATTTTTTTTAGTAGGACAATAGATTTCCAGCAAGATGTAGTCAAGATAATGGGAATACGTTGTATCTCAATTTTATTTCTGCCAATGGTCCTGAAGAATCTGACTTCAGCAGAGTTGCTGTATTTAATACTGCACATTTTATAAAAGCATCATTTTTAAAAAGGCATTAGAAAACATAACAATAGAAGAGGAGTGATAAAAAGACTTTCTACAACCATTCCGATGGAGAACATATATGGCAACAAGAGAAGTCAAATTAATGAGAAACTGATGTGGCTATATGAGGATGAATCATACTAAAGTTGGATGTGTCAGGCTGAATGGTGCAGATATCATAGACAAGGTTTAAACCAAGGCACAAATCATACCAAGAAGAGATGGAGAAAATATGTCCTACTGAGACTACTTCTGATCTTGGGGGCTTCCATGAATGACTTGAAATGAATTACACAGTTCATTGGAGCTATTAACACTGTAACCTGATAACAGACTGAAGCTCTAAATAAATAACTGAAATAAGGAAGAATGATGAACTTGTTGGCCCAGATGTATACGAGATGTTCTACAAGGTATGGTGGAGGGTGGAAGAAGGAAAGATGGTCTGACGAAGATATCAGATAATATCAAGGACTGGACAGGGTGTAAAGTTTCCAAACTTATCCGGGTGGTAGAGGATAGAGATGCGTGGAGATCTTTCTGCATGGAATGTCTCAGTGTGACAACCATGCAACCCTGAAGGGATTATGGGTTTTATTATTATATTTTCTGCCCCTGACAGAACATGATGATCTTGGAGTGCCCCCCTTCGATGACTAAACATGCATCCATAAACCCCCCTAACACAATATGCCTTTGAGACAACAATTGGTATACATATTCTGCTGTTACCTCAGTTGCTGAACTGTGAAAGAATTGAGTTTTTACTAGAAAGGCTGCCAAAAGCTACCTGCTCACTGCTAAAGGGATTACTTCACCATCATCATTATTCAACTAGATCATTGAAAGATTATTAAACCGATTAATGTTTCTCATTCTCACAGGTCACAGCTACGGTGGCTACATCAGTTCAGTTTATTGTCTGAAGTACCCCAAGAGAGTCAAACACCTTATATTAGCTGACCCATGGGGATTTCCACCAGAACCTGCAAATCCAGAAGATCGTCCTTTTAATCGAAGCAAATCAATAACACTGTTGTCAAAAGTGTTATCTAAAATGAATTTATTTACACCTTTACGGGTCCTTGGCCCACTTGGTAAGTAGATATATTTATAGTCAAGCTGTTATTTCTTCCTTTCCTTTAATTCTGTATAACTGTTTATATTTCCTTTTGTGATAAGAGCTTAAATATCTATTATCTCTGGGGCTGCAGTAGTACAGTATTTAGTGTGCTGGCTTGCTAGTCTGGTGATCCAAAGTTCAATTCCCAGTTCAACATGAAATAATTTTTAAATCACCAACCCTGTCGATCCAGCTTATGGAAATGGGTACAAGATTTTCTGGGAAAATAAGGCGGAGGACATGATGCACGCTACATCATCCATTGTTATGCTGTTGGTGAATGAAAAATTATGCACCTAACACCATATTCCATGATATGCCTGTGTTATGAATAAGTGATACTGTATTTTGTATGTATTATCTATACAACTTTTAACTTCCTGTGAAGTATTGATCCTCAGCAAACCTCTTTTGTATTATCATTAGCTATTGCTTTCAGCTCTTTCCACATCTTACCCATATTCTGTGGTATTTGCGTGTAATCCTTTCCTCCATGTATTTCTTGAACTTCCTCTTTCCTTGTGGTTTTCAGAACAATACTCATCTTACAAGACTTGCTGTTAGTTTTCTTAATATATGTCCTATCCATCTCCAGTGCTGTTTCTTTAGTTCTTCCTCCACTGGAGTTTCTTTAATTCTTTGCATGAGTTCCTAATCGGTGGTTTATTCATACCATTTCAAACCTTGTATTCCAATATAGGCATCAATTAATAAATGTTTGTATTTTTAACGTTGCCCATTTTGTTTTTCTCTATGTTTCATAGCCATATAGCAGTACTGATATAACATTGTGATTATTGAATAATATTAATTTTGTAAATACTGTAAAGTGCCACTATTTAATTTGTGTCTTTTTTTGACCTATCATGTCCAATTTTGATATAAATTTTTCAGAAATGCATCTTTAGCAGTAGTTGTTTTGAAATCTGTAACACAACTCATTCCCTATATCTGAACTACATATTATCAGTAGATGTTTGAGAATGAATGAGGAAGAGGAAGCTTTGATTATTATAACCAAAAGTTATGCATAGAAAACTAAAAAATACAAGAATGTACATTTTTTAAATGAATACTTAAGGCACCATGTTTAACACTCCCATGTTTAACACTCCCATGTTTAACACCACCATGTTTATCAGTATTTGTCAAATTTGTTCATTTTCAGGTCCATCTGTGTTAAACTTTCTGCGGGCTGATTTACGTCGCAAGTTCAGTTCATTCTTCTCAGACACTACATTTTCGGATTACTTTTATGCATTAAACACATGTGACAGTCCCAGGTAATATGATGCATACATTTTTACAGTACTGTTTACCATGCCAGTTTGTATTTGATCTTATGTTGATGCTTGTTAATTTTTCATTGCATTATTTTCTTAAATTTTTCTCATTTCACTATGTTGAACGTTTTATATAAGCATATATCGCATGTTCTTCTTCAGCATTCATTCTCAAACTTCTGCTGGATCTCTCTTGTAGTAGGACCATGGTTCTACTAGATTTCCAGCAGGATGTAGTCTAGAGAATGGAAATGCGTTGTCACAGTTTTATTTGTGCCAATGGTCAGACACATCAGTCTTCGGCAGTATTGCATGTTCAAAGTTGTAAATCACAGTCAATCTCTGAAATACATAAGACTAGAATAAAGATTACAACAGCATGAGAAGATAACTATGATTTTAAAAGACTGATCATATATTCAGAGAGAAAGGGTAAAGAAGCTGGTAAGAAGCTGGTATGGGAAAAATAAAAGAGAATCAGGAAAGAA
Source organism: Meghimatium bilineatum (assembly GCA_034231615.1). NCBI lineage: Eukaryota > Metazoa > Mollusca > Gastropoda > Stylommatophora > Philomycidae > Meghimatium > Meghimatium bilineatum. Next base: position 11,081,084 of record CM067308.1, read on the forward strand.
CGAGAGAATTGTGCAGAAAAAGGATGCTTTGAGAGGATTGTTTGATGGTCTGTTGCACTCTCTCATCTGTGATTTTTGCAGAAGTTTAAACATAAAGAATATTGTACATATGAATAATGACAATTTATTTTGTGTTTCAGTGGAGAAGTAGGGTTCTCACGCGTGTCTGTCCTCTTTGGTTGGGCAAAGAAACCTATCGTAGAGAGGGTTAGCAGCTGGGCTGAAGACCTCGATGTGACCTTCATATATGGAGCCAGATCATGGGTCGATTCATCCTCTGGGAGAGTGACACAAAATCTGCGACCTAGAAGTTATGTTGATGTTCAGGTGAGTTGACAGTGTTTTTTAGTATGTCTCATTTAAGTTGAACATTTTGATCTAACTATCTATTCGCTAAACCCTTTATTGCCTTTTAGCATGAGGAGTAGAAGAGTTTTCTGGAGATGGCCCTCATGTGTGCTGAGTACATTGTGGAATTTGTTGCCTCTTTTATGTCGGTGGTCCATCGTTTTCATGACTGGCCTCTAGGTCTGCCTTCTATGTATCTATGTAGCATAGCTTGCTGTGGTACACTGTCTGATGGTAGTCTGCTGATGTATGCAAACCATTTGATCTGTTGTCATTAATATGTTCCAAAATTGGGGTGGTGCCTGTTCTTTGTCTAATACCTCATTGTCTCTTAGTGATATTCCTAGAATTCTGCGCAAACATGCCATTTCAACTGTTAAAATTTTACATTTGTCTTGTGCTGTCATTGTCCACGTTTGGCATTGGTAGCACAGCGTAAACATATTAATCGTTTTGAATAGTGTTATGTTGGTGTTAACACTATATAAAGTTAATATTGTTTCTATAATACTATCAAAATAAACAAAACAATATAAAAAACTAAATAACCTGTTTCCATGTTGCAGTCCAAATGGGAATTTTTCAAGAAACGAAAACACACAAAAATAACAAACACTTGGTTTTATGTACAAAATTATTTATATCATGAAATCTTAACCTGAGCTATTTTATGTCTTGATTTGATGCTCAGTAGGTCTAGGAGAAACCTCATTGTCACAATAGGTGTATCTCTTGTGCATCCTAAGACATATCTCATGGCCTTGTTTTGTACTCTCTCCAATCTATCCACTTGTGTTTGCAACAGTGTTAGTAAACCTAAACCATAGTCTAACACAGATAATACCACTGCCTGCATCATCTGAAAAGGGGTTCGTTGCGGCATCTCTGCAGATGCCATGATTTTGACTGCACTGACACTCTTCCCAGCTTTCTGAATGACATTGTCCACGTTTCACGAAAGATAGACTTCTATATGTTTCCAGATGGAAACATATGAAACTAGGTATCAAGTTTTCTAGACATTTTTTAGTATGGCTGATAGAAACATGAAACTGGGTATCAAGTTTTCTATACATTTTTATTATGACTGAGAGAAGCATGAAACTGGGTATCAAGTTTTCTAGACATTTTTTAGTATGACTGATAGAAACATGAAACTGGGTATCATGTTTTCTAGACATTTTTTAGTATGACTGATGGATCACAAATGAAACTGGGTATCAAGTTTTCTAGACATTTTTTAGTATGACTGATGGAAACATAAAACTGGGTATCAAGTTTTCACCAGAATAACTAGAAAAAGTATTTATTGTAAAAAAAATCCCTTTAATTATTGTTTACAACAGCCTGCTACATTGACACGACAAATTTGTAGTTTTATATTTAGCCCTTGCTTAAATCTAGATTTTTGTGTCAGAGTACAGAGATGTTTTATTTGAATTATCTTCTCTTGAATTATTTAAATGTTCTTGTTATCAGTTGTGTTTTGTTGTTGAAATTTAAAAAAAAGAGGTTATCACTGTAGCTGGTGTCATGACCTTCTCAAATCTCGGTCAGAACCAACAACTTGTAGCTTTAAATTTTTAAGTGTGCTTGTATTTATTTAGTTTGAAGGGGGACAGAAAAAACTGGCATAGACCATAAATTGGTTGGACATAACTAGGGGAACATTTAGGGTAAAGATTAAAAACTGTTAGATGTGATAGTAACGACACAGCATATGTTAGGTTTTTTAATCCTCAAATTTGTTTAGAAAATTGAATTTTTTGGGAAGGAAACTTGGTCATAAAATGCATCTGACCAAACATATTTGAATTTGGTCAGAAAATGTACATGCCTTTTGTTGAATTTAGTCAGAAAATGTATATACTTTTGGTTGAATTTTGTCAGAAAGTCTACATAATTTGGTTGAATTTGGGAAGAAATAATATAACTTGTGGACTGTTTTACACCTGTGGACTAACTATTGTATATGTTGTCCATCCATCACAAGTGATGATGACTATTTGTTACATTAACTTTTGAAAAACAGTTCGAGTTGTGTCCTTGACTTTAAGTTCAATATATATTCTACAGGTGATTGTTGGTGCAGGACATCATGTCTATGCTGACCGTCCCAAAGCTTTCAACGACATGGTACAACATATTTGTGAAGCTATAGACGAGGGTCATCAACCAAGCATTACAAATGAATATGAACTTCGCAACCAAGCCTGGGCTAGACTTCTCAGACGGCCATCTTGTGAATCATATGAGGAGAGATTTGAGGAAGATGGAGTTCGACACAAAAGAAGCATGAGCGCACAAGAGCTTACAACCCACCAAGAAATGGATTTAGAAGAAGAACGGGATGAGCAAGGAGCAGTGGAGAAAGTACAGTTTAGTCTTGAAGCAGTTTCAGGAGAAGCTGAAGAGAATGTCTCATCTGTGGACCCTAAAGCTGACACAGAGCCCTTTATATCCAGGAAGACTTCTATAAGAACAGCAAAACCAGGAACTACAAAAAGTGTTTCTTTCACTAAGACAATGTGATTAGTGTCGTGTGATTAGTGTATGCGTCAATATCATAAATCTCATTATTTAGTAATACACATATATAGTGTCATGGCAGACAAATAAACAATCAGAATTATAAACATCTTGTGTTTTAAGTGGTTACACATATTCAAAACTGAGCTGTCGAAGTCATCCTGAGGGAACGTCTCATAATTCATCAGCTGTCTGGAGGGAACTTCACATAATTATATCGCCTGTCTAGAAGGAATACCTCATAATAATATCAGTTGTCTAGAGGAAGCATCACACAATCCTATCAGTTGTCCAGAGAGAACATCACACAGTTATATTGTCTGTCTAGAGGAATATCTCACAATCCTATCAGTTGTCCAGAGAGAACATCACACAATCCTATCAGTTGTCCAGAGAGAACATCACACAATCCTATCAGTTGTCCAGAGAGAACATCACACAATCCTATCAGTTGTCCAGAGAGAACATCACACAATCCTATCAGTTGTCCAGAGAGAACATCACACAATCCTATCAGTTGTCCAGAGAGAACATCACACAATCCTATCAGTTGTCCAGAGAGAACATCACACAATCCTATCAGTTGTCCAGAGAGAACATCACACAATCCTATCAGTTGTCCAGAGAGAACATCACACAATCCTATCAGTTGTCCAGAGAGAACATCACACAGTTATATTGTCTGTCTAGAGGAATATCTCACAATCCTATCAGTTGTCCAGAGAGAACATCACACAATCATATCAGTTGTCCCCGCCGAAGACGGATGTGATTTGGGCCATTGGCGCAAATAAAACGGCGACACAACGCATTTCCATTCTCTGGACTACATCCTGCTGGAAATCCAATAAGGACCATGGTCCTGCTACAAGAGAGATCCAGCGGGAGTTTGAGAATGAATGCTGAAGAAGAATATATCAGTTGTCCAGAGAGAACATCTCACAATCCTATCAGTTGTCCAGAGAGAACATCACACAGTTATATTGTCTGTCTAGAGGAATATCTCACAATCCTATCAGTTGTCCAGAGAGAACATCACACAGTTATATTGTCTGTCTAGAGGAATATCTCACAATCCTATCAGTTGTCCAGAGAGAACATCTCACAATCCTATAAGTTGTCTAAACATCACACAATCCTATCAGTTGTTTAGAAGAACATCTCACAATCCTATTAGTTGTCTAAACATCACACAATCCTATCAGTTGTCCAGAGAACACATCACACAATCTAATCAACTGTTTTTTTCCTTCTGGTTTAAATCTAGTCACATCCTCATTCCTTCACATATTCTCTTTGTCATTTATACCCTAGGGTGTAGAGGTTATACCCTGGGGTGTAGAGGTTATACCCTGGGGTTTAGAGGTTATTCAGAGGGAATATGACATACTTCTATCTACTGTCCACATAAAACATCACATAATCGTATGAGTTTGACATGAAACATCACATAATCGTATGAGTTTGACATGAAACATCACATAATCGTATAAGTTTGACATGAAATATCACATAATCGTATAAGTTTGACATGAAACATCACATAATCGTATAAGTTTGACATGAAACATCACATAATCGTATAAGTTTGACATGAAATATCACATAATCGTATAAGTTTGAAATCTTAAAATCTTCAAATCTAGTAAAGTTCTCATTCCTTTCCTTACTGTACTTGTTTACTTCTATCATAGAGTGTAGAAGTCATCTAGAGAGTACATCACAATATCTGTCCAAAATAGTTACAGTTCAATCCTCAGTCCTCTAGATATTGTCCAAGGTTGCTCTTCTATTGAAGTCTGTGTCCTGGAGATGTAGATTTTGAACTCTCAGCTGCCTTTGTTTTTCATGGCATTCATTGTTTGAGTGATGGTAGTTGGTACTATATCACTCTGATTTGTAGGTGTCAAATTTTGATGCCTTGATGTTTTGTCTTGTCCCATCCATATATGCCACATTGGGAAGCCACGGACATAGTGCAGCCTTGGTGTTCTAGTATTTTTCTGATGTCATCTATATTCGTCTTCATCTGGATCTTCGCCTGTTTCTCTTTTCAGATGATTTTTTATTGAAGGTTATCAATGGAATGTGATCTGGTTCCTTTCTGATTAGGTGGCCAAACTATTTGATTGTTTGTGTGTCTATGTATTTTTTAATTTTTCATGTTTTAATGAATAAAAACTTCTATTTATTTTTCTTGATTTTATCAAGTGGTTTCCTTGCATTGGAGGTCGGCTGCAACAGACTTCCAACATTCTGTGTTTTTTCCTAGTGGTGCATTCTGATATACTGTATTATGTCCATCTCATGCGTGATGTTTCTCTCCCACTAGTATCTGCCTACCTCTTGCTTTCCACCACTCTATACCTTCAAGTAGGGTCTTCAACAAGGTCTCACGTCTTTTTATATTTTCAAAATATTTATTTGCATGATATTTATTTTCTTTAATAGTTCTTTTTTTAAAACATAGTGTTGACAGAATGTCTGTGTTTTCTTTCTATGAATTTCTCCCTCTTCTATACATTCACATCTCAAAGGCATAAAATCTGTCTACTAGCCATTTCATCATTGTCCATGTTTATGAACCATATATTAATGTAAACTAGATGTAGCTCGTAACAATTATCATTTTCATTTTGTGATTTGTTTGAATGTTAATAATTTCTTCATGTCATTGAAAGTAATTTTAGACATTACCATTCTTCATTCAACTTCTGTTTTGCATCTTTCACTATTTGTGATTATGTGTCCAAGATAAAGGAAACCTTCTACTTATCTCCCAAGTATCTCCCATGTATTTTTAAGACTTTTATGCATTCAATTTTAACCTATTCCTTGATGTTATTCCTGTCATTGTTTTCCACTGATTCCTTCTCAGCAATTTAACTGCTGAAATTGTTTTAAATTTTACTCCATGTCGGAAAAAAAAATGGTATCTTTCTGATTCAAAATGTCTTCCTCACGATATCTTCGATAATCGTTCCATTTATCCATGAGACTCTTAACAATCTTTCTTTAAAAATACATCCCAGTGATCATCATGTTTGTCTTTTCATCGTCTGCTACTCATTTCCACATAAGACTAGCTTGATAAATCACTTAATAAATCACTTAATAAATCTCTAATGTGTATGCTATTGACAAAACATTTATATCTAGATTTATTTATTTTTTTCCAATTAATTTGACAAAATTTGTTAACTACCTTTATTGATTTTTATGTCTTGACTTAATTATATGAGATATTATGTTGAAGGTATGATCCAATATAATTAATATGATCAAGAAAATAGCTTTGCGGATTTATTCATTGTAAATTATTCTGCATATAGCTGGAAATGTTTTGCTTATGATTATCAAATTTGAATCTTTTCTTTAAAGTCTAAAGTGGATGTATTTTACCCTTTTTAATAATGCATTCAAAAAAATATCAGAAGGCAGCAGACAGGACCTGGTCAGTTCAGCTGGCATCGAAATCATAATTCATCTGTGGATAGTTGTCTCAAAAGAGAAGCTCTTATTGCACATACATTTATGAAACTGCTGAAAGAGACTAAGAACATATTGGTCTAGCCAAAATATAGTGATGTAGTGCCACTTATGTTAAACAACTAATTGAACAATTTCCTGTACCAATCTTAGTTTACATCATATAACCTGATATGTCATGTCCATTAAGATGTTATGGTCACTTCACTTTCATATGTAAGACAGTATTGTTTATATACGGTATATAAGACCTCAGTGGCTTAAGATGTTATGGTCACTTCACTGTAATATTTAACACTATTGTTCACGTACAGTATATATTTTTAAAAACATATAATAAGGATGTGTAAGTGGACTTCAGTGGTTTCCAATTGCGATTAAGTTATTCAAGTTAAATTCTTCTGAATATGGTCACAAGTTATGAAGAAAATAGATGGGAACAGATAATGAAATCCCATTATAACAACTTGGTCTGGGCAGAAAAATATTTTTGTTTTAACATAAATTAGCTATATACATATAAACAATAAATATAATTGGGGATTTTGAAAATTATTGGTAAATATAGACATTTTAAAAGATATTTGTGCTATATTCCACTTTATTTTGGTGGCAGGATGACATAGAAAGTATAGAACAGACAAGAAACGAAAGGTTGTTGGTGACCTGTGCTCTAAAGGGAGCTTAAAGAATTATTATATTGTTATTAATTATTCACAAACATGGAACAATTGTTATGTGGAAATATACTAAGTTCTGTGTTTAGTTCCTGAGATGTGGAAATATACTAGTTCTGTGCTTAGTTCCTCAGATGTAGAAATATACTATTTCTGTGTTTAGCTCCTGAGATGTGGAAATATACTAGTTCTCTGCTTAGTTCTTGAGATGTGGAAATATACTAGTTCTTTTCTTAGTTCCTGAGATGTGGAAATATACTAGTTCTTTTCATAGTTCCTGAGACCTAAGTCAGCATGTTTGTTATTTGTTAATATGTTTAAAAAATATTGCTCAAGTTTCATAATGGTAGCGACATGAGCAGCTCACAGCTACAGTAACTTCAAATCTCTGAGATCTGACTTAGATATATTGTTCTGGAAATGCTGCAGAGTGTGATAACAAGATGTATTGTCTTTGAAATTGCCTGTACTGACAAATTTGATATCTCTATATTGGTCTTATACTAACCTTGACTAGTGCCATCAATAAGGATACAGTCTTGAGACTGGAGAAACATGGCATTAAGCAACACATGAGTCAGTGCGAACTCCTTCAAAGATTGGTAAGATACACATTTGGGGGGATCTCCATGATAGGGCCTCTTAGCCCACAGGCTTCACATATGAGTGGTTCTGGGTTCATTCCCCAGTTGAAGTGGAATGATTTTTACTTCGCAATGGTTCCCGGGTCAACCCAGCCTTAATTGGGTATCGGATTAATCCAGTAAGTAAAGACTGCAAGGGAGAGGAGATGGCTACCACCCTCATATAGCAGAGCCACTTAAATGTGAGATTGCTAACATCTCACACCACTATGGCATTAATAAATGCTATGGGTTAACTTTACTTTAATTTACTTTATGATGAGTGATCAAACCAATTTGTCTTTTTTACACAAAGTTAAGAACTCAGATTGGGACCACAATGTATTATTTACAAGCTCATTATTTTCTAGGTCTCTTGAAATCATTACTTGAGCCACACATCTGCTGCCAGAGCCTGAAGAGGGAATAAAGAATAGTGACATTGTTACCTGACATGAGTATCATAAGAGGTGACTACAGCAATTTTGGGGTTGGAGTTGGCTGTCCCATTCCATAGAAGGTCAGTGACTCAGAAGTCATGCTGGAATCGGATGTGTCAAGTCAAAGACACAGATATTACAGCCAAGCTGTAAACCATGATGCAACACATTCTGTTCTTTGGACTTAATCCTACTAATCTGCAGGAATTTGAGAACAAACGCAGATCACTTGAGCTACAGAGTTTCATGTTCTGAGCGATACTCTTTGAAGACAGTATGCTGCTTTGCTAAGAGGATTATATATTGGTGAAGCTGAGTACAATGAAGTCAACCCTCCAAGCATTTGAAATCTTTTAAGATTCCTCTGTCCATTGTGCTACAAAAACTATAGTATGTAAACTCTATATTGGTGAAGCTGAGTACAATGAAGTCAACCCTCCAAGCATTTGAAATCTTTTAAGATTCCTCTGTCCATTGTGCTACAAAAACTATAGTATGTAAACTCTATATTGGTGAAGCTGAGTACAATGAAGTCAACCCTCCAAGCATTTGAAATCTTTTAAGATTCCTCTGTCCATTGTGCTACAAAAACTATAGTATATAAACTCCGCTTCTCTCCAGCAACATCATTATGAGACGAGAGGCTAATCTGACATCAGTACTGTTCCGTGGCTGGTGACGCAAAGTACATGGAAAATTACCAACAGTAAACACAGAGTAGCCTCTAGCAGTTGGACGATCTGTTACTGCAGAAAGCTAATGTGATTTACTGTAATGTAACGTGCTATATAAAACTAATGGGGTATATTATTATTATATATATATATATGGACCTGAGTAAGATACAATAATGTTGGTTCTGTTATCTAAGGTACTGTATGTGTTCTCATTGTGAATATGTGTGACTTCTGTGTTAATATATATTTATGAAAATGTATTCTGTACACCTTTGTGTGTCTTCTATGTGAACATTTTATTTTTCAGTCTTTCAATATTTTGTGTTATTTAGATATCATAGTTTTTAATGTCATTTTCATACCTTTTTTTTTAAATATGATATTTATTTTAAAAAATTTTAAAACATGACACTCATTTACATTTTTTTAATGCTATTTCCCAGTTATCAGTATTGCCTGTTAGATCAGTTGTGCTGCAGCTGTTAGATCAGTTGTGCTGCAGCTGTTAGATCAGTTGTGCTGCAGAAAATAATTTAATGACTTAATTTATGGACAGCTACACCCCCCCCCCCCTCCCAATTATACTTGTCATTTCGATTTCAGAGCTGTACCTGGGGAAACTATATATAGCATATGTTCATTTTGTGCTGATGGTTTCTTATTTTAAGCTTAGTAAAAATCTCCACATTTTAACAATAATAGCAATTTATATTGTTGTTTGCTACTGTGTGTGTTTGTCCATTACATGATGATGATGACCATTTTTTTTACATTCATTTTTAAAAATTCAGTTTAAGTTGTGTCCATGCCTAATAGTTCATAGATGGTTAATGAGCCCTATTTGAGCTGTCAATCAATAAACCCATAACCCTTCAGGGTTGTAGGGGTACCACATAGGATGCTTCAGCACACAGAGTCCTCCAGCGAATTCTATCCTCAGCGATGCGGATGAGTGTGGAAATATCTTGCCCTGTCCATTCCTTATTGTTGCCTGTCCATGTATTTATTTGTGCTCCTCTGCTTCTTCCACCCTCGACAGTTCCCTACTATAAGTTCCCTGCTATGCTCGACAGTTCCCTGTTTGAGCTGTAAATGCCATTGTACAGTTCGGGCATGGAATGGCCACTGTAGATAGATTTTGATCTATCCGTGACTTTCTATCTGCTCTCTGTTGTTGAACTGCTGCATTTCTCCTCTTTTCACAAGATGGTGCACTCTTTTTGACTGTAGAGCGCCATATAGATCTATTTTGTACAAGTTCTTCTTGCGTATCTTGGTCTATTCAAAGGCTTTCTGTGAGGTCTTTACAAGTCCTTGTAGCGCTTTTTTTATTTGCTACTGTAACAATAAATAAAACATTGACCCTTATTTGACTTATTCTTCTTCTTCAGCTGAGCATTCATTCTCAAACACCCACTGGATCTCTCTTTTAGCAGAACAATAATCCTACTCAATTTCCAGCAGAATGTAATCCAGAGAATGGAAATGCATTGTGTCACCGTTTTATTTGCGTCATTGACCCGACACATCTGTCTTTGGCAATTTGACTTGTTTTGGAGCTCACGTAGTGTAGTGGCTAGATCACATGCAGCCTACCGGTGATTCAGGTTTTGTTTCCACCAACAAAAGAAGTGGTCATACTTCATTGTCAAAAAATGTTCTTGCCACAATCTGTGTGGAAATGTGTACAAGGGTTAATGTTCTGGAAAATGTTACGGAATGTAATTGTGAATTTCTGCAGAATATATGGTTAAATAGACACTTGTCAGATAGCTACTAGTCACCAGGTCAGGTGAGCGTCAGATAGCTACTAGTCACCAGGTCAGGTGAGCACTAATGGGAAAACATATTCTATGACACTATTTCATAATACAATAACTTTTATCTTTTAGTTATGGTTGTCTGTTGACCTGTGAGTGATGGCTGATCAGTCATGGTCAGTTATATCTAGCTAAGTGTTACTTCTGATGTATTTAGTACATGCTTGGCAGTTTTTCAAAGAAGAAAAAATGTTGTTATACATGGAGTGTACCTGCTTTATGTTTCTGATGTTTTAAAGTCACAAGTTGAACCCAAGCTGCTGCAATTGTGAAAACTGATTTTGTTTGTTTTAATAGTTTTTGTGCATTGGCTGAGCAACAGAGTTGATAGCAAACTTGCCTTGCAAACCTAACTCTTTGAATTAATTTGTGGTTTGAATGCTAACCTTCTAGAATTTACTTATTAGATACTCAGTTGCTTTATTCACCAAGCTAAACGACTCCGTAGACAACTTAAAGACCTACCTGAAGTTGACAACCCCTTACGGTCTGTACCAGAACAAACCCCTTGGAGTGAAAGGCATGGAATACCAGTATACATTCAGACCCAAGTAAAAGGAATACTAAGCGAGGATGAACAGAACAGTGTGCAGCAAAGGACAGTCACCCTGTTTCCTGGACGATGAATATCCACAAGACATATGGGTCAGAGTATACACAGATGGGTCATACCAGGATGCAGTGAGGAATGGAGTTGCAGGTGTATATATAGAATATCCCAGAGATATGATCAGAACACCAACATGGAAATTCTGCAATAGTTATGATGCAGAAATCCAAGCATTTAGGGTGACAACTGAAAAACTGCTGAACTACAACTTTAGCCCATAGCCCGTGGTATTCATGACAGATGCAAGGTCAGTGCTTCAAGCTCTCCAGTCTGGAAAACTAACAGACTTGCAAAAAATACTTAATGAACTGTCTTACCAGTATAGAGTAACCATGCAGTGGATACCCTTTCACTGTGGAATACCAGAAATTGAAAAAGCAGGCCAACTGTCTAAGGAAGGTGCTGCCAAAGACCAACCAGATGTACCAATCACCTACCATCAGAAAAAAACAGATGACCAAGTCAATAAGAAAACCACAAACACCACCACAAGATGACTATCACATTATGAACAGATCAAACAAGATGTAATTCTACGCCTCAGAACGGGACACAACAGACTCCGCAGTCACATGTACACAAAATTCAAGATTGGCAACATGGCCATGTGGACAGGCAGCACAGAGTGCCAAACATATACATCAAGAGTGTTCTGAATATGAAATGCTGAGGCAGACATATTGGCCAGAGGAAACAACACTGGAATCAAAGCTCTATGGGCCACTGTATGAACTACAAAAGAGTTTTATTCAGGAGACAGAATTACAGATATAGACATGTTTCAAGTGAACGAAAGAAGAACAAGATACACAATTGGATGTATGTAGTGCTGCCTCAAAATTCAACAATAGTTGAATAGTAATAGTGCAGGATATTTTTGTAAATTTTTAATCTCTTTGTGTAATTCAAAGATTTCCCCAGTTTTATTTCATACCGAGAAGACTCTAACTCTCAGTGATGCACTTTGCTTTGAAATTAATAATTTTGGATCATTACTGTCTAATGTGTCCACATCCACATGATCACAGTTCATCTTTTTAATTGTAATTTTTGATTTCATTGAGCTCCCGTGACACGGAGATAAAAAAACGTGAAGCGCCTACTAGCGCTAATTCCATCTACGCATAACACACTGAGAGCTCTTTCCCTCCCCCACCAAAGAGTGTTCCAGGGAAGGGGGAAGGGAGAGTCTCTCAGTGTGTTACATGAAATTCGATGGATGCTGTGTTGTATGCACCTTTTTATCAAAAGTTTGTTTCGCTAAATAATGTATGGTTTTATTTTGCTAAAAACGTGGACACATTAGATGTACCAAAAAAATTTTTAATATCTTTGTATGTTTAAGAGATTTCTCCAGAGCTATTTTCCATACCCAGGAGACTGCCAGTTCTCGGTGGTGCACAATGCTTTGAGTAGAAACCTCCTGTACTTTGGGGGTAAAATGTAATTATAAAGATGGAAGTGTTGTGAGGTTTCCACAAAAGGAAAATCTCAATATATATGCATGCCATCTACTAGGATTTTGATGTTTCATGTTGGTTTATCTCATGGACCATGGAGACCGGTGCTGTAACCATTCAGCCCCACTCTTCACCTCATGGGCCATCAAGACCTGTGTTATAACCATTCAGCCCCACTCTTCACCTCATGGGATAAGGAGACTGGTGTTATAACCATTCAGCCCCACTCTTCACCTCATGATGAATAACACACATAAGTTTACACATTGTAGCCAAGAACAAATGTATAGTGTTCCCATATATATAAATCTCACTAATTTTGTTTGTTTGCATATGTCAGTATCTGTCTATCTTCACCATCTTTTTATGTTTGTGCTGCAGTAGTAGTAGCTTATTCCTGTTAAGCTTGTATATCTTATAGATGTGTTTTCTTTTGCACCAGTTAAAATTGTTATTATGTCAAGTAATCATTAGTTATAAGATGTAATATACATTTTAGATAGTTTTATTGTATTTTTGGTATGCTGTAATATGCTCACATTTGTACTTTTTATTTGGTTTTTCTTGAAGTAATTTATATGTGAATACCTAACAGCAGAGTTTCTCAATGTTGGCAACATCATCCCATGGGACTGGTAAGATACTTGGTTGCCGATTTAGTGGTCCAAGGACTCATACACTTATGAACCAATACAAAGGCACAAAAATGATTAAACATACTTTCTACTTTGTAAGTACGGAAATAAAGACAAATTTGTTTAATTCTATTGATAGAAATCAAAGTTTAAAATGAAACCTCATCCCCAATATGCTTATTCAAAGCATTAGCTTCTGCTGAGAACAAAAAAATTATCTCATTACATAAAAACTAAAACACATTTCAAATTCAGTAACTTAAACAAATTAACACGTAACATTACAAGCTTTTAAATTTATGTATTCACTTTTCCTTTGATTTCTTCTTCAGCGTTCATTCTCAATCTCCCGCTGGATATCTCTTGTAACAGGACAATGGTCCTACTATGTTTCCAGCAGGATGTAGTCCAGAGAATGGAAATGCATTGTGTCGCCGTTTTAATTGCGCCAATGGCCCAACACATCCATCTTCGGCGGGTTCCTTTGATTTGATTTTGTTTACTTTGATTTCTGGACTCTAATTTCAGAGATAAGAATATAGGCATTTTGAAAACAAATGTTATAGATGTGTGTTGGGTATCTGTCACTATGAACATAAGACCAATGTGTCTGTGCATGATAGAAGTAATGAATTAGTGGGTGAACTAGAATCACTATTGACATCTGGTGGTATGCGTGTGTATGCAAGATATTCTTTTATGTCAAAGGTTGTACTTCCAGAGTACTGTTGAAGATAGAAGAAAATGTGGAGGCTAGAAGAAGATTTGGTTGGACAATATCAAGGACTGGAAAGGGCATTAATTTTCCAAACTCTTCATGATGACAGAGGTTAATGACTCCTGGAGATCTTTCTGCATCAAATGTTTCAATGTGCCCCCCACCACGACACTAATAGGTTATGGCTAATATTATTATTAAATATATTTTGTTTACTTTTTATCATTGTTGTTTATTATGTGTCATGTTTGTTTACTGTGTAATAATAGAGAATATGAATTTCAGAAATCAATATGAGAATTTTCTGGGTATGGGCACAGGTCTACATATCTATATAAGGGGATAACGATGACACTAACAAGTTTGAGAAACACTGCATAAAGCATAGGGCCATGTAATACTTCATATGTACCTAATACCTCAGAGGCTGTGGCAGCAGGATTACCTGAACCATGACCTGTATTATTTTTGTACCGTAAGCTCTGATATATCCAAATTGGACTTACAACCGCTATTAAAAAGAATGTACCGGTGTTTTACCCTAAGAGGGCCTTTTTTTATTTAAAAAAATCATATGTGAGTACCTTAAAGCATTTTATTTTTTCTATAGCATGTAATAATTTGTATATGGATAATATCTGAAATATCAACCTCTGTAGCAGAAGGGTTCAGGAGTTAATCTCACAATCCAAATTTGACTGAAATAGCTTGAGGTTCAAGACTGACAGTGGTTGATTTAAATAATTCATATGTGTTTACTTTGTGAAGTATTTTCTTTTTGTATGTCATATAATAATTTGTATATGAACAATGTCTTCTTCTGCGATTGTTCTCAAACTCCTGCAGATTAGCAAGATGTAGTCCGGAGAACGGAATGTGGGAGATTAAGTTGGAAGTCATGCAGAAGTCAGATATTTTCAGGCAGAAATGCGTAGATATTATAGTCAAGCTGTAAACTATAACCCAGTGCATTCCGTTCTCTGAACCACATCCTGCTAATCTACAGGAGTTTGAGAATGCAGAAGAAGAAAAAGAAGTGGGGATCTAAATCTCACACTTTTTGTGCATAGCAAGACAGGTGTTCTGAAATCCTCAGGGAAAATAAAAGGACTGATAACATTTAAAATAAAGAGAAATGAATATATAATGGATTGGGAAGCGCTGGATGGACTAACAACAGTGAAATATTGAGCTAATATTAACACATAAAAATGTATTACATATAACTGAACCCACATCCAATAAATAAAAACTACTTTTCTGTTTAGTGTGCATACAAATTGCAAAAAAAAGAGTTACATTTTTGTTCCCCACATTTTGTTCTACATTGCAGTCCTATTATATATATATAAACGTAAATAAATGTATTTTTTAAAATTATAGCCCCTTGTTTTGTATTTAATTCTTGAATGGCCCCTTATGTTGCATTATATTTTGTTTTCTACTGCACTTTATTTCCTTAAATTTGTATACCTCTAAACAAGAAAGTACTGTCAAGATATTGATGCTTTGGTGCTTCAACATATTGAAAAATTTGATGCTTCAGTGTATATTTATGAGCTTCAAGAAAAAAGAAGTAAAACAGTTTGTAGCTTATCTTATTTAGGATGTAGTTTTCAACCAAGCATTTTATTGACTAGGAATTTCATGGTAATATTTACGTTCGTTCGATTAACATTGCTTTCTGGTCGAGATGCACAATTGTCTACTGCTGAAATTGAACACCTGGTAACTTGGTTGTCGAAGATGCCCTCCTTATCAGCTAGGGGTCTGACTAGAAACAACAACACTATATATATATATATATATATAAGAAAACCATATATCACCCCAGTTGAATTTATCATTGCCAAAATTATCTTTATTTAACTTGTGGCTGTGTTTCAGTTATATGTAACACATAAACTGATTACTTATCCTTGTTAATATTACATTCTTATTTGTGTTATTGTGTCCCACACCTGTTTTTTTTTTCCTACTATTTTTGGCTATTAGATTTTTAAAATGCAAAATGTTGTTATCTATGTTTCACTGGATGTAAAAGATAAATAACTAGCTCATGTGAATGTTATATGAGTTCTTGTGTCTGTGTTACGCAGTTATTCTGAGAACATGACTTTAAGTTAATGATGTCACATAAACTGTGTTAGAACTGTCATAATATTATTAGGAAGCTTCGAGGAACTTTTTTTTTTAAATCAGAAATAACAGGTGAGATTTGAATCAGGTCCAAAAGCATCTTTTTTTCTGTATGCGGACTGGCTGGATTTTAGAACATGTTATCAAGTTGCAAGTTGAATTGGCAGAAGTTGAATAGACCCAGTACAAATCTCGTCTGATATGTCTCTGATATATAACTGTCTTGTAAATTGTGCAGAATTTATTTCAGAATTTTTGTTTAATATATTTTTTTGTAATGAAATGTTTTATATGAAATAAATAAATTTTATTATATTCTGAGATTTAACTATTTTTATGTTTGAGTTTGGTTTGTTTTTATGTTTAAATCTTCTGAGTGATTGGACTCCCAGGAATTACGAATGATGAGGCACTTTTTTCTTATGTGCAATGAAGGGGTTCCTTCAGCTTTCTTTCATGCCCAGAAGACTCCCAACTCTTTGCAGCCGGCACTGTTTTGAGAAATGCCTCCTACTTAAAGAGGTTGCATGATGGAAGGTATGTTCCACCATTTTGTATGCAGACATCCAATGAGAGGAATGAGTACAACCATTTTGAGTTATCTATGATGTTTGGTACTCACGTAAGGACATTTTCAACCATAAGCTCTTGTATATTGTTATTTGTATGTTTTCATACCTATACCACATTGTCTGATTATCTGTTGGTCATCGTACAACTATGACAAAACTTGTGTTCTACGCAAGTACATACTATTGTTATATAGTTTCACAACAGTCTACCTTTTATCTGTGGTGTTTGTCTACTTTTGACCACACAGTCTATTTGACCACAACGCTCATTTGACCACACAGCCCCTTGATCCCACAGTACATTGACTACATGGCATATTTGACTGTATGGTCCATTTGTCCACACAGTCCATTTGACTAAATGGCATATTTGACTGTATGGTCCATTTGTCCACACAGCCCATTTGACTACATGGCATATTTGACTGTATGGTCCATTTGTCCACACAGCCCATTTGACTACATGGCATATTTGACTGTATGGTCCATTTGACCACACCATCCATTTGACTGTATGGTCCATTTGTCCACACAGTCCATTTGACTACATGGCATAGTTGACTGTATGGTCCATTTGACCACACAGTCCATTTGACTGTATGGTCCATTTGACCACACAGTCCATTTGACTGTATGGTCCATTTGTCCACACAGTCCATTTGACTACATGGCATATTTGACTGTATGGTCCATTTGTCCACAGTCCATTTGACTACATGGCATAGTTGACTGTATGGTCCATTTGTCCACAGTCCATTTGACTACATGGCATAGTTGACTGTATGGTCCATTTGACCACACAGTCCATTTGACTAAACAGCATATTCTGCCGTCATTTGTGTAATGTGTTGAAGGAAGTCATAGCTATTCATGAGGTTGCAGGTTTGAAATCAGATCGTGGCTTCTTGTTTGCAAGTGCTTTTATTTAAGATCCCTTAAGCTAAGGATTTAAATGCTCTCAGCATGGTTGGTTGCTAGTTGAGTGGTCCATGGGCCCATGCCATTTGACCCAATGCCATTGTGTAATATATGCATATGTTTGTGAGCTGTTGTTTTGTTCCATATGTGTTCCATTTACCTGACCTTGGAGTGAGAAGTATTTTACTGGCATCCTCCAACGCTGGACATTCAAAAAGGTGGTGGTCAGTAGTTTCATGAGGATGAGTGCACAGCCAGCCCCCTGGAGTGTGTTGTGGTTGTATTCTGTTCAAGTTATTGTTAAGTTGTACTACATGTTGTGTGCAAAGTCGGAAAATAATACTCTGGTCTTTCCTTCCCATGAAGTTGATATCTGTAATGCCATGCTCTCAGCATAGGCCACAACACACAATGTACATGATCGCCTATGCCAGCCAGCATGGCACCTGATGATGATGACCATGTGCATATATTTTATCCCCTGGTCTTCCCATGTGATGCCGATATTGCAGAACTTTTATTGTCTCTTTTCTTCAAGTTTATGTAGGTCTTCCCTGTTTTATTTTTCCCTTTGTATTCCATATCGATGACACACCAGCGTGGAAATTGTCATCTGGACTTCTCATTCAAGATGCAAACTATATGGCCACTGTTTTCTTTCATGACATGTTGTGGTTTAGCCACATTATGAGGCACAATTCCCTTTCCAAAACTATCTGCAGGGAACGGTTGAAGGAGGAAGAAGAGGTCAGAGGAAAGTATTGATTGATAATATTAAAGACTGGACAGGATTAAGATTCTCCACACTCAAACAAAGAACTGATAACAGAGAGGGGTGGCACAATTTTTGTGTTGATGCTTCCAGAGCGGCACCCCTACTACCCTGAAGGGTTATGAGTTTGATGATGTTGTATGAGGCTACTAAGGAAACTAGAGTGATATGGGCTGTACAGAGATACCTGCTCATAGCAAAAGGGATTATTTTATCATCATCTTGATATACAATTCTGTCTGCCTAGACAAGATGTGTATACAAACAGAATTCTGTCTGCCTAGACAAGATGTGTATACAAACAGAATTCTGTCTGCCTAGACAAGATGTGTATACAAACAGAATTCTGTCTGCCTAGACAAGATGTGTATACAAACAGAATTCTGTCTGCCTAGACAAGATGTGTATACAAACAGAATTCTGTCTGCCTAGACAGGATGTGTATACAAACAGAATTCTGTCTGCCTAGACAAGATGTGTATACAAACAGAATTCTGTCTGCCTAGACAAGATGTGTATACAAACAGAATTCTGTCTGCCTAGACAAGATGTGTATACAAACAGAATTCTGTCTGTCTAGACAAGATGTGTATACAAACAGAATTCTGTCTGCCTAGACAAGATGTGTATACAAACAGAATTCTGTCTGCCTAGACAAGATGTGTATACAAACAGAATTCTGTCTGCCTAGACAAGATGTGTATACAAACAGAATTCTGTCCTGTTCTCATTTAAAACTCTTCATTTCTGATATTAGGCTTACTTGTTATTTAATCTATTGTCTATCCCCAGGTGGAAGATGGTTGATAGCATTCATACTTGCTGTTGAGCATAGAGGTGAGAGCTGTAGGTGTATGTTAAATGCCAAATATGATGCTTGATTCGTACTGAGTCCGTGTTTGTGGAGGGTGGTCGTGATGTTATCGATCCATCTCTTTCTGTCTTCCCTTGGCTCTAAATCCAAATGATCGTTTGTTATAAGCTCTCGGTGTTAATTGGCTTGGGTTAATTCTCACAAGGTGACTAAACCACTTTATCTGCTAGCGTTCTATATATTCGATACAAGACATTATGTTATTTAATACTGACAGTATTTCTTATGTAGTAGCTGATACATGTTTGTAACTTTGGAAAGATCAAGGAGAGAAGAGACAGAGGAAGACAAAGAGCGAAAATTCAGGGTGGGTTGTCACTGTGGCACAAAAATATGTCACCAACTGAACTTATTAACAACACAAGGGACAGAGTTGTGGAGAAGCATAGCCTATTCGCGTATGCCATTCCGCATGGCACTTGATTGATTGAACCCCTTTACCAATGACGTAGCTATACAACTTCTTCTACAAGTTCTTGCTTACTTTCCAGGAATCTATATTTAGAACGCTGATACTGCAAACTTCTTCTACACTGCAAATAGTGCAAGAAAAAACAGTTGGTCAGAGATTTTTCTTGTGTTTGCTCCATAATAATCAATACGAAGATTCGTGCGATTTCCGCCGGGAGAGTAGTTAAGTTGTGCCACCTTTATGCGCCTTGTAGGCCCAGAATAAACGGCTTTACTTGACATCTCAGGTGGGCTACCCTAGCCTGTGACAGCCAGCGGTGTTGCCAGGCGGCGAATGTGTATTGACCCTACGTCAAGACAGTTTGTCCTTGCTGTTTTGAATTTATATTTGTATTTTACTGTGTTTCTAATAAATTTTCATAAAAATCAGAAATGCCTACCCTGCACCATTCATAGTCTGTGGCCCCAAACAATAGACATACCGCATTTTTGTTTGTCAGCGCAGCCAGTTATCAAAGGAAATCTGTTATACCAGAACGATTGACTATTTCGATTTCTACTATTACCAAATTCTTTACTTGACAAACGCGAAATTGGTGTTTGCAATTTCAATACGTTGTTCATATGATAAATTACACACATGAGTTGTCAA
The DNA here is from genome assembly GCA_034231615.1 of Meghimatium bilineatum. Taxonomy (NCBI): domain Eukaryota; kingdom Metazoa; phylum Mollusca; class Gastropoda; order Stylommatophora; family Philomycidae; genus Meghimatium; species Meghimatium bilineatum. The sequence goes on from CM067308.1 coordinate 11,101,448, forward strand.
AAGAAAATTATCAATATTTGAGTCTGGTAAACTAACTTTTTCCATATTTTATCAGTTATACACAACACAATTAATTACACAAACGCATGCAAATAAAATATATCTAACAGATAGATGTTTTCAGTTTGCAATTCTCAGAATACGCGTCATCAAACATTTTTTTTAAATTTTACCTATACCATGAACAGCTAAAAAGAAATCAAGAAGTATTAAGAAAAATAAAAGTGTAGTAAGGCTGGCTTCTTAACAACATTCTTTTTTCCCCATATACAGAATCATGACAGCATGGAAAGATTAATAGCAGAAGGCAGAGTTAACGACAATAGATAGTATTTTTATGGACGCCAAAGTGCTTTTTTTCTTCAAACTTCAAGGGCGGATACTTAGTGTGTTCCTCAAGGAGGGTGGGTAGATGTCAAATAACGAATAAACCAGAATGTATCTTTTTGTAATGTTTATAACAAATAAATAGTAATGTGTGTAGGCTATTTACGTTGTTTTAAGGAGACGCCGAACGTTTTGGCGTCTATTGACGCTACGCCACTAGTGTTATATAACAAGTTATTTAACACAATAAACAAATAAAAAATATGCTTCTCATAGCTCCCCCCATGCTTCAACTATGCCCCCCTACCCAAAAATAAAATCCTAAACAAACGAATCAATTGTTTTTAAGGGAACTATAATAAAGTTTATATACGATCCTGTACCTGGGTGCAAATACTTTACGGTTTTTATTAGGGCACAAGGCTCTTTTAAAAATATTGGTGATCGAAGTTCATGTAATCTTACAAGAAACTTATGGAGAACTTTTGACAGAAGACAAACAACAAACAAACAACCCAAATACCTCGGAGTTACTTTTGATGATCAGCTGACATGGAAGCAACAGGTAAACAAAGCAACAATAAAAGCCAGGAGGAAGTTAGATATCCTGAGAAAATTAAGTGAAACCACATAGGAAGCCAGTGAGAATACACTCCGTAATGTTTACCAGTAAGGAATAGAGGGCCTAAAACCACACCTGGAATATGGTTTAGCTGTGTGGTGTACTGCATCAAACACCACATTACAAAATCTAGATAAAGTGCAAAACCAGGCGCTTAGGATAATGTTGGGAGCAATTAAATAAACACCCATAGTAGAGATGCAAAAAATGGGGAGAACGCAAAGACTTGGCAAATGCAGAGACACACGCGTACTAATATAAGCAGAAAAGTTTCAGTGTATGGCAAGTCATCCAATGAAGGAAAGATTCCAAAATCTAGCAATGAGACGACTGAAAAGAGCAGCTTTATACAACAAGCTAAACGGCCCCGTAGACAACTTACAGACCTACCTGAAGTTGAGAGCACCTCAATGTCTGTACCAGAACATACCCTTTGGAGTGAAAGGCATAAAATACCAATATACATCCGTACCCACGTGAAAGTAATACTAAGTGAGGACGAACAGAACAGCGTAGGACAGTCACCCTCAGTTTCCATGACTATGAATATCAACAAGACATAAGCCTATGGGTCAGAGTATACACAGATGGAGAATGCAGTGAGGAATGGGGGTGCAGGTGTATAAATGGAATATCCACACAGGCCTAGAGATAGGATTAGAGCACCAACAGGAAAATTCTGCAATAATTATGATGCAGAAATTCAGGCAATTAGGATAGCAACTGAAAAACTGCTGAACTCCAATCCTGACCCACATCCCGTGGTATTTCTGATAGATGCAAGGTCAGTACTTCAAGCATGCCAGTCTGGAAAACCAGCAGACTTACAAAAAACTACTTAATGAACGGTCTTACCAGTATAGGATAACCATGCATACCGTGAATACACTCTCACTGTGGAATACCAGGAAATGAAAAAGCAGACCAACTGGCTAAGGAAGGTGCTGCCGAAGACCAACCAGATGCACCAATCACCTACCATCAGAAGAAACAGACTAAGTCAACAAGAAAGCTACAAACAGCAAAACAAGATGACTATCACATTATGAACAGATTAGAACAAGTTGTAATTCTACGCCTCAGAACGGGACACAACGGACGCCGCAGTCACGTGTACATAAATTTCAAGATTTGCAACACGACCATGTGGACAGGCAGCACAGAGTTCCAAATATATACTTCAAGAGTGTTCTGAGCATGAAATTATGAGACAAACATATTGGCCAGAGGAATCAACATTGTAATCTAAGCTCTATGGGCCACTGTGTGAGCTACAAAAGACAGTGGTTTTTATTCTGGAGACAAAATTACAGATAGGCTTATAGACATGTTTCAAGTGAACGAAAGAAGAAGGAACAAGAAACTTTATACGGAATTTGCCTCAAAGGGCGTAGAGAAATGACGTCATTGTGATGGGGTCTCCCCTAGACTTATTTACTTAAACCTTCTTCTTATTCGTATTGCATGATACCATGGTTTCAGCATGGTGTATCCGATTTCAGCACCTGTGTTTGTTTGGTCAGGACTGGGGGTATGAGTAATACCCGACCAATCTTAGTTTCCAGCCTCTGTTGGCTGGACTAAGCTCCATCTCCACTTTAATTAAGGAGTTGACCTCGATGGGGCTCAACCCCTCTCAACAAAGTAACACGTCACCTGTCGATAATATCTTCCAGATCCCTTAACTCAGTATCTGTAGAGATAATCTCCAGAAATATAACATAGAAAACATTTTTCCATATTTCCGTTGGATGTTGTGATAATTTTTCCATTCGCCGTCTTTTGATGTTTTGTTTGTGTCTTGATAAAGACCTTTTGGTTGAAACGTTGAATGTGATTTGTGTATTGTAATTTTTATGATTTATTGTGTGCGAATCATTCATTACCTACTAGTTTTAGCAATAGTCTGTCGTGTCTCATTGAAACGATATATAAACTTGTGTTTTACCGAAGTCTAACATAGAAAACCGAAATATCAGAAAGTCTAACAGAAATAGGCATAGATGGAAAAGACATCAGGCTGATTAGAAATATATATTGGGAACAAACTGCATCAATAAGGTGTGAAAACAGCCACTCTCCATACATAGAAATAAGAAGAGGGGTAAGACAAGGATGCATTTTATCACCAAGCCTATTTAATATCTACACAGAGAATATCTTTAAAAATATAGAAGAAATACCAGGACTCAAGATCAATGGGAAAATAATAAACAATCTTAGATATGCAGATGACACTGTTCTTTTAGCAGAAAGTGAACATGAACTACAAAGACTAATAGATCAAGTCAATAAATCAAGTAATGAATATGGACTGGATATAAACATTCAAAAAACAAAAACCATGATAATCAGCAAAGACACAGAAGAACAGGAGGTAAACATAAACATACAGGGAGAGAAACTACAACAAGTAAAACAGTATCAATATCTTGGACACATAGTCACAAATGATGGCAGATGTGAAACAGAAGTTAAAAGGAGAATAGGAATGGCTAAAAGTACCTTCAATGGCATGAGGAAATTATTAATATCTAAACAAATTACAAACAAGTTAAAAATCAGAATTATAAAATGCTACATCTATTCCATATTAATGTATGGCTCAGAAACATGGACACTAAATAGACAATTAGAAGATAAAATTGATGCCTTTGAGATGTGGGTATATAGAAGAATAGGGAGAACATCATGGAAAGAGAAGAAAACAAATAAAGAGGTGCTAAAGACACTTAATATGAAGAAAGAACTACTAAGAGAAATAAAGATCAGGCAAATAAAATACTTTGGACACATTAAAAGACATGACACCCTATTGAAGACCTTACTTGAGGGTAAAGTCAAAGGGAAGCGAGCAAGAGGTAGGCAGAGATACAAGTGGGAGAGTAACATTACACGATGGACATGTTACAGTCTAGCAGAGTGCACCACCAAGACAAGAGACAGGAGATGTTGGAGATACGTTGCAGCCAACATTCGTTGCGGAGACGGCACTTGATGATGATGATGATGAACATAGAAAACACGCGCGAATAGTGTTGCTTATTTAGTATTGTCCTTTGATTCTACTGACGCGAACTTCCGGAACTGTAGATATTCTTCAATCCACCTAGCAACGGTAGTGAGAGACTTAGTAAAATGGTAAGTGATCGTTCTAGCACAATTATAATTATACCGATATGTTTGTTATTTTTTTCTTATTGCACTATTATTTGTTATAGTTTGATGGTATAAAGACTCCTGCATAGAATTATTTTAATAGTAATTTGCTGAGAACTAAAGTAGGTCTAATTAGGAGTGTGGTGACTCATTTCAGATTTCGTTTCAATTAATTTCATTATCCAGGGCTACTTACTTAACCTTCGTCTTGTCACTTGTGTATCTTATGTCTTATAAGCTTGTAGCCTTCACTGATTATTGGAATCAGGAACAGGGTAGCCGTGTTGAAACAGTATTGTGAAGTAAAATGGTACCTTTCCACGCAATGACAGCTTTTTTCTTGACATGTCTCTACTAGTTTCCGTTTCATGAAAACGTAAACGTATGTTTATACATCTAAATGTCATAACGTAGTTGAGATGATAGTGTTCACAGTGAATTTCAATTGTCTGTGTACCTGATGTTTATCTATCGTCATTTCCACTTGTACTGTTGGGGGGGGGGGGAAAGAGGATTCAGAGTTGTTTTTTTCTTTGGCTATTTGAGTTTCCCACTTTTCCCACTTTATCATTGAGATGTGCTTGAAATGAGTACTAGACTTGCATGAATAGTTTTTTTTTATACAAACATCTTCCTCTTCCCCCACACTTTATCCAGCCATTCCATGGTGCCAGTTTTGTCCATTCAATCTTTTCATCTGCTTACGCACAAACATGGCACGTGGGAATTTCTTGGGCAAAAGTGCCCCATCTGCTATGCAACCTAAAACAACAGTGAAATGCATCTTCTAATGTGTCATCTTTACAGAATGATTTTCGTTCCACAGTGAGATTTGAAGGCAAATCAAAGCAGTCCTTAGTTCCTATTTGTTGTATGTTGAACTTGAATCTCTTCCACTGGTCAATAGTGAAATGTTGAAGAAAAAAATCAATTTTCATTTCAAACTCTTTCTACAACTTCTGTGCAAGCTTAGTACAGATTCGTAAACATAAGTGATGTCTATTCATGCAACCATCGCATTGAAGCAACAAAACATATTTTAATTATTTCCTTAAAATAATATATTCTTATTTCTAAGGCTGCAGAAGTTGAAGAAACTCTCAAGAGAATCCAGAGCCACAGAGGAGTTACTGGAACAATTGTTGTCAATAGTGAAGGTAATATAAACATTTCATGGAACAATTGTTGTCACTAGTGAAGGTAATCTAAACATTTTCTGGAACTTCTTCTGTGTTCGTTCTCAAACAGCAGGATGTAGTCCGGAGAATGGAATGCATTGTGTCATGGTTTACAGCATTGCTGCGATATCTGCGCCTTTCTGCCTGACACATCCGACTTCAGCATGGCTTTGGGTCACTGACCCTATATGGGATGGGACAGCCAACTGCATCCCATAACCTCCTTAGTCGCCTTTTATGACATGTGTGGAAGGTAAACAGTGTTGCTATTCTTTGCTCCCCTTTCGGGCCCCGGCAACACACAGGCGATTTCATGGAACAATTTTTGTCAATAGTGAAGGTAATCTAAACATTTCATGGAACAATTGTTGTCAATAGTGAAGGTAATCAGAACATTTCATGGAACAATTGTTGTCAATAGTGAAGGTAATCTAAACATTTCATGGAACAATTGTTGTCAATAGTGAAGGTAATCAAAACATTTTATGGAACAATTGTTGTCAATAGTGAAGGTAACCTAAACATTTCATGGAACAATTGTTGTCAATAGTGAAGGTAATCTAAACATTTTATGGAACATTTTTTGTCAATAGTGAAGGTAATCTAAACATTTCATGGAACAATTGTTGTCAATAGTGAAGGTAATCTAAACATTTCATGGAACAATTGTTGTCAATAGTGAAGGTAATCTAAACATTTTATGGAACAATTGTTGTCAATAGTGAAGGTAATCTAAACATTTTATGGAACAATTGTTGTCAATAGTGAAGGTAATCTAAACATTTTATGGAACAATTGTTGTCAATAGTGAAGGTAATCTAAACATTTTATGGAACAATTGTTGTCAATAGTGAAGGTAATCTAAACATTTTATGGAACAATTGTTGTCAATAGTGAAGGTAATCTAAACATTTCATGGAACAATTGTTGTCAATAGTGAAGGTAATCTAAACATTTCATGGAACAATTGTCATAAGAGGTGACTAATGAGGTTATGGGATGAAGTTGGCTGTCACATCTCATATAGGGTAAAAGTGATCCACAGCCTTGCTGAAATTGGATGTGTCAGGCAGAAAGGTGCAGATTTCACAGAAGTGCTGTAAACCATGACACAGCACATTCTGTTCTGCGGACTACATCCTGCTAATCTGCAGGAGTTTGAGAACGAACACAGGAGGAGGAGAAGATTTCATATTGAAATACCTAACACTTTTTACTTAGCTCAACTCACGAAGATGCCCAAGAAAATACAAATCGCCTTCAATTATGCTCTGCACAACTTGGGCTTGGAATAGACTACATATATGATGTAGACTACATCTTCTTCACAAACCCCTACGCTCAATGGCAAGTGTGGGCGCTACGACACCACCACCTGGGGATAGACTAAGTTATAAGAGGGTCATTGCAAAGTCCATTTATTTTTTAAGCATTGTCTATGCAATGGATAGTCAGCCTCTCTATGGATTGAAATGATAATCTAGTTTGGACATGTCTGTTTAGTAAGAAAAGCCACTAATCTTTCTACCACTAAAGCTGGTACCTTCATGTATTATGTGATATTCAATTTCAACTTGTCAGCACAAGTATTTCACAATTATATTTTATTTATTTTTGAAGTCATATCTTTCTACAGGCATCCCTATAAAAACTACATTAGACAACTCAACAACAGTCCAGTATGCAAGCCTCATTCACAGTCTAACATCCAAGGCACGGAGTACAGTCAGAGATATTGATCCATCAAATGATCTGAAATTTTTGCGCATTCGTTCTCGTAAGAATGAGATTATGTGTGCACCTGGTAAGTACCACTGTCATGACCAGAATGTTTAGATCATGTATGTAAGTGTCACTGCCATGGCCGGAATGTTTAGATCATGTATGTAAGTGTCACTGCCATGAACAGAATGTTTAGATCATGTATGTAAGTGTCACTGCCATGAACAGAATGTTTAGATCATGTAGTATGTAAGTTTTACTGACATGACCAAAATGTTTAGATCATGTAGTATCACTGACATGACTAGAATGTTTAGATTATTTTCTGTTGTAACCAGGATTGCTATATAGTTGGAACTCTGTGGACAAATTTTAAGTTTAAAATTATCAAAAAATAAACATACTCTTAAATTCTGTATTCTTTTTCTGCGTTCATTCTCAAACTCCCGCTGGATCTCTCTTGTAGCAGGACCATGGTCCTACTAGATTTCCAGCAGGATGTCGTCCAGAGTATGGTAATGTGTTATGTCACCGTTTTATTTGCGCCAATGGCCCGACACATCCATCTTCAGTGGTAAATTATGTATAAAAACTAGTGAAACCATCATAGAAAGAACTTGAATTTAGTGAAAAGTTTAACAAATGTAGCCACATATATAAAAAGTTAAAGATTGGCAATCGCCCGTGTGTTGCCGGGTACCCAAAAGGGGAGCAAAGAATAGCAACACTGTTTACCTTCCATGCATGTCATAAAAGGCAATTAAGGAGGTTATGGGATGGAGTTGGCTGTCCCATCCCATATAGGGTCAGTGACCCAAAGCCATGCTGAAGTCGGATGTGTCAGGCCAAAAGGTGCAGATATCGCAGCAATGCTGTAAAACATGACAACGCATTCCATTCTCCAGACTACATCCTGCTAATCTGCAGTAGTTTGAGAACAAACCCAAAGAAGAAGAAGAAGAAAGATTGGCAACACAGCCATGTGCACAGGCACCTCAGACAGCAGAACATATTCTACTAGAATTCCCAGAATATGAAATTCTGAAGCAAATACACTGACCAAGAGGAGGCAACAGTTAAAAGAAAAACTTTACTTATTTTTGTAAGAGTTATAAAACACTGTCAGGTATCTGGAAGGGACAAAACTTAGATATAAGCATATTCCAAGTGGACAAAAGAGGTTTCTTGGTCGTGGTTGTGACTGCAGTTGTGAAAGAAATTCTACCAACAATAACAATGCTTACTGATGTGACTAGACTTGATATCTTCAATCAATTTAGACCAAAAAAATATGCAAGGATACATAGAATTTACCAAAATGACACAAAAAAAATTAAATGGTCAAAACATCTTTTTTATGGCAAGTGATGTTTCAAAATGACAAACTTTATTAAATTGTTACAGATCATTGAGATCATGTTCTTCTATTATGATTGTGATGATGAAATAGTCCCATTATTTGTGAGGAGGTAACTCTTGATGACATATAACCTTTCTGTTGAAAGCACAGGTTCTCCTAATTTGTGATGTAGATATATAGAGTGTATTGCGAACAGTTGGGAGTGGTGAAAGCAGGTTTTGATGGATGTCTAGGAGATTGGAGCAGCAGATGTTTGTTTTCTCAAGATGGTTACAGTGTCTAGTTTGGCTTATGTAGTTAATGGATTTATTCTGTTCAGATATTTGTTAATAGGGACATAGTCTATTTTCAGTTACAAGATTAGACTCTGGTTTGCTATCCTAAGTTGCTTTAGTGGGTCCATCAGTGTGACTTCTTTTGGTTTTTATAAAGTGGGCGCTCTGTCTGAGGAAGTCCGCTAATTTAGTTATTCTTGTATGTAGTTATTTCTCAAGATCAGTTTGCAAGGTGTGACACGTGATGAAAACTTGGGATGGGGGGGGGGCAGCAGTTCCTCTCTTGGATAGTCTGTCAGCAACTTCATTTCCAGTGAATCCAACATGGACAGGTTTCTATTAGAGAGTGACTAACAGCATAGGAGCTGATAAGCTGGTCAATTTTTTTTACTGATGTTACAGCCTAAGAGTGTCTTTCTGTCCTCTAGGGCTTGGAGACTGATTTTGAGTCTGAGAAGATAACTCATGTTCTCAGAATGTGCCCCTGCACATATTACAGATATTGAAATCCACATATGAGAGTTATATGGCGGACTGGTTCAGAGGATGAGAAACTGCATCCATAGGAAGCAGGACGTATTTCACCACCAATGTAAAGCTATCAATGAATGGTTTAGCTTGTATCTTAAATCTCTTTAAAAATTCCTATTTTTTCATCATCCTTGCAATTCTCATATAGAAAATGAAATGAGTATTCTGTCAATGAACTGGGGAACCGACCACATTCTCTTGAAGCAAGACTATCCACTCTCTCATTACCTCATGGATAGTATTTCTGATTTGCTGAAACATCACAACATGCCTATACCTGTTTAATCTAATTCAGCAGGTAGTGAAGCTTACGTTCACCGATACTTCCCATACATTGTTGATTGTACTATTCTAAATCTTCCTGTCAATGTTGCCTTCCCTCTCACTACACACAACTTTTAATATGCAAAATCATAGATTAATAATATCCTCATGCAAGCGGTACCCAAAGATAGAATGTATCACACATACATAATCAGCAAACTGACCAATGATGCTAGTTTGTCATGACATTCACACGTGTACTCAAGTCACTAAGAGAACAGACCAACCTGGGAAATTATGTAGTTCTTTTGCTCTACTGCCAGAGCAGTAGAACTACACAATTTTCCCACGTGTGATGCCAGAGCAGTAGAATTACACAATTTTCCCACATGTGTGATGTCATAATTTGACTCCATAAATTCATGTCTCAAGCATCCATTCTGTAAATTGTGAATGAATGTATCAATACCAAACATGATGACCACTGTTGGTCGCATATTTAAAACCTGCCGTCATAAATGGACAGAACACAGTAGATGTAGCAGGGCCTTGGTTATGCCTTTAGTAATGAGAGGGAATTTTACCTTCACAAAAAGGCCTATCCTTGTATCTTCTTCTGCGTTCGTTCTCAAACTACTGCAGATTAGCAGGATGTAGTCTAGAGAACGGAATATGTTGTTTCATGGTTTACAGCATTGCTGCGATATCTGCGCCTTTCTGCCTGACACATCCGACTTCAGCATGGCTTTGGCTCACTGACCCTATATGGGATGGGACAGCCAACTCCATCCCATAACCTCCTTAGTCGCCTTTTATGACATGTGTGGAAGGTAAACAGTGTTGCTATTCTTTGCTCCCCTTTTGGGCTCCGGCAACACACTGGCGCTATTTTGTATGTAATTCCCTCTATTTCTTAGTGATTTGATGTCCTTTTTGCGAAAAATCGTTGTGTTATATATATATATATATCGAGAGAGAGAGAGAATAAAGAGGGGGGCTAATTGTATATTAAAAATTTTGATTAATGCATAAATATTTCACCATCCCGACCAATTTGTTATATAGGGATTTCACTGTATGGGTTGACATGTGAGATGAAATGCTTGAGAAATGCTGCAGGGGTCACCAGGCTTGATAGATTACAAAATGAATATATCAGGGAAAGAATAGATATAATATCTTGTACAGATTACATAGAGAGAGAACAGATCAAGTGGTTTGGTCACGTTATGAGAATGCATCACGAAATGTTGCCCATACAAGCATATAACCAAATGAGACCAGGGTACAAAGCTAGAGGAAGACCACGGAAAAGATGGATAGAAAATGCCATGAACATCCTGAACAGACATGATCATAGCACAGCCGAGGCAACACATCTGGCATTAAAACGCTCAAGCTACAATCACCCCTACGCTTAATGGCTAGAGTGGATCACAAACCACCTGGGGAAAGACAATAGACTGTATGGGTTTGTCTAGATTACAATGATATTTGTACATAACTTCTTCTTCATCGTTCATTCTCAAACTCCCGCTGGATCTCCCTTGTAGCAAGACCATTATCCTACTAGATTTCTAGCAGGATGTAGTCCAGAGAATGGAAATGCGTTGTATTGCCATTTTATTTGCATCAATGGCCCGACACATCCGTCTTCGGCGGGTACATAACAATAACACTTGTTTAACATTCTTTTATCTGATAAATTTTTCAGACAAAGAGTTTCTGCTGATAGTAATACAACAAGATGAACAAAGTTAACAGAGACCACTACAACTTCATTGCCAATCTTTTGGCCAGCCAGACGGCACTTCCACACTGTAACATGTCTTGTCAGTCATCCCATGTACCATTATGTTCCTTTTCATTCAAAGTTGCATTCAGAATTTTATATTTATTAATGGTTTCAATAAAATACATTTTTTATCCTATGTTGTTTTTCTTGCAAGGAATACAATTATTTATTGGCCGTAGGTCTTTATTTATATATCTCATCTCATAATATTTTCCTACGTTTATCATTTATTGTTCATATTTGTGTAGTTTGCATGAGACTGGCTATGCTGAATTGTGATGTGACTTCTTTATTTACTGCAATTTTACACAGTCTTCTTCTGCATCCATTTTCAAACCCTCAAAGATTAGCAGGATGTAGTCCAGAGAACGGAAAGCATTTTTTTCAAGGTGTAGGGATTGACAAGGATATCAACGCCTTTTGTACTAACACATCTGATTACAGCATGGCCCATGGGTCATTTTGACCCTCTACTATTGGACAGTCATCTCCCCACCCAATCCTCTTTAGTCACCTCATACAACATGCATGGCAGGTAACAGTTTTACGATTCTTTGTATCCTTTTGGACTTCTGCAACACAACTACCAATATAGCTATACCATTCCTTTAATTTGTATTCTATCTGTTTACATCATTTTTTGTCTGTTATTAAAAAAAATAGTAATAGATCCTTCCAGCATTCTTGTTAACTATGACCAATTCTTTTATCTATTTTCATCTTTCTCTTTCATCTTTTCCTGTGGGTTCCAGTACAAGACCAACCTTGCAATATCAACTTATTCTCTTGATACCATTTTCATTGTCAGCAGAGATACATAACTTCTAGCCTGCAATGACCTTTGCACTTAGTGGCAGTAGCAAAAGTATACTAGTCCTCTCTTGTACATGTCCATTTTCTGTATTGTGCTCCAGCTGTGCTTCATCTCGTAATTGTTGTTGCATTATTCTTCTCTATATTGTTTTGAGTTTTCCACACTTTCTTTTACCCATTAGGTTTCCATCTCTAGTGATGGAGCTAGTTTCCATGCTCAACAGATAATTGATCCAGTGCCAGCACCTCTTTCTGATGCCTGATATCATACAAGAAGCTAAAAGATTCATATAATGTCATATTAATCTTAGTATTGTAATATCATGTCTTCACATCATGAACATCTGTTGGCAGGGAAAACCTATAGCTACAGGGGTATTGCAATGGGAAAAATTACCATATTAATGAAACTCTTAATTTGGCTTTGGCATGGCGCACACGAAAAGTAACGGTTGCTGTGAAGCGGCAATGACTGATTCATCCTACAACAAACTCTACGGGCATAAAATGTGACTTTAAACACGCAAACCTGCTCAAACCGTCCAATAGATGAAAAGACCGTCAGCGCTGTGGTCTAATCAATAAAAAAAATATATTTTCAGTAATCTTCTTCTTATGCATTTATTCACAAATTCCTGCAGGATGAAGTCTGGAAAACTGAATGTGTTGTGTCATAGTTTACAGCTTTGCTGTGATATCTGCACCTTTCAGCCTGACTTCAACATGACTGTGGATCACTTTAACCCTATATGGGATGGGAATGTGAACTTGACCCCATAACCTCCTTAGTCGCCTGTTACAACATGCATGGAAGAAAAATAGTATAGATATTCTCTGATCCTCCTTCGGACTCCCGCAACACACAGGTGATTTTCAGTAATCAAAACTTCTGAAGTAATGAGGCCTGCAGAAGACGGATGTGTCGAGCCATTTGCGCAAATAAAACAGCGACACAACACATTTCCATTCTCTGGACTACATCCTGGTAGAAATCTAGTAGGACCATGGTCCTGCTACAAGAGAGATCCAGCGGGAGTTTTAGAATGATCGTTGAAGAAGAAGTAATGAGGAAAAGAACATAAAACTTGCATAAGAAACACATATCGTCATTTGATTTTTTTTATATATTAAACTGCTTTGTTATTTTTGTTTGCATAGAAAGTCTATATCTTAATAAATGTTGTAGTATTTTTGTGTGTACTTATTTAGCATTTAATCACACTCCTATTGAGACTCTTGAACAAGGGTAATGTTTAGTTAGTTTGTTCCTTTCGTGCCGCAGGTGGCACATAGGTCTGAGGTTTTGATTCTCCATGTGTTTCGGTCCGCAACCTGCAGTTTTAGTTCTCTGTATGGTCTTGCAGCCTATTATTTCCCCTTCTTAAGTATGGTGTTATTTACCTGCCCTATTCTGATTTCTGTTGAACTTCTTCCATCTGCTGTAATCTTTGTACCTAAATATTTGAATTAGTGGACTTGTTTTAATACTTTATCATCCACTTTGATCTTGCAAGCTGTGGTGTTTTGTTTCTTTGAAATAACCATTACTTGTGTTTTATTTATATTTAGGAAGAAGCTTTTCTCTTTTTCCCACTGCTACATTAATTCTTGAAGGTCTTCCTAATCTACACACATACACCAGATAATTATGATACTTCTTCTCAAAACATTGCTTATAACTGAAAGTTATTTGGGTATGAAAGAAAGTTTTGCAGAAACCTCCCACTGCACGTAGAAAACAAGAATTTCATAGCTTGTAATTCACGAGGATCAAAACAAACATTTACGGCTATTTTGTTTTTGTTAAAGTATTTTGCCAAAGTAACATTTATCTTGCATGTTCTATGCATATTTTAAACTAAATCACACTCAAGTACTTAATATGGTCATGTGATAGTGAGTTCTTACAGTGAATCAGGCATTTATGCAACATGTGAATAAATTTGTAGGCTTGTAGCGTGATGTTTTCCTGTTTATTTTCACAATTTCATTATTTTATAGCCGTGTTTGTGCATACAATTTGTATTAAATTTGATGCTGTGCCAAATGTATTGATTCTGTGTTCTTTTATTTTGTTGTTATTGTTTGTGTTTACCAGTACTCTCATTTAGTCTGCACGATTTCTTGTTCGATTTCTTCTTCTTCAGCTTTCATTCTCAAAGTCACACTAGATCTCTTGTAGTAAGAAAATGGTCTTACTAGATTTCCAGCAAGATGTAGTCCAGAGAATGGAAATGCATTGTATCACCATTTTATTTGCGCCAATGTTCTGACACATCTTCCATCTTCTGCGGTCCTTGTTTTATTTGAACTGGAAAGTATTAGTGTTGTACTATGTTTTTAGTTGTGCCATATAGGCCTAGCACTTCCATTTTCACCATGCCTTTGGTGTTGATGGGCTTCCCAAACCTGTGACAGTCTTGCAATCTTTTAATGGACTTGAAGAGTGGATCCACTCTACATCATGATTTATCATCCACTGTGTCTGGGTTTTAATAGACTTGAAGAGTGGATCTACTCCACATCATGATTTATCATCCACTGTGTCTGGGTTTTAATAGACTTGAAGAGTGGATCTACTCCACATCGTGATGATTTATCACCCACTGTGTCTGTGGGTTTTAATAGACTTGGAGAGTGGATCCACTCCACATCATGATGATTTATCACCCACTGTGTCTGTGTGTTTTAATAGACTTGGAGAGTGGATCCACTCCACATCATGATGATTTATCACCCACTGTGTCTGTGTGTTTTACATACCAATGTTTCCCTAGGAGTCAGTTTCTACAATGGAAACTAGTTAATTAAGGTAAATTTGGGTCAACTGTTTATCTAGGACAAGATATACAGCCGCTATTAGACAATCCATTACGTTCACAATTCTTTCGGTTTTGCTAGATCTTCATGAAAAAGCTTTAAATCTTCTCAAGGTCCAAGAGGAAATCCCTCAGCTCACAGTACAATATGGCCATGTTTTGCTTTCCAGTTCATTATGTGCAGTCTTTGATGTGCCTGTTCATGATTCCTGTTACTTCATGAAGATTTATTTGCTTGGAAAACCCTGATCAGGTATGGGTAGCCCTGTCAGTCTACCCAGTTCTAAGTTGAAAAATTATGGTATATTTTTTCCTATGCATTGAGTGTAAAGTGTGGCCTCTGATAAATATCCATATCTTTCTTCCATCATGATATATACAGGTTTTGTTGTCACTGAACTGTTCATTTTTCCTCCTAATCTTTCGAGGGCATCAGCTCTTTAATTTCCTGTGATCTCTCATTTAGTTTTTATGTCATAAAATTAAATAACTAACTGGTTATATATAACTTGGCAATATCAGATCAGGTACCGCTGAAGATAGATGTGTTGGGCCACTGATGCAAATAAAACGGCAAAACAATGCATTTCCATTCTCTGGACTACATTCAACTGGAAATCTTGTAGGACCATTGTCTTGTTACAAGAGAAATCCAGCAGGAGTTTGAGAATGAACGCTGAAGAAGAAGATCGGGTAATATTAGTGAAACTAACAATAAATTCATTGGATATTAGCATTGTACACGTATACGCACCCACATCAGGCAGTTCAGAGGAGGACATTGAAAGTTTCTATGGAGAACTAGAAATTGCAATGAAAAAATGTAAAAATCATATAAAGTAACTACTATAGTAATGGAGGACTTTAATGCAAAAGTAGGTGATACAAAGATAAAGGATGTGACTGAAAGATTTGGCTTAGGGATTAAGAATGAAAGATGTGACTTATTGATAGAGTGGGTACAAGCTCATAATTTAATAATAGGCAATACATGGTTCAATCAACATCCAAGAAACCTATGTACATGAATTAGCCCAGAAGATAATACACAGAATTAAATTTATTACATTTTAGTCTTTAAAGTACATAGAAACAGCATTTTGTCTACGAAAACAAGACCAGGCGCTTACTGCAACAGTGATCACATACTGCTGATAGGGACATTCTGTATAAGATTAAAGAAAATCAAGAGATCACCAATAAATATTAAATTCGATTTAGCATTTATTGAAATTAGATTCTTGATTAGAAAACTGGCCTCACAGCACGTGGGGCATTCCCATAAGTGCTCTGTCCTCTGTTCCAGTAGCCATTCGACTCGATGGTGCTTTGAGTCCAATGCTGCAGAAGCAGAAGTCGCCATCAGGGCACAACTCTGGTGTGCCCGTAACTAGTTCAAGCACAACGTCGGCATGTCGGAACAACATGGTAACTGTTATCGAAGGTTACGACTACAGGATTGTTTAGATGACGTGCCCTGAAGCTTCTATAAGAAGATAACCTCAATATAAAGGCATGTCATCTACTAAGGTTTTCTGTTGCATGGTTGGTTTGTCTAGTGAGCCATTGGTGAGAAATCATATGCTGACATTAAAGAAAGAGACACCATAATTGTACAGAATAGATACAATGCTATTGCAAAGATTCAGAATATTGAAGATCAATTGGGACATGCTAAAACATTCGATAACCAAACATCTAAAAAAAGATAATACCAAAAGTAAAACATACATCAAAACAAAAATGGATGACTGAAGAAATATTATAATTGATGAGCACCAGAAGAAAAAATAAACAAGATAGAGGAATATCAGAAAATACATAAAAGAGATATAAGAGAAAAATGCAATAGCAAAAGAAAGCTGGCTGAACAAGAAGTGCAGAGAAATTGAATTACGGGTACATTACAATCAAGACACAACATTACTACATAAGCAAATCATATCGATAACTGGGAAAAGAATGCAAACAGTTACAGGGTGTCTAAATTCTAAGACAGGGCAGGTATTAATGAGAAAAGATATAGTTCAGAGATGGTCAGAATATATCACAGGACTTTATGATGCCAATAGACCTGAGATAAACATACTAGATAATGGCGAGGGTCCATCAATACTCACAGCAGAATGAGAAAGGCATTAAGGCACATGAGATATGGCAAAGCTCCAGGACCAGACAATATCATATTTGAGGAATTACTGGTAGTAGCTTTAGGTGACTTTGGAGTAGAAATAATCACCAAATTTCTGAATGGCATATATAAAAGCGGCCACATATCTGATAACTTAATGAGATTCATATTTATAGCCTTACCTAAGAAAGCAGGGACCACCGAATGTGAAGAATACCGTAAAATCAGCCTCATGAGCCAAATAACAAAAATACTTATCAGAATCATCATAAAGAGAGTGATAAACAAAATAAAAACAAATAAGTCCAGAACAATGTGGCTTCATAGAAGGCACAGGTACCAACAATGCTATATATACTTTGAGATCAATAATATAGAGGTAAAAACAGACCTGTACCTCTGTTTTATAGACTACACAACAGCATTTGATAAAGTTAAACGTAGTGAAGTTATACACATGTTAGAGAATTTTAACATCGACAGTAAGGATTTAAGAATCAACAAGAACATGTACTGGCAGCAAACAGCAGCTATAAGAGTAGTAAATCAATTTGGCCCTTTTCAACAAATAAAACAAGGAGTTAGACAGGGATGTGTACTTTCACCAGACCTTTTATCTTTTTGGCCACGTAATGAGATAAGGAGGTTTGGAGAACATAGTCACAACAGGCAAGATTGACGACAACAGAGACAGAGGGTGATAACTTGAAAAAATATTAGTCAGTTTAACAACTTGGGAAACAACAATCATTCTGATGCATAATACTGGAGATAGAGAGTTGTGGAAAGCCATGATCGAATATGCCAGTCGGCATGGCACCTGATGATGATATACTGGTAAATACATACACTGGGCTGGTACACTTCATGATTGTGAGACCTGAGCTAACCATTCCATCACACACTACCACAAACAAGATTTCAATATATATTGTAACAATTTAACACTTATTTAGGCAATCACCGAAGAGGAGTTTTATTATTGCTTTATTATTTTTTGCAATAAATAAGAAAACATGCTGGTATCTTAGGCTTGTTCATGAAGTAGCACAAATTGTATCCAAAGATGACTGATAAATATATATATATATCATGTATGATTTATATATATATATATATATATATAAATATATATAAATGATACACAACATCTTGCGTAAATCTAGAGATATACCACAAATGGGCTTATCTTTCCTCCCAAATGTTTCTGAATTGCTAGATCAATATTTGATGACTGAAAATTCAAAACATATTCTGAGTAGTAAGATATAGATGTGAGCCGTGAACAATAATTGAACAGGATAGTGTCTATGCTGAAAACGGATGTGCTTGGCTGAAAGGCGTAAATAATGCAGCTATGCTGAAAAACTATACGAAGAGAGGAGAAGCAGAAAGAAGAGCCAAGGGTAGACCTAGAGTATGCTGGATCGACGACATCAAAGAGACATTACACAAACAGCAAATAACATCTGAAGCTGCCAGAAAAGCGAGGACAAGAACATTGTATCTCCCTCGACACCCGTAAAGCGTAAAAGAGGAAGGAAAGAAGAAGAAGCTGAAAAACTAGCAGCACAATGTACTTCACACTCTCCGGCTCAAATCACATGAATACTTGTGCTAATTATTTCAGAGTGAATGCTAAAGAGGAAGAAGAGTGAAAAATTTGAATCAATAGAAACATGGTTCTATAAAGAAGAATAATGAGAGTACCATGGATAGATAGAATAACTAACAAGAAGGTGCTGATAGAGATATGGTTCTATAGAAGAATGATGAAAGTACCATGGATAGATAGAATAACTAACAAGGAGGTGATGAGACATGGTTCTCTAAAGAAGAATAATGAGAGTACCATCTATAGATAGAATAACTAACAAGGAGGTGATGAGACATGGTTCTCTAAAGAAGAATAATGAGAGTACCATGGATAGATAGAATAACTAACAAGAAGCTGCTGATAGAGATATGGTTCTATAGAAGAATGATGAAAGTACCATGGATAGATAGAATAACTAACAAGAAGGTGCTGATAGAGATATGGTTCTATAGAAGAATGATGAAAGTACCATGGATAGATAGAATAACTAACAAGGAGGTGATGAGACATGGTTCTCTAAAGAAGAATAATGAGAGTACCATCTATAGATAGAATAACTAACAAGGAGGTGATGAGACATGGTTCTATAGAAGAATGATGAAAGTACCATGGATAGATAGAATAACTAACTAACAAGGAGGTGATGAGATATGGTTCTATAGAAGAATGATGAAAGTACCATGGATAGATAGAATAACTAACAAGGAGGTGATGAAATATGGTTCTATAGAAGAATGATGAAAGTACCATGGATAGATAGAATAACTAACAAGGAGGTGATGAGACATGGTTCTATAGAAGAATGATGAAAGTACCATGGATAGATAGAATAACTAACAAGGAGGTGATGAAATATGGTTCTATAGAAGAATGATGAAAGTACCATGGATAGATAGAATAACTAACAAGGAGGTGATGAGATATGGTTCTACAGAAGAATGATGAAAGTACCATGGATAGATAGAATAACTAACAAGGAGGTGATGAGACATGGTTCTATAGAAGAATGATGAAAGTACCATGGATAGATAGAATAACTAACTAACAAGGAGGTGATGAGATATGGTTCTATAGAAGAATGATGAAAGTACCATGGATAGATAGAATAACTAACAAGGAGGTGATGAAATATGGTTCTATAGAAGAATGATGAAAGTAACATGGATAGATAGAATAACTAACAAGGAGGTGATGAGACATGGTTCTATAGAAGAATGATGAAAGTACCATGGATAGATAGAATAACTAACAAGGAGGTGCTGATAGAGACATGGTTCTCTAAAGAAGAATAATGAGAGTACCATGGATAGATAGAATAACTAACTAACAAGAAGGTGATGAGACATGGTTCTCTAAAGAAGAATAATGAGAGTACCATGGATAGATAGAATAACTAACAAGGAGGTGATGAGACATGGTTCTATAGAAGAATGATGAAAGTACCATGGATAGATAGAATAACTAACAAGGAGGTGATGAGATATGGTTCTATAGAAGAATGATGAAAGTACCATGGATAGATAGAATAACTAACTAACAAGGAGGTGATGAGACATGGTTCTATAGAAGAATGATGAAAGTACCATGGATAGAAAGAATAACTAACTAACAAGGAGGTGATGAGATATGGTTCTATAGAAGAATGATGAAAGTACCATGGATAGATAGAATAACTAACAAGGAGGTGATGAAATATGGTTCTATAGAAGAATGATGAAAGTACCATGGATAGATAGAATAACTAACAAGGAGGTGCTGATAGAGACATGGTTCTCTAAAGAAGAATAATGAGAGTACCATGGATAGATAGAATAACTAACTAACAAGAAGGTGATGAGACATGGTTCTCTAAAGAAGAATAATGAGAGTACCATGGATAGATAGAATAACTAACAAGGAGGTGATGAGACATGGTTCTATAGAAGAATGATGAAAGTACCATGGATAGATAGAATAACTAACTAACAAGGAGGTGATGAGACATGGTTCTATAGAAGAATGATGAAAGTACCATGGATAGATAGAATAACTAACAAGGAGGTGATGAAATATGGTTCTATAGAAGAATGATGAAAGTACCATGGATAGATAGAATAACTAACAAGGAGGTGATGAGACATGGTTCTATAGAAGAATGATGAAAGTACCATGGATAGATAGAATAACTAACAAGGAGGTGCTGATAGAGACATGGTTCTCTAAAGAAGAATAATGAGAGTACCATGGATAGATAGAATAACTAACAAGGAGGTGATGAGACATGGTTCTCTAAAGAAGAATAATGAGAGTATTATGGATAGATAGAATAACTAACAAGGAGGTGCTGATAGAGATATGGTTCTATAGAAGAATGATGAAAGTACCATGGATAGATAGAATAACTAACTAACAAGGAGGTGATGATAGAGACATGGTTCTATAGAAGAATGATGAAAGTACCATGGATAGATAGAATAACTAACAAGGAGGTGATGATAGAGATATGGTTCTATAGAAGAATGATGAAAGTACCATGGATAGATAGAATAACTAACACGGAGGTGCTGATAGAGACATGGTTCTATAGAAGAATGATGAAAGTACCATGGATAGATAGAATAACTAACAAGGAGGTGATGATAGAGACATGGTTCTATAGAAGAATGATGAAAGTACCATGGATAGATAGAATAACTAACACGGAGGTGATGAGACATGGTTCTATAGAAGAATGATGAAAGTACCATGGATAGATAGAATAACTAACAAGGAGGAGCAGAAAGAGTCAAATATAAGATTTGGGTTACTTAATATCAGAAAGAGTTAATCTCTATTATTGGACAAGTTATGAAACGGGAAGGTCTGGAGAACATAGTTACAATAGGCAAGATAGAATACAAGAGACAGACATGAGAAAATATCAGATAGTTTAACATTGTGGCATGACAGAATAAACAATAATCCAGATACAAGATACTAGAAATAGTGAGTTGTGGAGACCCATGATTGCCTACGCCATTTGGCATAGCACCTAATTATGATAATGGCCTTTATTTTCAGAAATTCTTATTCCACCAAGTTCAACAAATTGTCCGTTAGACCATTTGTATAAACGATATGTTCAAGTTTACGATGATACGAATTCATGTCTTTCATAAACCAAGGGATTCGTGTATATTTTAGATTTGCCACGCTTCTAATAGAAATGCGGTTGATGTCCTTGAATGATACCTTTCCAAGGCGTATAAGAAGTTGAAAATCTAAGTCCTTCCGCCTTTTCAACAGCTGTAGTGCTCCTTCCAAGTAAACCTGATCTTTGCAGAAACATCCTGCAATATAGAGTTTAGTCTGTAGGGCAGGACAAAACAAGAATGAATGGTAAGTAATTTTTTAATGACAAAAATTATAGTTTGTATTTAACTTCTGATTGCACAATAAAAATATTTATTTTTATGGACAAAATTTTTTGTTTCTAAGTAACATTTTGTAGCAATATAAATATTTTTTAAGAGTAAATTTTGATAAAACTTTTACAATAATTTTTGGTCACAAAATATTTTTTGCAAGCAACTTTTGGTTCAAAATAAATATTGTATCTTAAGGCAAAATTGTAAATACTTTTGGTGCAAAATAAATATTGTTTATAAAATAATTTGTAAAAAAACTTTTATTACTGCATGTTTTCCTGTTTAAGAATGCTGGGAGATATAAATAACTTTTTATCTCAAAGTAAATATTGTGTGTAAGTAACCATTATTGGAAAAATAAATATTTTGTTAACTTTGGAAGCAAAATAAATATTGTTTGCAAGTAATTTTTCCTGGCAAAATACACAATCAAATTTCGTTATAACAACTTGGACCACTGAAATATGTTTGCAATAACATAAATTCGCTATATACAGTACACACAATAAAGAATAAATATAATTGGGGATTTTTAAGAGTTGTTAAATAGGAAATTTGTTATAAACAGAGGCACTATAGAGGGATTCCACTGTTCTGCTTATAAGTAACTTTTGATAGCAAAATAAATATAGTTTGTCAGTAACTTTTCCATCAAAATAAATATTTTTTACCTTTTGGTGGTAAAATAAATAATTTTTTAGTAACTTTTGCAGCAACTTCAGAAGAGCTGCAGTTTTTTTTTAAACGGCATTGAGCTGCTAAGATTAGATCAACTCTGCAGCAAGTGGATTCAGACAATAAATGGGGTCTCTGTTACCTCTAATATTTTATGGTAGTGTGTCCTGATATAACCTAATTGGACTTTGTTGTCTGCTGGTTGAAAGGAGCACGCCTCTCCAAAAGAGAGGCAAACTCATTAACTACCTACCAACTACCTACAGAAAATAAATTTTCATGACAAAAGATATCGTTTATAAGTTCTTTTCTTCTGCATTCATTCTTAAACTCCTGCAGAAGAGCAGGATCAAGTCCAGAAAATAAAATGTGGTTTATCACGGTTTACAGCTGTGCTGTGATATCTACTGTTTTAGGCAGACTTCAGCATGGCTCCTGGGTCACTTTGATCTCCTATGGGATGGGATAGCCAACTCCACCCCCAGACCTCCTTAGTTGCCTCGTATGACATGCATAGCAAATTACAATAATACTATTCTATGCTCCACTTTCATGCCCAACCAAACACTGGCGAGTTTATAAGTAACTTTTAACAACAGAATAACTTTGTTCCACTTTATGAACGGGAAGCCAAAAAATATTAACATTATCATTTGCCATGCAAGTCATAAGAAATAACTAATTGAGGAACGGGATTGGTTATCAAAGCCACAAATTGTCAAAAAATAAATGTGCTTGCAAACAAAGGGCACCGCAAGTTATGAACCATTATATAATAATAATTATAATACTCATAACCCATCAGGCTCACCCATGGTGTCAAGTTGGACCTGTCAGGCTCACCCCTGGTGTCACACTGGACCTGTCAGACTCACCCCTGGTGTAACACTGGACCCATCAGGATCATCCTTGGTGTCACACTGGACCCATCAGGATCATCCTTGGTGTCACACTGGACCCATCAGGATCATCACTGGTGTCTCACTAAACCTGTCAGGATCACCCCTGGTGTCACACTGAAGACATTAATACAAAAGCCCTCCAAACACCTAATCCTCAGATATTCGGATGAGTGCAGACAAATCACACTCAGACCATTCCTTGATGTTCTCAATCCAGAATTTATCAACCGCTAAACTGTTCCTTGGCAAATAATTTTAGAAAGTGAGTTATGAATCATTACATGTCCATCAATCCAAAGCAACAGAAACAAAAGCCTTCTGCACAACATCAGACATGAGCTAAGACAGATCCAAAAATCATCAGCTATTGCCCTTCAATGGATACCATCACACTGTGGAATCATGGGAAATGAGAAAGCGGATGCTCTGTCAAAAGCAGGACGCGAAATGGAGCAACACAGACACCCACTGTCTTATGGAGAAGTAAAAACAATAATCCGCAACACTTACTCAGCAAAGTGGAAGAAACAAATGGAAGTGGAATACAAACATGATGCAATACATCTCCTCCAAAGATATCAAGAGACCACAATA
Source organism: Meghimatium bilineatum (assembly GCA_034231615.1). Lineage (NCBI taxonomy): Eukaryota > Metazoa > Mollusca > Gastropoda > Stylommatophora > Philomycidae > Meghimatium > Meghimatium bilineatum. Next base: position 11,125,598 of record CM067308.1, read on the forward strand.
TTTTGCCTTAGAACAGGCCACTTCAGACTGTTCATTCACTTTTACCGATTGAGGATCTCATACACAGATGAATGTCCATGTGGCTCCGGAACACATACTTCAGGACTGCTCAACATACAAAGAGCAGAGACAGCAGACCTGGCCAGAGGATACAGACTTGAGGCAAAAGGTATGGGGCAGCCGCTCTGACCTGGAGAAGACAGTGGACTTCATCTTGACAACAGGCCTGACAATATAGCATGAACACAGTTGGTGAACGCAGAAGAAGAAGAAGATTACATGTCCAAACCATACAAGTTTATGCTGAATCAATGCATAACTATGTCTTGTTGACAGGTTAGAAGACTTTCATGAAGTTCTCCCTATTCTATTAACACGCTTCTCAAGGGCATCCATTTTCTTCTAAGTGTTCATTGCCCATGTTTCTGAACCATATATTAATGTAAAGTGTATGATACTCTTAATAATCTTTTGTTTTACTTTGTGATTTGTTTAAATGTTAATTGTTTCCTCAAGTTATTTGAAAGTAAACTGAGTTACTTATTTAAGAAAAAAAACAAGAACAAACATAATACCTGGTTCACGTGTCAATTCTTGACCTCTCTTTGCCCTCAAACAGTAATCCCATCTTACATTAGGACTTTTCACAAACTTGCGCAGGTCATGGAACAGTTCTTTGAAGGACATTTTGGAGGCCATGTAAGCAGTATAGTACAGCAAAGCAGGCCGCCACAAAAATGGTTGGGATCTATTTTTATCATAATAAAAGTATTAGTATCCATATAAGTGAACAAAAAGCTATGGCAACTGTCAAACAGACCCAAAGCATTAATAACAGTACAGTTATAGAATATTTAACTCATGATCTTCTTCTTGTTCGCGGTTTGACATGCTACACAGCTCTACCCTCTATGGGATGAGACAGATAACTCCATTCCCCAAACCTTCATAGTAACCTCTTACGAGTTGATATTCTTTGCTTTCCTTTGGGGCCCTGGCAACACATAGTTCCTATTTTGGCAGAAACAATTATTCTTCTGCGTTCGCTCTCTGATAACCAACATGAAAGTTGGTATGACTTCTGTGGAGGAGTGTGAAGTACATTGTGCTGCTAGTTCCACAACAGAGATGTGTTATTTACACTTTGGTGGGTCCTGGATATCTGAAGCCTGTGCATCTGAGGCCCAGCACATCCGTTTTCATCACACCTTTACATCGAGTAGTGGGCTTCCATAATCTGTGACAGCCTTCCTATCTGTCACCAGGCTATGGATGTGTGTCAACACCATGATGGGTTATCACCCAGTGTGCCCTTGGACTTTTCAGGCCAAAACATGTCCTTAAGTGGCAGTCTCTATGGAGACGGTAGCTAGGGATTTAGGCTTGGGTCGACTACACCCTTCTCGCATGAGGTGTTCACTGCCAGTGAATTTATCTTGTGTAATTAGACGTATTGTGCCTGCCCCCATCAGGTACCAAACAATTTCTCTCTGCGTGCATGATTCCGGTATAGGAAAGCATCAATAGTAGAATTAGGCCCATGTTTGTTTGCCCTCACAGCCAAGTTGTCATTCACCCTCGTCTAAGTCTGGGCGGAAAAACTAATCTGAATTTCAATGTAAAAACAAATCACCTGGTAGAGGGAACTGTTGTGACAAATTCATACTCCCTCAGAGTTCCAACATCATCATCATCACCACTTAAATAACAAATATAAATCTATCACTTGCTCTTAGCAAAAACAGATATTAATTGTCTAGTCTTACCTAAATAGTACACTGTGCAATGAAGCAAGGCCTTCTTCAGTTGGGTTCATTGGACCCATTTTCAGTAATTGTCTGACTTGCTTCTTGTGCCATGGTTGGCATCGATTGTTACAGCTGCGATAATAGTGCGTACCTGTTGATAATACACAAAAATAGAAATTTATATCCATTATCAAGCTCGTACAGATCAGCATAATGTGTATTAGCATCGATACTGGGCAATGTTTTTTAATGAGGAAACCATTATCCCAGTCATCTTGGTTATTAATTTATTTACGGTTGTCTTTTCTTAACCGTTATTTGTTTCTTGACAAAGGTCCCAATAGGACAGATACATTGATAATTGTCCTTGTTCTATGTTTTATTGTTTTATTGTTATTGTTTTATATCGATAGTTAGGTATTCTCAGTAACCTATTTACTTTATGTAAACCTGATTTACCTTTTATTTGTCTGGTTACTGTCACACTTTCCATTTTGTCAGACATCCTCTGATATTTTTGGTTGTTTACATTAGCATAATGTGGGAGAATGGAATATGTTGCACATGGGGAGCAAAGAATAGTAACACTGTTACCTGTCACATACGTTATAGGAGGCAACTTAATAGATTTTAGGGTGTAGTTGTCTGTATGAGCGCGTGGCCATACGGCTAGAACACCGACCTCAGATTTCTGAGGTCTCAGGTTCGATCCGCGGTTGGAACAAGGATTTTTATCTTTCAGAGGTGCAGTAAAAAATTCTTCCTGTACACGTTGCAGAGACAGCTTTGGTAATCTGCCTTTATTTCCACAGCCACAACAGCCTCCCTACACTCCTTAACAAGAAAACACGAAATAATGAAAAAAAGATAGTTAAAGTTAAGTTGTCTGTCACATCACAAAGAGGGTCAAGTGACTCAGAAGCCATTTTAAAGTCAGATGTCAGGCCAAAAGGTACAGAAACCACAGCTATTTGTACTGTGCAACATAAATTTTACAAAGCGAATTTAAGCTGTAAACCATGACAACACATTCCGTTCTCTAGACTACATCCAGATAATCTGCAGGAGCTTGAGAACGAATGCAGAAGATGTTATAGCCTTGCTTAGGTGTAATATATTAGCCTTCTTACCTGAGACAGTCAATCCCCATCACTAAAACCTCCTTAATTGCCACTTACAACATTCATGGCAGGTCACAGTATTGCTATTCCTTTACTTCCCTTTTCGACCCTGGCAACACATGGACGTTAATTAAAATTAAAATACAGGTACATACTGTGACACTTTCATTCAGATGTGATTATCTCCCATGAGGCTGAAATGGGAGCTCCAGTAGCGAAGTGGCTAGTATAGTTGCTCTCTGTAACTACCAGTTAAGTCATACAATTTTCACACCACAAATGGTTTCCAGTTGAAGTCAACCCCAGGAAGTGGATAATAGAACAAATATTTGTAATTTTTGGGTAATTTTTTTTTTTGCATTCACATTTTAAACTCCTACAGGATCTCTCTTATAGACTTCCAGCAAGATGTACTCCAGAGAATCTTATTCTTCTTCTTTTGTTCACTATCCAGAGAATATAAATGTGTTGCCACCCTATTTGCATGAATGGCCCAACACATCCGACATTAACGATAGTAACTAATATGTTCAATATTTTTACCACTTCCACTGAGGGGTGGATGTTCAACAGAAATAAGAAGCAGAATAGGGCAGGCAAAAATAACATTTAGAAAAAATGAAAAATATATTGTGTAATATGACCTTGTCATTAGAGGTGAGGAAGAGAGTTCTGCAGTACTAAATAACTCGTATACTAACATATGGATGAGAGTCTTGGACAATAAACAAACAGGAAAGTGAGAAAATAGAGACAATAGAGATATTGTTCTACAGAAGAATGTTGAGAATACCATGGACTGTCAGGAAAACTAATGTGAAGGTGTTGAAAGAGTCAAATGCGAAATGGACCTTAATCAATAACATAAGAAAAAGACAATCTTCATTTTTTGGCCACTTCATGAGACAGGGAAGTTTGGAGAACATAGTAACAACAGGAAAGACTAAAGGCAACAGAGGGCAACAATGTGAGAAAGTATTAGACAGTTTGACAACCTGGCAATGCAGGGAAACAACAATAATCTTGATACATAATGCTGGAGATAGAAAGCTCGGACAGCTATGATTGCCTACGCCAGTGGGCATGGCACCTGATGATGATGAAAATGCAGGCATCACTACAAAAACTCATGCTTATCTTTTTCCCCAGACACTGGGTCTGGAGGGAAACGAACGGGCCAACCAATTAGCTAGCTTTGCCACCATAACAGATGGTCAGCCTATGGACCAAGCAGACATAATCATTGCTCTTCGTGAGTCCACACAATCAGAGGATTTTGAGATGAGATGAATAAGCATGAGTCAATATCAAGAATGAGTGAATTGGGACTGAGGCTGGAAATTGCCTGTAGAGAACACCTGATAAAGATTTTTAAAAAGAGCAGTGAACCAACATAGAACCAACATCAGCCATTATACCCTGAGATATTTACTAAAGTGGAGATCTGAGCACCTATGGACGTGTCCGGTGTGTAAAGAGGATAATCAAAATATCAAAAATATTTATTTGAAGGATTTTGTTTTAAATCAAAATTTAACACATAACTAACCTATCTCATGCCTGAGCAAACCTTCTGCCCAATTTTCTCTGAGGTTAACACAACGGACATTCAAGACAGTTTGACCTTGAACTTTGGTCAAGGAGCCTTGGCTAAGTAAATCATCACAGAGATTAATTTTAACCTCATCAATCAGTTTATCAGACTCCAAGTATCTGAGAGATTTCAAATAAAGCTTCAATTAATCAATATCTTGGCTAAATTATAGCAAAAATTAACTCGCCACATGGAACATCTTATATAGGCCTATACAAAAAATGATTGAAGAAATACTAGAATACCTGACAACTATAGGAGATTTTCTGTATAGGCCTATACACAGCAATTATTCAGTTTCTCTATTGAATATGTGTATATTGACATTTAATAGTTACCTTAGTGAAGTATTATAGGCATACTGTAATTTGGACAGAATTTTGGGTTAAAAGAACTGAATCTAATAGGCCTGACTACAATAATTGTTACTATACAAGAATCAGTGGACAAATCACGTGACAACAGTCCAACTTTTTAATTTCATATGTTATTGCACTGAGCTTCCGTTTCTCGGAGATTTAAAAAAATGTGACTAAAAATACTGATCTAGCTATTTGCATGCAACAGACTGGACAACCACCCCCCCCCCCCCCCACTCAGTGTGTAGTGCACTGATAGGGGGCTCTCATTACTAAATGTGTAGAACGTTGGCTGTGTCGTAATATGTGTCTTTATCGGAATTTCGTTCTATTTAATTATGTAATTTTTTGTTCCGTAGAAACCTGTCCACTTATCCTTGTATAGTACCATAATTATTTTAAAGAAATCACAACTTTTCTGTGGTAATTTTTATAATCCTTTTTGGGAGAAATAGATAAAATGGAGAAGGGGAAAGATATTACCATCTTTTCTGCTTGTTTTCAGTATAATATGCAATGTTCTACTTTATGGGGGTGGGGGGGGGGGAGGGGTCACCCATGTGTTGCCGGAGCATGATAGAGGGCAGGGAATAGTGACACTGTTATATTAATCTTCTTCTTCTATATTTGCTCTCTGATAATTACCAACACGAGAGTTCAGGCGATTTCCAGTAGGAAGCACATAGTACGTTGTGTGCTGGTTTCATGGTGGAGCTGCGCTATTTTTGCCTTCTGGTTCAGCACATCCATTTTGGGCATGTTTTTTTTATTCGGGTGAGCTTCTCTAGCCTGAACAGCCTTCCTATCCGCTGCAAGATAATGGATTTGTATAGACTCTTCATCATGATGGTTTATCACCCACTGTGCCCTTGGACATTCCAAAACATGTTCCTGGGTGGCAGTCTCAGAGGAGGTGGTAATCAGGGATTTAGGCTAGACTTGGGTAAACCACGTCTATCTCGCACAAGATGTTCTGTTGCCATTGTACTTGTCTCATGTAATTAGATGACTTGTCTCTGTTATCTTGAGTACTGAACTATTTTTTCATTGGTGAGCATGAAACTGATATAGGAAACACTCTACAGTAAAGTTGGGCTCAGGTTCATTTGCTCTCTTAACTGAGGTATCATTCACCAGTATTGTGAAGACTCATCCAAGTCTGAGCTTCTACACATATTTAGTAGCACTGCAGACATTTACAGCTTTTCCACAAGACATTCTTCCTGGAGGTAGAAGCTTGTTCTCATGCTGAACAGTGCTTTAGTTACAATTTCCATTTAGCGTTTTCTCCATTCTATTTGCACATGACACTGCCCTCTAGTACTGTGATGCCCTTTTATTGTACTCACTATGTTAGCTTACTTCTCCTGAGACTTGGCCATGATTCTTGATGTTTTGATGACATCTATCCATATAAGGAAATCAACATTGGCCACTCCTCCAATTCATCTGCATTTAAACTGACGAGTCAGAATGCCTTGCATCGCTGTGTGTCAACAGAGCGCTGGATGTGTTGGTACAGATGTGCAGGAAATATTTCTTGTTTTTTTGCAGTATATTCTTATTTCATCTAGTCTCCACATCCATGGATATAATCCCTTAAAGTGTTGGCCGGGAGCACAGCATGAGCCACTGTATTTCTGTTTCCAGGGTTCACCACAAGGAGGTCATTTTAGAATTTTGTTTTTTTTGTTGTGGCTAACCTTAGGAATCACACACAGGTAATTTGAAACCATTTTCATACTACACTGTTACTTGCCAAGTATGTAGTAAGAGGCAACTAAGGAGGTTTCTGGAGGTGGAGTTGGCTGCCCCATACCATAAAGGGTCAAAGTGATCCATAGCCATGCTGAATTTAGATGTGTCAGACTGAAAGGTATAGATATCACAGCCAAACTGTAAGCTAATCTGCAGGAGTTTAAGAATGAACATGGAAAAAGAAAAAATAAGAACTGAAGGATGGAGTTTGTGGCATCTCAACTCCCCTCCCCCACACTCTCTAACCTTATCTTTGTGCTTCATGAAAATAGAAAATTTGAGGAACATTGGGGCTGAAATACAGAAGGATTTTGTGGAAGTTGGAAGATATGTACCAGGTATAAATATAAATGGAATATATGTACCAGGCATAAATATAAATGGAATATATGTACCAGGCATAAATATAAATGGAAGGTATGTACCAGGCATAAATATAAATGGAAGGTATGTACCAGGCATAAATATAAATGGAAGGTATGTACGAGGCATAAATATAAATGGAAGATAGGCATGCGGTTGCGTCTGTGGATCCCACCAATGGCCCACTAAACAAACCACCCATGCAACATAAAACCTTAGTAGATGATATACCATTATATTGAGGATCTCTTATCTCTTTGTAGCATGTCATCTATACAATTATAGATGCCTCTGAGTAGAAGGCTCCTTCAATAGGCATTGCACTAAGCCGAAAGCTGAAATCTCCTGGGTATGAAAGAAAGCTCAGAAAAACCACCCCACTGCACATAGGAAGTAAGAGCTAATCGCTCACAATTTCTGGGGTTCTCAAAACATACAACAATAAATGAAAGATTAGTAATCATCAGTGGAAGAGACAAATAAATAAGATCATTGCAAACAGGTAATAAAGTATTGTTACCTAAGGAATTAATGAGACAAGATAATATTTTGATAAAAAGTCTTTGTTAGGAAATTGACAGAAAATACTAAAAAATAAAATTATAATATGTTGAAGATAATAAAACTTTCTATCTATCGTCTTTTCTCTGCATTTGCTGTAAAGCATCGCAGGATTGAATGATGTTCGGTTTTCGGGCCATAGTATGTTTGGTCACTTGATATGCAGTAATATTGTGATATCTCAGAATGCTGGTAACTCCTTTAAAACATAAAACACAAAATTTTGTCCAAACAGGTTTCAGAAGAAGTTATAGTAGGAATTTCCTCTTCTATAATGGAAATTGACGACACAGTGCTTCTTTCAAACGATATAAAGGGATTGGAACAACTAATCAAGAACACAAAGAAATATAGCGAAGCACAAAACTTGTATTTAAACACGCAGAAAACAAAAATCATGTCAACAGATATAACAACACACCAACCAAAAATAAGAATAGACAATACTGAGAAAGAATGTGTGGATAAATTTGAATACTTAGGAGCAAACATCAACGGTGCAGGAGACTGCATGGCAAAAATAAGGAAGAGATTGGCAATGGTATATTGCAAAATAACACGTTTGAAAACCATATGGAAAAACTACAAAATAGAAACGAAAGTGCTAATGTTACGAACTTTTATTTTTCCGGTTGCAACCTACGGCTGTGAAACATGGACCCTAAGTAAAACAGCGGCAAAGAAGATCAATGCCTTCAAGCTGAAATGCTACAGAAAGATACTTAGAATATCATAAAAGGAAAAAATCAGAAACTCAGATATTATAAACACATTGAAGATTTCAGAGTGTTGGTTACTAAACACAATAACAAAAAGAAAACTACGCCTGTTTTGTCATATAAAGAGACACAACTGTTTAGAAAGACAAATAATGGAGGGATGAGTACCTGGAAAGAGGAGAAAGGGCAGACCAAGAAGACGATGGAATGATGACATTAACGATAACATAAATATATCGCTAGAAAATGCAAGACAATCGCCCAAGACAGAGAGAGGTTCAGAGAGTTCATTGGGAAGACAACGTTCTGGAAGGAATACGTCACATGACATAATGGAAATTTCATACATCAGTTACGATCAACCTATTTTGCAAGTGATTCCTCATTCTGTGACATATTTTCTTCCTGGCTCCCATGGGACCTAAATAAATGCCTATCAACTTTCTTCAAGGCTTATTATTGTATATTTTATTACATATTGTCTAAATAACTTCAAATGGTTTCTCTTCTGTGGGTATATGTGGCTATGTCGATAGTGGCACCCTGATTGTGGCTAGATTTGAGGTTAGTGACTAGCTTGCAGTATGTGCAACAGTTAGCAATGAATGGTTGACATACTAGTAATATGGTTATGGACAACCACTATTCAGTAGAATTGGTTAAAAATACTGAATATATTAGTTATCAATGCTGAAATCAGATGTGTCAGGTCATAGGTACAAATAAAATGGTGGCAATATTATTTCCATTCTCTGGACTACATCCTGCTGCAAATATAATGGGACCCTCTTGCTACACGAGAGATCCAATGGGAGTTTTGGAATGAACACACACAAAAGTTACCATTCTGTTACTCCCAGGTTGGGTCCATAGTCCCCACATTTATTTCTTTGTTGCCCCACACTAAGGGGCTATATGGCCCATGTTTAGAACCACTATCCTAGATGATATCACTGCAAGATAAATGGTTTTTTTCCCAAAGTGAGGGTCTAACTTCACCCTTTATTATAAAATCTGTGCTGATCCACAATGTTGTGTATTTTTGTGAAGTAATTTACTGCATGTTTAGCCCTAGATACAAAATGGCTTCTATAATTGTAAGTTTGTTATAGATGTGCATATCTGTTACAATCGCAAGGACTGCTGCGAGATTCAACTTTTTTCATGCCACCCACTAAAAGACCCACTCCAACTGCAGAAAATAATTCAATTAATTTCATTGACTCAGGAGCACATTCACAAACTTCCTGAACGCAGAAAAAGAACATGAACAAACAAACTGTTGATAACAATTATGCTGACCATGAAGTAATTCTTTAAGCTGTGAGCAGGTAGCTCTAGTGTCACCTCACATTTCACTTTTTCACCATTTATCCAAATGAATTCCTCCACCATATGTGCCACCACATACTTTTTGTATTTGATGGACAATCCCTGGTGTTGACTTTGGTTGTCTCTTTGTGCAAACATTTGAAGCTGATAAATTAACTGGAGTAAAATGGAGTAGGAGGGAAACATTATAAGATGGATGGATACAGTCTAACAGTGTGCACCATCAAGACAAGAGGATGCTGGAGGTCCATTGCAACCTTTGGCAGTTAATGAAGATTGTGAAATACACACTTATTTGCACTCATTCTCTGTATCTGCCTAAGTTTCAGAAGTAAAGATTATCTGGTTATATGCAAAGACAATATGAAATACCTCTGCCAGAGATAATGCTGAACACTGAAATGACAGGAAAATCACATACACAGAAATCTAGATTAACCAAACCACCATGTACTTGAATCTGGCAGGCATGACTGCAAAAGAGTAATCAACTCAGCAGCTATATCTCAGTAATGAATCAAACCACATAGAAAAAAGTTTGTATTTCTGGAAATGAAAGAAGCTTTTGATCACATACCTCTCTACTCTGTTGTAAATCTGTGTCCAACTCAGCAAACGGCCACCATTAATTTCTTCAAAAGCTTCATAACTTCCAAAGTGGTCTGTAACTTTCCTCAAGATTAGAACAGCCTAAAGATATATAATAGGAAGAAAAAAAACTCAACTGTAAACACACAAAACTAAGATTCTTTTATTTTGTTTACTTGCCCATTTGGCAACCAGAGGCTAGACTTTTAGTTTAGGATGCAAGTTATAGGACCTGTGTCTTCTTTCCTGGGATGTTGTAGAAGGCAACTAAGGAAAGTTAATAATATGCTGACAACCTGCCACCTGTGAAAAATTTATTACTGCTCGTCTCATCTGGATTTCTCACTTTTGTCTTCAGTCACATGGTCTCCACCAAATGACCCTTACCACCAAATGTCACACAAGGAACAAACCATCATCTTCAGACTACGATCTGGTCACAACAGACTGAGAAGTCACATGTTCCGAAAGCTGAAGATTGGTGAGACAGACCTGTGGACTGAGCCCAGAGACTGCAGAATACATTCCTCATGCCTGTCAACTCTACCAAGAAGAGAGGGAGAAAATATGGCCTACTAAGACGGCACTGCTTCCAGACTTGAGGATTTCCATGGATGACCTGAAGCGAATCACACAATTCATTGAAGCTACTGATGATGTAACCTGATATCTGACTGAAGAACGATGAAGAAGAAGACATGGTCTCCATGGATGATAGAGAGATGCAGGCAGTGTACAATGCACATTTGTCCTTTCATGCCAGATTCCTACGTTATTGAGAATGATAGGTGTACCATTACATGAAAGGATCAACAGATCTGACAGAAGATTGATGAACTAGTTGGACAAGAAGTATATGCTACACTCCTGGAAGGACATGACAATCCTGGGATACTTCAGCACTGGAAAGCATCCCTTCAGGGACTAAACATGCTTCCATGAAGCCTCCCTAACATAACCATGCCTTTGAGGTAACCTAGTACAAGTTCAGGTGTCACACAACTGAGAAGAACCTGTGCTGTGTCAGAAAGGCTATGAGCTGTCAAGAGTTACCTGCTCATAGCTAAATGGATTATTTCATCATCTTCATTCTGTTTACTTACTCTCTTCGTGATGATTCTGACAAGTATTTTGGTTATTTGGTTCATGAGGCTGATTGTATGGTATTCTTCACATTCGGTGGTCCCTAGTTTCTTATAAATATGGACCTCATTAAGCCATCGGGTATGTTTCCACTGTTATATATGTCATTCAGCAATTTTGTGATTATTTCAACTCATCTAAAGCTGCTAATTCTTTGAATGTGATGTTGTCTGGACCTGGGGCTTTGCCATATTTCATGTGTCTTAGTGCCTCCTTTACTTCTGCTGTGAGTATTGATGGACCCTCGCTGTTATCTTGTATATTTATTTCTGGTCTATTGTCATCATAAAGTTCTTTGATATATTCTGACCATCTCTGTACTATGTGATCTATTCCCATTAAAACCTGCCCTGTCTTAGATTTTAGACACCCTGTAACTGTTTGCGTTCTCTTTCCTGTTATCATCTCAATTTTCTTATATAGTAATGTTGTATCTTGGTTGTAATGCAATTCTATTTCTGTGCATTTCTTGTTCAGCCAGCTTTCTTTTGCTATTTTGCATTCCTCTCGTATCTCCTTATGTATTTTCTGATATTCCTCTTTCTTGTGTTTATTTTTCCTTCTGGTGCTCATCAATTCTAATATTCTTCAGTCATCCATTTTCGTTTTGATGTATGTTTTACTTTTGGTATTATCTCTTTAGATGTTTGGTTTATTTGTGTTTATTTGAGTAGTACTCTAGGGATTATTGCTTGCAGCTATGATGTTTATGCATTTGAATAGTACTCTAGGGATTATTGCTTGATGGGCAGGGTGCACTTTGTTGAGAGAGGCAGCATACATATGGGGTAACCCAAGTACAATAAAGTCAATACTCTATACCTTTTCAGCCTTTTTGAGGTTTCTCCAGAGCTTTATTTCAGACCCAGATGAGCCCAACCAATCAATAGCGTGCAATACAAGATTATATAGAAGAAGCTATGAGAGGTTTCCACAATGAGAAAGCTTAACTGTATTGGCATGCCATTTACTATGGGTTTACTGTTGCATGACGATTGGTCTGTTGTGCCATTGGTGAGACCTGATCTTCCACATAAAGATTCTACACAAGTATATGTGTGTTTCTAGTGGCTTGAAATAGGAGAATTCACTGAAGATGGATGTGTCAGGCAATTGGCTCAAATAAAACCGCGACACAACACATTTTCCATTCTCTGGACTATATCCTGCTGGAAATCTAATAGGACCATGGTCCTGCTACAAGAGAGATCCAGCAGGAGTTTGAGAATGAATGCTGAAGAAGAAGAAAGAGAAGAAAAGAATAGTGACACTGTTATCTACAATGCATGTTGTAAGAGACAACTATGAGTGTTTTTGGAATGGGGTTGGATGTCCCATGTCAAAGGGTATCACACAGTGGCTCAGAAATCATGTTCAAGTCGGATGTGTCAGATCAAAAGATGCAGATATCACAACCAAGCTGTAAACCATGACAACACAAACCATTCTCTGGATTACATTCTACTACTCTGCAGAAGTTTGAGAATGAATGCAGAAGAAGATAAACAACACCAAACAAACTATATATCTACTTTTCTTATATATCAGTTAGGGACCTCCTGCTGACAACTGAATTCATGGAGGCGGCCCACCTTGCTGTATAGACTTATGAGCATAGGAAACTGATTGCAGAAGAAGAAGATATATCAGTGTTCTGCCGATGTCACCTATCAAACATCATCTATATATCTACTATTTATATCAATAAACAAAATCTATATATGTGTGCTTCTGGGTCACTTTGACCCTACATGAACTGGACAGACAACTCCACCTTCAAAATCTTCTGTGTCGCCTCTTACAACATGTTTGGCAAGTAAACATGTGTCTCTGTTCTTTGTTCCCCATTAAGGCCCTACAACTCATGGCACATCTCCCAGTGATATAAATAAACGTCATCTATATATCTACTATTTTTATAAATAAATGTCCGGCTCTGTGGCGAAGTGGTACTGAGCACGTCTGTGACGGCCAAGGTACCGAGTTCGATCTACGACCACAGGAATTTTAGCATCCAGACCATTTCAAAAGCAATGACAAACTACTGAACATATTTATATTGCCTAGAAAATCACTACAGCCAACAAATGCTGGGTTGATGGCTATACATCCTGAAAACGACACGCTACCAAAACATAAATAAATGACATCTATATATCTACTACTGATATCAATAAACATCATCTATATATCTACTATTCTTCTTCTTCTTCTTCTTGTTTGCAGTTTGACATGTCTACACAGCAAGTTTGTTTTCTTAATAAATGCTGCTGTATTTGAAAGCTCCTCAGTGTTCCCATACATCTTTCTGTGGATATCCATCTCTGTGGGCCAGTGTTCTTCCCTTAACTGGTTTAGTATATTGCAGTCTTGCAGGATATGTTCAGTGGTCTGTGCTGCCTGCCCACAAGGGCACAGTGGTGATGGGACCAATCTTAATAAATATCATCCATATATCTACTACTGATATCAATTTCTTCTTCTTCTTTCGTTCACTTGAAACATGTCTATATCTGTAATTCTGTCTCCTTAATAAAACTCACTGTCTTTTGTAGTTCATACAGTGCCCCATAGAGTTCCAATTCCAGTGTTGTTTCCTCTGGCCAATATGTCCGACTCAGCGTTTCATGCTCAGAACACTCTTGAAGTATATGTTTGGCACTCTGTGCTGCCTGTCCACATGTACACATGGCAGTGTTGCCAATCTTGAACTTTGTATACATGTGACTGCGGAGTCGGTTGTGTCCTGTTCTGAGACGTAGAATTACAACTTGTTCTGGTCTGTTCACAACACGACAATCATCCTGTGTTGGTGTCCGTGGCTCTCCCATTGACCCGATCATCCGTCTCCTCCGATGGCAGGCGATTGGTATATCCGGTTGGTCTTCGGCAGCACCTTCCTTAGCCAGTTGGTCTGCTTTTTCATTTCTTGGTATTCCACAGTGAGAGGGTATCCACTGCATGGTTACCCTATACTGGTAAGACAATTCGCTAAGTAGTTTTTTCAAGTCTGTTAGTTTTCCAGACTGGAGAGCTTGAAGCACTGACCTTGCATCTGTCAGGAATACCACAGGCTGTAGGTCAGAGTTGGAGTTCAGCAGTTTTTTTAGCTGCCACACTAATTGCCTGGATTTCAGCATCATAATTATTGCCGAATTTTCCTGTTGGTGTTCTGATGGTATCTCTAGGCTTGTGTGGATATTCTATATATACACCTGCACCTCCATTCCTCACGGCTTTCTGTGCTGACCCATCTGTGTATACTCTGACCCATATATCTTGTGGATATTCCTCATCCAGGAAACTGAGGGTGACTGTCCCTCGCTGCACACTTCTCCGCTCGTCCTCGCTTAGTATTCCTTTTACATGCGTCTGAATGTATATTGACATTCCATGCCCTTCACTCCACAGGGTTTGTTCTGGTACAGGCCTTAAGGGGCTGTCAACTTCAGGTGGGTCTGTAAGTTGTCTGTGGAGTCGTTTAGCTTGATGGATAAAGCTGCTTCTTTTCAGTCGCCCCATTGCTAGATTTTGGAATCTTTCCTTCATTGGATGACTTGGCACACACTGAAACTTTTCTGCCTGAATTAGTACTTTTGTGTCTCTGCGTTCGCCAAGTGTTTGCATTCTTCCCATTTTCCGCATCTCCGCTATGGGTGTTGACCTCATTGCTCCCAACAATACTCTAAGTGCCTGGTTTTGCACTTTATCTAGATCCTGTAATGTGGTGTCTGATGCAGAACACCATGCAGCTGGACCATATTCCAGGTGTGGTCCCATGCCTTGCTGGTAAACTTTACTGAGTACATTCCCACTGGCTCCCCATGTGGTTCCACTTAGTTTTCTCAGGATAGCTAATTTCCTCCTGGCTTTTGTTGTTGCTTTGTTTATGTGCTGCCTCCATATCAGTCCATCATCAAAAGTAACTCCGAGGTATGTTGGTTGTTTGTCTTCTTTACTGATATCAATAAACATCATCTATATATCTACTACTGATTTCAATAAACATCTATTGAATTCAAAGAAAAAGTACCATGTACCTGGCTAATATATTTATCAGAAGGAGTTCTGAATTTTTCCATCATTTCATCATTAGCGTGCACAGAGTACCTAAAGTATGGGTTGTATCTGAAATGTGACCTCATGAATCTTTCCTTCTCTGCTTTACAGTTCTTTGGTCTCACTGCATCCAGCAAGGAATACTTGCGTTTCATTTTTGCAATTACACTTAATGAACATGTGATAATGTTCCTACTTAGACACACAGCAGAAAGAGTTTGTGACACTTTTGTTTTTTTATTGTCAATTATTGTGCAATCAACGCTGCTAAATACTGAAGACTGCTGTAAGGAATGATGTTCAGAAACTGCCTTACAGACTGAATTTTGTTTCTGCCTTGATTTTCTCTTGTTTTCTGTCTTTGATATAATACTGAAAGGACTTGAGGATTGCTCTCTCTCTTTTTGTGTGTACGAGAGTACAGCAATGTCACTATCCAAATTCGTAGGAAAAATTTGGTCATCTTTCTCCTTTCTTGTTGCTAGTTCCTTCAAATAACTCAGACACATTGATACTGAGCAGAAGAACCAAAGAAAAACATTTTCAGACTCCAAATAGTCATCTCACAATTCATACAATCTATTTGGGAGTGCAGATGCCATGACTAATATGCAAGAAGAAATCGTAAGCGTAACTCTCCGAGCAAACTGTTACAATAATTCAGCTGAGTAGTCATCACCACACGCTACATGTGTTACTGGTTGAAACTAACCAATCAATGATCTGAATTTTTCAGCTTCAAGAAGACTACTTCACAATTCAAAGATTGGAGTCTCGACATTTCTGAAATGAGAAAGAAATACAAAAAAGCCTATATAATTATTTAGTAAATTAGTTATTTTTGAGTGAAAGATAGCACATAGGCCTACGGCAGTAGTCATTTCTTTCCATGTTGAGCGTCTCATTGAAAGTTGCTGTAATTTTATTGCAGGCCTAGTACTTATTCCCAATATTGAGTTTTCTATTATAAAATAATGAAGCATGATTACACATAAAGAAATCTTCTTGTACTCATTTTGTGCTCATTTACCACATAACTTCTTATCCTGATAGAGCTCTTTCATTAATATCTATATGTTTTCTTCTACTTCTGTGTTCATTTACAAACCCTTGCAGATTAGCAGGATGTAGTCTTGAGGCGGGAATGCGTTGTGTCATGGTTTATAGCTTTGCTGCGATATCTGCGCCTTTCAGTCTGACACATTCAACTTCAGCATGGTTTCTGAGTCACTTTAATCCTATATGGGATGGGACAGCTAACTTCACCCGATATCCTCCTTAGTGGCCTCTTATAACATGCATGGAAAGTAAACAGAATAGCTATTTTTTTCTCCCTATTCAGGCCCCAGCAACACACAGGACTTCTGTAACAAAGGATGTTTCACAATGATGACTTGTTAAGTTGCTGATCAACCATTCATAGTAGATGAATAAGTACACAACCTACTCCATCTTGAATCGGAAACTGACAAATGTTAAGATCTTAAATTATTTCCACTAGCAGAGTAGTATGATATACAGAAAAATAATGATGTCAGAAATAACATTTTATTTGTCTTTTCTTCTTCTTCTTCTTTCGTTCGCTAATAATGTCTATATCTGCAGTTCTGTTTCTTGTATAAATTGGACAGTGTTTTCCATTTCTTGTTTTGTACTATAAAGTTTAACATTCATCGGTGTATCAGAAGGCCAGTGTGTGCATCTTAATGTGTCATCGTTTGCACATCCGTGAAGGATATGTTCTGAAGTCTGGTTGGCTTGCCCACAAATACACTTTGCTGTTGTGCCAGTTTTAAATTTTGTATACATAGGCTGTTTAGTCTATTGTGTCCAGTTCTGAGTCGAAATATGATTACCTGTTCTTGTGTGTTAATTAGGTGGTAGTCATCCAGTGAAGGTAAGTTAGGCTTTTGTTGTGGCTTTATCATGGATTTCATCTATTGATAGCTGATTGGTACATCCAGTTGCTGCATGTTAGCACATTCTTTGGCGAGTTGATCAGCTCTCTCATTTCCTGCTATTCTACAGTGTGATGGAATTATACGGATATATAATTCTACATCTTTTTTGCACTATGGACAATATCTCTTTTAACTCTGGAAGTTTATTGGATTGTAGTGCCTCTAGTACTGACCTTGCATCTGTAAGTATTACAATAGGGTGTGAGGTCCTGTCCAATGTTAACAGTTTCTCTGCAGATGTACAAATAGCTTTGACTTCAGAGTTGTTGCAGTAATTTCCCATTGGTATGCATGTGGTATCAGTGGAGTCATCTGGGTATTCCACATATACACCACTTCCCCCATTTATTACTGCATTCTGTGCTGAATTTTTTTGTCAAAATTGGCTTTCTTTGTCTTCATCTTTCTCTAAAGTCTCATGACACAATGCATTCCGGTCTAAAGACTACATCCTGCGAATCTGCAAAAGTTTGAGAATAAACACACAAAAATAACTAAAGTCTGTCAAATCATATTTTGATCTTTATTATGTCTTGTCAAATAGTGACAAGCAACAACAAACTCTCTCCACCTTGCTCAGTGAATGGCCAATTCTCAGATCACACCACAGAAATGACACATCACCTTCATCTCTGCCACTGCTATTCTTTACCACATAATCCTTAGTCACTCTATCTTATGTTTTCCCTCTTATGTTTTCCCTCTAGATTCATGTCAAACTTGGTCTAGAAACCTGCATCTTGGTTCACAATACTATTCTTCCCTTGTTTCCATTTTGAGACAATTTTTCTTTCATGGATCCAAGGTGCCTAAAAACAGTTTAAAACTTTCTTCACTGATTCTCAGGGATTTTTATGGTTTACAGACATTTATCAATCAAATAGTTACCTTCTTGTGACCCCCTTAGATGGGTTTGTGGATTCCCTTATTTGACAATTTTCTTTGTGGCACCCTTCAGGTCTCTGTAGCTCTAGAGGGGGCCAGAAGACCTTAAGAACTACTTATCTAAAAAAAATCAACTGTTGTCCTTCCTATTCTTAAAAGAGACTAGAACTGCGGTTGCACAGTCTTCCTAGCCCTACAATTCAGGATATGATTTCTGGTTGATTTGGAATTGTATTCAACTAAACACATCCAAGGTCAATCCTGCCTTAGGAAATGTATTATAAAATACATTTGGAGAAGTTTAGCCAGCTAGTATGATGATGATGTAACACCAACAAGCTATTGTTCTAATACCACATTCCCCATACACATCAAAGATGCAAAGAGGAACTTTAGCTTTATGAGAAGGGATGTACCCTAATTGGCTATGTTTCATTTTTGAACTATTTTCCACCAATTGTTTATTTATAGTACGTAGAACACAGGTTTTGTAGATTACTTGACGATGACTAACAGACTATCACCATCTGGATTGTTAACACCAAAAAACACAAATAACAGTATACAAGACATTTTCAATGTTTCAACCATTAGGTCTTTATCAAGAATATACAAATCAAGCAGTGAACAAACAATAAAAGCAGTAAAAACAATGGTACTATTACAGAGGCACTAGAACACAGACATTTAAATAGCACAACGTCCAAGGTGACAATAACACATGACCACAAGTATGGAAGCGGGTTTTCTTATGTTGTTGTCATGTGACATATTATTTCCTGACTGTAGTCTTCCTTATGAATTTCCTGAAATCCTCATGGTCTCTGACAAATTGTCCCACCCCATCTAGTGACGTACATGAATTCCTAAATATCTCTTGTCTAGCAGCATCTTAGTTGAAAAAATAAATATTCATCACAATAGCAGCAGAAATCACACAAAATTTTTTGTTGGTTATCAGAGAGTGAATTCAGAAGAAGAAATTGCACATCCTAATTGTGTAAATTCACAGCATTGTTTTTGTAGGCTGCCATGGAGACTTGTGATTCAGTCACATCCAGTGTGATTCCTGTTAAACAAGTGCATATTTATCACCATCATCCTTGTGAGCTGTGCTGGGTAGGCGATCATTGATCTCTACAACACTCTCAAATTATTTGTGCATTATTCTAGACCATTAATAATTTTGAAACACAAATCTATCCCAATTGTAACCACAAAGCAAATCATAAATTCAATATTCATCCCAACATTGTGTTATAATGTCAAAATCAGACATGGACACCAAATAAAGAACAAGAGATAAAGCTTACTATGCATGAAATGTGATGTCTTTAAGAAAATCAGCAAACAGAACAAGACGAGATCATGTGAGTAATGAGAATATTACAAGAACTGTTGGAACAACATCAGTTGTCAAATATGATGATGATGATGATGTTTCTCATTCACAAGCAAAGATGAGCATGGCATGAAAAAAAAAAATTTGGTAATTCTCTCATTTGGTTTGTGAGTTCGTAGGTGTCCGATAAGTCCGATTCATGCACGGAAAGTTCTATTGCAGTGCATGCAGGAGTGCTGAAGGTTTGGGGAATAATTTTTGAATCTGTCCTTCCGCCTCTTGCGCTTGTGAATTGCCTGCAGTGATCTTTATTTTTCAAATTTTGTGATGCCAGCAGTGATCTGGGTGTGCCAGGCTGAGCTATCAAGTGCTGTAGTCTCCCAGGAGATAGTATTGATGCTACATGGTATACAGTACTTGAGAGAGCTTTTTAGGTGATCCTTGAAGGCTTTTTCTGCCTTCCACTTGTTTATCTTCACACTGCTCCCCATAGAATAATCTCTTTGAAAGGCGCTTGTCTGGCATACGGATGATGTGGCCAGTCCAGAAGAGTTGGGACCTAGTCAGCAGTGCATGGATGCTTTGCATACAGGACTTCCGTAGGATTTCCGTGTCTGGTACTCAATCCTGCCAACGTACTCCCATGAAGTTCCGTAGGCACCAAATGTGAAAAGAGTTTATCTGTCGAGCGTTCTCGCATAGACAGTCCAGAAAGATGTAGCATAAAGCAGTGTTGGTAGAATCACTGTGCATACATGTCCACCTTAGTTGTCAGAATTAGACCATGCCTGATCCAGACATTGGCATGAAAGCTCCCGAATGCTGCACTGGCACGAGCAATACGAAGGGCAACATCCTCGTCAATTGTCACAGTTTGTGATAGGGTGATGCCGAGATATACAAACTTATTGGCAGTATTAAGTTTTTGTTCCTTTACTGTGATCCCTGGTTCTGTGTAGGGGACACCTGGCGCCTGTGTGCAAGATGACGACGCATACTCAAACCCCTTTCCAGTCACTAACAGTGTAAAACAGGGTTGTGTCCTGGCTCCAACGCTCTTCTGCATGGTGTTCTCTACCATGTTAAATGATGCCTTTCGGAATAACAGTGCAGGAATTTTTTTCCACTATCAAGCTGACGGAGGACTATTCAATCTTAGTAGATTGAAGGCCAAGACCAAAACTAAGACGGACATTGTTCGCGACCTCTTGTTCAACGACGATTGTGCACTAAATGCTACCAGAAAGACATGCAGGACAGCATGGACCTCTTTTCTTTGGCCTGTGATGCCTTCGGTCTCACCATCGGCAACATGAAGACTTTAGTAATGTATCAACCAGTGTCAAATATATTGAGAAACAGTGTCAAATATATTGAGAAACAGAGACTGAAATGGTTCGGCTACCTAATGAGAATGCACCCTTATTAGTCAGCGGCAAGAGAATACAACATGAAAATGGAAACAGCAAGATACAGAGGAAGACCAAGAAGAAGACCTGGTTGAAGGAGTTACCAACATTCTGCACAGTATTAATGGGAGCCGCGTTAGCGCACTGGCTTCGCATATGAGTGGTCCTGGGTTCATTCCCCAGTTGAGGCGGAAATGTTTTCAGATCGCAACGGCTCCCAGGTCGACCCAGCCTTAAATGGGTACCGGATTAATCCGGGAAGTAAAGACTGCGAGGGAGAGGAGATGGCTACCGCCCTCATTTGCAGAGCCTGTGAAATGTGAGATCGCTAACATCTCACACCCCTACGGCATTAATAAATGCTATGGGTTACTTTACTTTACTTACAGTATTACTGTATATCAATCAATCAAACGTGGAATAGCCCGAAAACCCATTCAATCCTGCGACGCCTCACGGCAAAAGCAGAGAAAAGATAATAGTTAATAGATCAAATAATCAATAAAGTATCATAGTATGGCATCCATTAAAAAACGAGGCAACAGAAAATCGTACTAACCTGTATCGAAGAGTGTCACTGTGTTCGTTCGTATCCTGCTGCACTCTGTAGCGATGTGGTGTACTGTGTACAGTACAGTCATATAGTGTATATACACTTTATGCAGTGTGTAGTGTGTTGTACTACTACTACTATATAGTAAATTAGTAAATTGTACTCTCAAGAATCAGTGCATCGATAGCTGCCAATATATCAATCTGTTATTCAATGGTTTAAAAATAAACTAAAAAGAAAGAAATAAAAATAATAAATATTAACTACATCATTATTATATTTTTAACGCTTATAATCATGACAAAATATCAAATTTGTTAGCAATTTATTCCTATGGTCAACAGAACCATTTTGTGGAATTGTTTCGTTGTTTTTATTTACTTCTACGTCGGAAGAGTTCAAATAATTAAATTATATTTATGACAAACAGAAATAAATGAATTAGTGTGTTGTGTAATATTGTTAGTGCGATATTATAAGCCAATTAATGCTATAAATTGAAACTCACACTTTCAAAACAAATTATATTCTATAAAGAATCCAAATGTAGTAAATATTGTAGATATTTCAACTAAAACAGCGATCAATTATAAAAAGTGAAAGCTGATTAACACTTCGGAATCACAGTCCTAGTTTTTAATATAATGACTATAACAACTATATTGGGTTTCCATGGCTACTTATATTAGAATTAATTCCCTTTAGCGTGTACAAAACAAATGATTCACAACTGGAGACTCTCCTCTGCTTATTCCCCAGATATCTATCTATAAACCCATAACACGTCAGGGTCATATGGGTACCACATTAAAAGCTTCAGCACACAGATTTCTATCTTCAACCATACGAATGAATGAGGAAAAATCTTGTCTTGTCCATTCCTTGATGTTGTCTGTCTGTCTTTATTTGCCCTCCTCTCCCCCCCCCCATTTGACGGTTCCATGCAGTATTGTTTTTGACTAAGGAATCAAGTCTGCATACATGTCCAAACTAGTCCATGTTCATGCTAGTTTTCGTCGTTTCACTCTTGAAAGTAATGGTTCTTGCAGACCGACATACATCTCTCTGTTATTTCTTACATATAAATTTGTGGTACAATTTGGTGTACAATGGTCCCCCAGATATGGTGTTGTTGTTTTTTTTAAATCAGACCTAGGGATTCTGGCCAAGAATCTGGGATTTTGTGTGTATTTATTTCAATTAGAATGTAATTCGGTCAATGTTTTATTAACTGTAATTTTTAATTTGTTAATTGTCTATATAACTGTCACCAATACTTAAACACCCATCAATCTGCATGGCTCTCCCCTGTCAAGCTTTGATGTGGTCATCAAAGGGCAAGAGAAAACGAGGAAGACCAAAAGAAAGTGTACGAAGAACTATTACTAGAGAACGTTTCACTATAGGTATCAGAAACAATAAAGATCTAAAGCTAATTGCAATGAAACGAGAGACATGGAAATCTATGACATCCGCCCTATGTGTCGTTTTTGGCCCCAGAGGAATAACTAACTAACTCACTAACTAATCTGCATGGCTACAAAACGAGAATTGATAAACAGTATTTTTATACCAACTCTGTGTTGGTATTTTTATACCAACATGACCCTTGACAAAAACACTAGCGAAAAAGATCACAGTTTACAAAATGAGATGTTTGAGGAAAGCTATACATGTCACGAGAAGAGACCGCCGGAGAACTGAAGATATCAGGAAAGAAGTAAAGACTATCTCAAGTCAAGTCTACATTGAGAGGCAGCAAGCTAAATGGTTTGGTCACATCATGAGAACGAAACCTTGCGCAACCAGCACTTCGTGCATACATCAGCAGAAGACCGTGCTACGAGGCACAGGAAGACCAAGAACTAGATGGGCAGAGACAATCAAAGAAACATTAAATAGACACGGGCTTACCATGGCCAATGCAACTCAAATGGCCAAGGCAAGGACAAAAAAACCCGACCCCCCCCCCCACGACGCTTAACGGCACACGTGGAAACGACAATAGATAGATAGAATTGTCTATCTCCAGGTGGATGATAGTAAGTAGTAAGAATATCCACACTTCCCGTTAAGCGTAGGGGTGGTGACTGGGAGCTTTAGTTATCTATTCAAGGCCAGATGTGTCGCCTTGGCTGCGTTGAATCTGTATTTGTTCAGTGTTGTCACGATGTTATCTATCCATCTTGTTTTAGTTCTTCCTCTGGACATGTATCCGGATCTTCTTGTTACATGTTCTTGTTGGTAGTTGGATATAGTTTCTTCTCATAAGGTGTCCAAACCATTTTATTTGTTGTTTCTCGGTGTATTCTATGCATGGTCTTATACTGACTCTTCTCCTCTAGCTCTTGTCTAGTTTGGTCACTCTTGCGACTTTTCTCAGACATTTCATCTCACATTGGTTAATTATAGATAGAAAATAGAGAACTTTGTGGAAAGATGAGAAAACAAATAAAGAGGTTTTAACAACACTTCGTACGAAGAAAGAATTATTAAAGGATATAAATATAAAACAAATAACTATTTTGGACATATTAAAAGACATGACACCTTGTTGAAGACCTTACTTGAGGGTAAAGTCGAGGGAATGCGAGAAGAGGTCGGCTGAGATGCTAGTGGCAGAGTAACATCGCGAGATGGACAGGTTGCAGTCTAGTAGAGTGTACCACCAAGACAAGAGAAGGAATGTTGGAGGTCTGTTCCAGCCAACCTTCGTTGCAGATACGGCACTTAATGATGAATTATTTTACATGCCAAGTTGCTGTCCATAAATTTCGTCCATAATTTGCTTCAAATTGTGACCAATTTCCCCTTGTCAACAAACTGAATAATTCAGGAACACACTGCTTCATTTTATGCCATAAAAATGCCCCCCCCCCCCCGAACAAATAAAAATGCATAGAAATTAGCGACATATTAAATCCCCAGATTTTTTCGGGGGAAAAAAAATTTGTTCCTATTCAAATAGTTTAATTGGTATATGAAAATATTTTGTTGACGAAATTTGTGTCACACCCCCACCTCTCCACATTTTTCAGACGCAAAATACTCGTATAATACAATAAAAATCGGAAACATGTACTTACTGCGCAAGACTGAAATTCAAAAAGGTAAATCCAGGAAAAGAGTAATGCAGTTTTGCTAATCACTAAAGACACACATAACAACACACATAAATCGATGTTTCAACCAAAAGGACTTTATAAAACAAAAATTACACATACACAACAGAAAACGACAGGTAGGAACTATAAATCTCACATAGCCAAATATATGTAATGTCGAGATTGGATTGAATCTAAATAGGAGTAGCCTATTTGTAGTCCAGGAAAAGACATTTTACATAGTAGATAGAGACATTCTTTGAGGAAACCTTAGAAAATTATAATATCAGAGAACAGCTGTCAGATAATATAAAATATTATAATGGTAACGTCTTCAAGTTTGTGACCGTTTAACCGGAAGTTCGTGAGACCTTTCTTAATATCAATTGTCACCAATATCTTTCTTTTATCAATGCTAATTTCCATGCCGTATTTAATAGAAACGTATACCAACTTTGAGGTGAGCTCCTGGAGTTCAGATTCGGAACCAGCCAATATATTGATATCATTGGCATAATGCAAGTTACAAAGTGGCCTACCGCCAAAAGTTATTGATGTCTGGTGATCTTGTAAGGCATCCCCTATGTAACCACTATATTACGCCAGAGGTTAAATGTAATGTGCGTCCCTGTCATGTTGGAATTGCCGGAAATGAGGAAACAGACAAGCAAGAACGATAAATTGGAAGAGAGATCCGTGTAGGACTCGGAAGATCAGAAATTATGAACATAATTAAAAACTTAATCACACGTGTGTTGTCGGGGTCCACAAGAGGAGCAAAGAATAATGACACTGTTACCTTCCATGTATGTAGTAAGAGTCGGCTAAGTAGGTTGTGGGGTGGGGTTGTCTGTCTATCTCATATAGGAATTGGTGACCTAGATGTCATACTCTAGTCGGATGTATCAGGCTGAAAGGCACAGACATCGCAACGTAGCTTCTAACTAATTATACAACGCATTTCGTTCTCCGGACTTTTTGGTAGCGTATCCTATCCAGGACGTAGCCATCAACCTAGCATTTTTTGGTAGCGTATCTGATCCAGGACGTAGCCATCAACCCATATTTTTTTGGCAGCAGCGATTTTCTAGGCAACATAAATACATTCAACAGTTTGCCATTGCTTTCTGAATGATCCGAATGTACAATTGTCTGTGGCGGGGAACGAACAAGGGAGCTTGGCCGTCACACACGCTCTGTACCATTCCGGAGCAGGACTACATCCTGACAATCCGCAGGAGTTTGAGAACGAACCTAGAAGAAGATCACAGACCATAAGATCACAACTACATAGAAAGTCAATACCACAAGGAGATTTTGTTCTTAATAAAAAAAAAACGAGCCTCGAATTAAAGGTGTTAATTTTTTCAGAAAAAAAAGAAAGAATGGGGAACCTGTGTTCTAAAGTATAAGAAATCAACCCACCATAAAATTTTCTTAGTCTCCTCTTGCGACACACATGGCATGTTACTACTATTTGCATCACCTTCGGGCCACGATATACACAGCCCGAACCCACTCAAATCTCTCTATACCTACGGCTATGATCTCCATATTTTATCTGCACCCACCAAATACTGACCACCACGTGGTATTACACAGTTTTCTAAGTGGTCAGACATTTCCAATTGTATAATTTAATACGTGTATTGATTACTGTTAATGTAATATGTGTCTTTCCATCTTTTTATGAATACACTTTAGTATTATCGTGAGCAAGTGAAACAAAATATTTAGCAGCTAATTTTGATGTGATTACCCACCCGGATCCTCCTGACAGTATAAGATTTGCATAGTAAACTGAAAGAGGGCGCTGCTGTTGACGTCACAAATATCGTCCTCGTGCAAGATGGCTGACAACAAATTATATGAACTTCTCGGTGTTAGCAGAAACGCAACAGAAGCTGATCTCAAGAAGGTAAAACTTCATAAAGCTGATCGTTGTAATATAAGTTGACGGAAATATATTTTTTTAAATTCGATGTAATTTACTTTAATCACTTTTTCAGAATAACTTATAGAGATGTACGTTTGATACATTTTGCGTTGTCACTTTTGTGACTTTAAAAAAATGGTGGTCGTTTTACCAATAAATTCATTGTCCCATGATTAATTGTAGTATCATCATGGTTCACTAAATATAACTGGTAGGACTTAGATGATACATTGTATTTTTTGAAAGAATAGATTACAAGAATCTTGAGTTGTATGATAATTATCGATTAAAAAATGCCGTATTGACTTTTTTTGAACTAATATCGTCTAAAATTAGGGCCTATGAAATAAAATAAATAATAGTAATAGGCCCCTTTCTATTTTAGATCTAGCTTTAAATATATATATGTAATTATTGTAATAGGCCTAGACTAGAATAAATAATTCTTTTACATTATTTAGACCCATATAATAGGCATTAGCACTAAATTTTCAAATTGGGTTTATAGCATTATAAACACCACAGATAGATAGCACTTGAAATTTGCAATTCAACGACACCTCAACCAAGTCTGTAGGTCAATTCTATGAAAAGTTATGAATTTTTTGGTCGAAATTTAACGAAAAGATAATTACATGAGAACATATAATAAAATATGAACGGACTGATGATGAAAGTTGTGACCAAGAATTGAAGCCGAATTAACAATTTATGTAATATTTTAGTTATTTACGATAAAATAGGCATAAAACTATACATTTTTGTGTCCGGGAAGACAAGACGCATCTTTTGAATATACTGCACACATTTTCAGACGTAATTGGGGCTAATTAATATTCAAAATGGTGGCTAATTTGCATAATTTAATTTCAATTTTATAGTCTAATTATTTCATATTTCACTTATTTATGATAAAATACCCTACAAACTATACATTTTCGTGTTTGGAAATGCCAGACGCATCTTTTGAATATACTGCACACATTTTCAGATGTAATTGGGGCTAATTACTATTCAAAATGGAGGCTAATTTACTTTCAATTAAAGTATAATTATTAAATATTTTAGTTATTTATGATAAAATACTCATAAATTCCTCCAAGTTATATCCTTGCACCTTTTCCTCAAAGCACATATTCTGATTGCATTCCTCTTCTTGGTCTGATTTGTCCTCTTAACAGAATATGTGGCCTTGATATCCTGATTCACCAGACTCGCAAATGTTGATATACATTTTACATTGTTACTACATGATCTAGATATTTATACAACAGATGCGCATATGATTTTTAGAAAAGCAATATGTAACTGAGAGACATGAGAATTACGATACTAAAACAAGAATATTTATTTAAATACATGATTGTTACCTGCTATCAGCATAGCAAGAAATAACAGCCAGTAAAAAAATTAAAAATGGCGGACAAGCATGTCGATAAAAATTGGATAGACATAGGTTTGCAGAAATTGAAAAAGCAAGGTCTATACAAGAACAAGAAGCGTTCAAAATTCATACATATGTGAACAAATGGTTTATAAACATTAAAATAAATTAGTTGTTCTCAAATGGTAATGTCTAAGGCACTAATATCAGCTATTTTTAATGAAATTCACTTACTTCAGCATGTCCAAGAGCTTGTTATAAAAACTACGATGTTAATCCACTCGAAGAACAGATCAAACTGACCTCCTACTTGTCCCACAAATGAAAAGTATAACGTCTTTGTACTTCTAGTCACGGACGCTATCGGAATGACAATAGAAAGTGGTCACCTCTCGCGTGACCACAATTTTGGGTTTCAAAATGGCCGCTTATGGGATAAATATCAAGGGACATAACCCATTTTATCACAAAATTACTAAAATTATCTTACATGCTAATGCCTACATATAACGATTTCTTCACATGGTGAAGTGAAACAGCAGCTCTGTTTCATAAATAAAATATAATAAAGCTACATTTAGTAGGCTCTTTTGCCCAATTTGGTCTATTGAGAAGCATGTTAGTTATAAAAGTAAAGGCATGTTTGTTATACTCAATAGTACCACACACCACAGCATATGTAGGCCTACTAAAATTTTGTTGGAAGATGTGTTTTAAAAAAAAAGGCAACATGACATTAACAAATGCGGTCTAGACAAAGTAGCATTACCATTGGAAAGATAAGGTAGAGGAAGACAAAGAGAAGAGGTGTCACCAGGCCTGTAGATGAGGGGGGGGGTTTCCACTGGCACCTCCCAGCAAATTGGAACATGACCTCTAGTAAGCTTGCTAGAAACTTACCCGAAAACAAACCCAACTCTTCAGCAATTTCTTTACAAAAAGTTATCAAATTCTTCATCACAGTTATGATCTAACACATGAATGCTGTTTTTAAAAAAATGTAGGTAATCACTCCTTTCTCTTGAGGAGAGCATATCTATGGCCCTGGTTGTCACTGTGGCATGAGAGAATGTCACAAACTGAACTTAATAGCAACATAAAAGACCCCGTCATTTGTCTCAGCGATCACAGATATGAAGAATAGACATGTTTCAAGTGAATGGAAGAAGTCTCAGAGAGTTGTGGAGAAACCATGATCACCTACTCCGTCACTTGGCATAGCACTAAGTTAGCAACCACGCTTACTGAGTTTCTTAACTTCTATTTGACAATACGACTGAATTATCATTTGCTACTGTAATAGTAATAGCACTAAATAGGCCTATATTTGTGTTATTATTTATTAATATGAAATACATATGCCTAAACATAATTAATTTAATTTGTTTTTATCCCACGATGTTCATCGAACACCAGTCAGACCCAAGCAGTACAAAGTGGTGACAAATGATGTGGTTTCATCAGTCAATATTCTAAAATTATTATGGTTGGCAATCTATTGCATTAATATTTGTATTCAGTACTGACACTCCTGTTCTACCAGACGAAGTGTGTTTACCAGACAATCGTCATCATCCCAGTTAACTCAAATGGTCTGTGTTGCTGGAGCCTGAAAGGGGAGCAAAGAATAGTAACATTGCTTACCTTCCATGAATGTCATAAGAGGTGACTAAAGATATTTTGGGGGTGGAGCAGCAGTCCCATCCAATATAATATAGGTTCAAAGTGACCCAGAAGCCATGCTGAAGTCTGATGACGTGTTGAAAGGTGCAGATATTGCAACTGAGCTGTAAACCAGACAGTCTCAACCTGGTGCTTGCATAAGGATGTGGGCGCACTGGCGTTGCATATGTGTTGTTCTGGGTTCATTCTTCAGTTGAGACGGAAATATTTTTAAGATCACAACAGCTCCCGGGTAGGACCCAGCTGTAATTGAGTACCATATTAATCCGGGAAGTAAAGACTGCAAGGGAGAGGAGATGGCTATTGCCCTCATATAGTAGAGCCACTGAAATGTGAGATCACTAAAATCTCACACTTCTACGGCACTAATACATGCTTTGGGTTAACTTTACTTTTTCAGGATATTCTCACACTATGTAAGTTATTAAAATAGTGCTCATGAGCACTAATGATTATATGTGGGCGGTGCTAACCATCTGAAAAGGTTGAGAACCCCTGCTGGAAACCATGACACAGCATATTATATTCTCTAAACTACATCTTGTTACTCTGTAGGAGTTTGATAATGAAGAAAAATTGTCTGATAAATGAACACCAGCCCCCCCCTTCTCCCCTCAAAAAGGAACAGAATTACCAAGAGTAGTAACACTAAGCTGCAAACATTGCATCTCCTAAGAGGTAACAGGAAGGTTGAGAGTGTGGTTGATTATTTCATCCCATAAAATAATTGCCCAAAACCGCATTTCCCTCTACAATACCACAGGAAGAAAACTGACCATCAGACAAACTCATCTAAACTGCCTAAGGCTGGTGATCACAGTAGAACTATTCTTTTCATTTGCAAATATAGTATATCTATATGGTAATTACAGTGTTCTTGACAAATATTTGATAGCTCCTCAAGACTCCCATACAGCTTTCTGTGGATATCTGTCTCTGTGGGCCAGTGCAACACTCTATTGGTTTAGTGTACTGCAGAATGTTAGCGGGTTGCATTCCATGGCAATCACTCTTAAAACTAAATTCTTTTGTTGTTGGTCTTTGCGATAACATGGATCAACATGATCCAGAAAGCACTAGCTGCATCAAATTGCATACCTAGGCACATTGTAGGGATGAAGTCTCTCTCATTGTGCTCTCATCTCTCATTGTGCTCTCATCTCTCATTGTGCTCTCATCTCTATTGATGGTGTAGCAGTGTTTATAGTGTGATTGTTAAGATAGAACTATGTCACCGCTGCTTTTATTTGGTTGACACTGGAATCACACCAGGAGGCAATACAGTCTAGCTCATTGTGCAGTGCTCTGACAGTTTCTGTTCTAACTCGTTCATGTCTATATATTATCAGGCTATCGTCCGCAAAGGACTGTCCTACCTCTGCCACAAATTGCTTCTGTGTGATGGCCAAAGTGTACACATTGAATAATACGGATGAGAGGGGGATCCCTGTGGTAGACCTGGACATATAGATTTACATGTCCAACAGGTTTGCAGAATGTAATCATTAGAATGTAATAGACCAACATTGGGATTCACAACTTGGCTGCGATAACAGCACCCATTTGTCCTGAAACATCTGAATTCAGAATGTCATCTTTAAGTAATTTTTGCCTGCACCTGTTGTACTGGCTCAATGCTGTGCCCATGCTCCGTAGTGATCTTTTATGGCATGTATGACAGGTCACAAACCTTCTTTACTTCCCTTTTGAGCTCTGGCAGTACATAGGAGTACAATGAATGTGTTTTGTTCCAGAGCTTCATTTCATATCAAGAAGACTTATGGTGTACATGGCTTTGAGAAGTCTACTTAGGTGAGGTTAATTCTAGGAATTTTGTGGCTTTTCTACCTTTGTAGAAAAATTTCTGAGTTGGAATCATGGGCTTCTTTTTCTCTACCAATTTTCCTTTCTTGTCAGAAATGTTTATAATACCCAGAACTGGGTCATGGCCATTGATATGGTTGAAGCAGATAGTTATGCACTCCCTGTCATTTAAGGGGGTTCTCCAAATATTCAGGGCTAACATTTTTTCCTGATTCTAGGCTCTCCCAGGCAATTGTCACATGCTGTACAGAGTTGCTTTGTGAACCATAGTCAGTACTGGAGGTCATATGCTCTCACCACCTTCTTGAGCAATGATGAGTTCTCTGAATGTTGCACCACAAAGGGAAACAAAATTGTACAGATAAAATTTCATAAGAAGAAAGCCCCGCTATGTTGGCATATGTGGTATGGAGAGTATACTATTGCATAATAATTGATCTGATAGAACAACAGTGTGACCGTCACACCTTTCTCATGCAAAGAATTAAGAATGAAAATAATACATTTTTTTTTACAGAATCCTGTCCAGAGTTATTAACTGATTCCGTAACACATTCAAGAATCATTATTTTAAATTCATGTGATTCTGCTAAAGATGGATGTGTCAGGGCATTGGTGCAAATATAACGGTGACAATGCATTTCCATTCTCTGGACTACATCCTGCTGGAAATCTATTGGGTCCATTGACCTGCTACAAGAGAAATCAAGTGGGAGAATGAATGCTGAAGAAGATTCATGTGATAATTTTACAGACAATTAGTGACGTCATGTGGTGACAGTAAAATAGTTGAGATATTATTATTTTAGGCCAATTTGTTTTGTTGTTTTAGGCATACAGAAAACTTGC
Source organism: Meghimatium bilineatum (assembly GCA_034231615.1). Taxonomy (NCBI): domain Eukaryota; kingdom Metazoa; phylum Mollusca; class Gastropoda; order Stylommatophora; family Philomycidae; genus Meghimatium; species Meghimatium bilineatum. The sequence continues at coordinate 11,157,873 of CM067308.1, forward strand.
AAAAGAATATCATCCAGATAAGAACCCAGAAGCAGGGGAAAAGGTATGACAAACTTTCAACCATTTGCACATCTTTACAATTGTCAAATATTATCATGCTCTTCTCACACAATCTTAATTTAAAAAAAATTGTAAATAAAACATGAATTGTAGAATGCAAAAGGAATTTCCTGCTTTTAATTTGACTTTTAAAAAATTGATTATATATTGAACTTAATTACTTTGCTTAAAATATTTCTATATCTGTAATTTTGTCTCCTCAATAGACTTCACAATAATTTGCAGCTCATACAGTGGCCCATAGACCTTTGATTCGTGTTTCTATTGGCCAGTAAGATTTTCTCATCTCATACCCAGAACAGTCTTGAAGTATATGGTTTGTTCTGTAGTCGTTCTTTGCCCGTCCACATGTATATTTGACTTTCTAATCCTTAATTATGTGGCCTGTTCTGTGTAGAATAACTTATTGTCTATTCTTCTTCTTCTTCTTCAGCGTTCATTCTCAAACTCCTGCCGGATCTCTATTGCAGTAGGACAATGGCCCTATTAGATTTCCAGCAGGATATAGTCCAGAGAATGGAAATGCGTTGTGTCGCCGTTTTATTTGCGCCAATGGCCCAACACATCCGTCTTCGGCGGGATGGTCTATTCATAATGGGATAGTTGTCTTGTGTTGGTATTGTGGCTTTATAATTGATTTGATCATTTGTTTTTTCTGGTGGATAGTGGTTGGTATATCTGGGTGGTTGTCAGTAGTACCTTCCTTAGCTGTATGATCTTCTCTCTCTATTCCTGGTATTGAGGTAGTATCCACAGGCACACTGAAGCCTTTGGGTATGAATGAGCGATTGACATACGCTTAATATCGAATTGTTTCTCTTATTTCCATGTCTCGTTTTCACATGTATTTGGGCCTGTTTTTGTATACTTCCTATTTCTGTAAATTTCCTGTTTACCTTTGACCGTATTTTATCCTTTATTCGGCCATTCCACTAGACATGTGAAAGCAAGTTGTATTTAAAGCTTATTTGTCGTTTTTGATTTATATGTGTATGTTTTCCTTGATAAAGGCCTTTCGGTCGAAATGTAGATTTGTGTGCGTGCCTATGTTTGTTTCACATTATTAGCAAAACTTTATTACCCCGTTTCACATTCTACCGTATGCTGGTTACACAGTTCAATCAGTAGTGTTTGTGTAGGTCTGGTAGTTTTTCAGACTGGAGTGCTTGGAGTATTATATATTGAGTTAAAATGTATGGTGTTATTTGGTTCACAAAATTAAATTTACAAAACAATTGGCAAGGATCAGTAAAGATAAAGTTTTTAAGCATAACCCAGTTTGTTCTAGCATGTTTTCTCATTTATTCAGTGATGTTTGTACTACCAAACCAAAATTCAAATATTGTTGCAACAATTTCATAATATTAAATTGTAATATTATTTGGAAAACTGTTAACCTTGCCTGTGTTTTGTTGCTATAGTACTCCATATATTTTTGAACTTTCAGTAGCAAAAACATTATTCCCCATTGAGAACATTTGAAAAATGTATTGTCATTTCTTGTGTTAAATTCACAGTTTCATTTCTTGTGTTAAATTCAGTTTCATTTCTTGTGTTAAATTCACAGTTTCATTTCTTGTGTTAAATTCACAGTTTAAAGAGATCAGCTTTGCTTATGAAGTACTGTCTAATCCTGAAAAAAGAGAGGTTTATGACAGACATGGCATTGACGGTATCAAAGAAGGTGGAGGACCAGGTATATATATGTGTGTAAGAGTGTGTACGCGTAAAGAAATTTAAATTATAATTTATCTTGTAATAATGAATACTATTTTTGAATGGTTGTTCAAAGTAGAGATTAAGCTAATACAGAAAATATAATAGAAAATTTGCCCCTGTTTTGCCGGGGCCCGAAATGGGAGCAAAGAATAGCAACACTGTTTACCTTCCACGCATGTCGTAAAAGGAGGCTATGGGATGGAGTTGGCTGTTCCATCCCATATAAGGTCAGTGACCCAAAGCCATGCTGAAGTCGGATGTGTCAGGCTGAAAGGCGCTGATATCGCAGCAGTACTGTGTAAACCATGACACAACGCATTCTGTTCTCCGGACTACATCCTGCTAATCTGCAGGAGTTTGAGAACAAACGCAGAAAAAGAATAAGAAATAATGAATAATATTTTTGAATGGTTGTACAGATCAAAGTAGAGATTAAGTTAATGCAGAAAATAGAATAGAAAATTGTTATAATAGATACTTGGAAGAGAGTAGTTTGGTGCTGAGTTGGCTTTGGTTTCAGATCCAAAGGCACTGGGTTCATCTCATTTGCGAAATGATTCAGAAAAATATTTGAAATAACTTCAGACTGCATGTAGTGTATCAAGTACCTTGTCCTATTGGAGACAGTTGATAATAAACACAGTGACTCCTAGTAGAAAGTTTGCACACATTAAAAAACTGTTAACCACTCAGAAATCATTAACAGTAGAATGCTGTGTGCAAATAAATTTAGTTGATTGTTGAGAACACTTCTAGAAAAAAAGATACCATTATGCATGTTTATTGCCAGGACCATTATGCATGTTTATTGCCAGGACCTCGTACTCTTCTGCATTCATTCATGCTCACCACTGATGTGCATGGGCCTTTACTGCCAGATCAAAAGGGAGAACAGTACACGAAGCGATTGGTGCCTTTACCGCAACAACAAGCAGCCTAACAATGGAAGTAATCGCCAGCCTATTCCCATGCGTGCTTACTAAGTGACTCTGGATATGATTCAGAAAGTCAAAACAGGTGATGTACGTAGGGAAGGGGCGGAGTCATTTGAGAGAGCAGAAATGTGGGCATCACTACGAAGACTCACGCTTATTTTTGTCCCCTGGCACGCGGGCGTGGAGGAAAACGAACGAGCCGACCAATTAGCTAGCCTTGCCACCACAACAGACTGTCAGCCTATGGACTGAGCAGACATACTCATTGCTCTTTGTGAATCCTTTGTGAGAGATTTACTGAAGTGGAGATCTGAGCACCTATGGACTTGTCCGGTGTTCAAAGAGGATAATCAACATACCTAATACCTAAAGTGACTCCAAGGTATGTGGGTGTCTCATCTTTTGGCAATATTTGACCATTTATGGTTAGTAGCATTTTCTGTGGTTTTGTGGACATGCTGAAGATGGTATAGGTAGTTTTTTGGACATTGATAGACATGGCCCATTGGTCTGTCCACTTTGCCAAATTGTCAATAGTTTCCTGTAACCTTATTTTTGTTGTGCCTATGCTCTCTTCACTGCATCATATCACCAGATCGTCTACATTGCAACGTTTACTTAACGCGAAAGGATTTGGTAAATGTTGTTCATGGATATAAGGAATAAAATGGGGGATAGAACACCTCCCTGTGGTACTTATGCTTGAAAAGTTTCTTTCTGCTGTGCTTCATTTCAAGCTTCACTGCGGCCTTTCGGTTGTGCATGTAGTGTTTTATCCAGTAATACATGTGCGCCTTCACTTTGTTTTGTTGTAATTTAAGGAAGAGTCCATCTTTCCACACAAAGGTTTTTTCCATGTCTACACACACCACTGATGTGCTTTTTTCCTGGAAAGCATGCTATACTTCCTGGGAAATTAGTGGGATTTGGCCATCAGTTGATCTACACTTTCTGAAACCAGCTTGCTGGTTCAGCAGGATTTTTTTTTCATCTAGGAATCACATTGTTTTGTTTACTATGCGTTCCATCAGTTTACACAAACAGCTGGTCAGATTTATTGAATGATTGCTGTCCACCCTGTATTTTTGGTTTTCTTTTCTTGTGAATGGGTATCATTATGGCGGTTTTCCACACCTGTGGCACTAGGCTTCTATCCCAATAGCTGTTGAAAATTATTAGTTTCTTTTTTGTTGATGGTTTGGTGTGAATTAGCAGTTAATTTGGTATGTCGTTTGGACCAGTTTATTTCCTAAGTGTTAATACTATTAGTTCTTCATTTAGCTCATTGATGAATGGCATATTCATGACATCTTGCTTATCTTTGATTATTTCTTTCAATCTTCTGTAGTTCTTTTCTTACTTCTCTTATATTTTCGTTGACTTTATGGCAGGCAGCACTTTGGTAATGCTTTATAAAGTGATCTGGAGTCTTCTTTTCTGTGAGTACATCTCCGCCATTCTCTATAGTCATTGGTGCTGTTTTGTTACCAGCATTGTTAAGCATTTTTGTTATTTTTCCAGTTTTCATTGTCGAGGTTTAAATTGTGTTTTTTTCATGCCAGCTTTTTCTTGGTTAGGCTACTTAATTTTTTAGTGATACATTGTTTTCTGTGGATGGGCTTTTTTCTGCTGTGTCTCTGGCCTTTGGCACTTATTTCTCCAACTTATCAATTCATCAGACCAGTACAGCTTGTAATTTATTCTAGCACCTCTTGGTATGGTTTGCTTGGCTGCTTGCAGAAGTTAGTTGTGTAGTTTTGTTCACGTTTTTAATCCTTGGATATAGGAAATTTTCCAGGTCATCATACTTCCTCCAGTTTGCTTTCTTGAAGTTCCATCTAGGTGTGTTTGTGAGGCCAGCAGGGGTGTGGTTAATTTCAATGGTGAGTTTGATGGGTGATGGTCACTTCCACCAAGCTGCTCCATCACTTCCCTGAATGTTATTTTAGCTAAGGCATCTGGGGTTGAGGTAGTATGCCATCTTCTAGAGTAGAAAGTTGGATTGTGTTTTCTGTATGCATGCTATATCGATTTCCTCTTTGTGTAATCAGTTAGTGAGTGCAGTATTTGTTATTGTAGACACCTTCTGCATTCTACTGCAGTATTTTCAAGTGCTAATTCTTGTCTTTTGGGTCTGTATCATAATCTTTAGGTATATTCTTTGAACCAGTATTGTTTTCCTCTGGTCTCCTTTTCCTGACACCACAATTAAGACAGGTACCACCAGTCGTTGAGGGTGAGCGCCATAGAGACCAGTAGCTAATCCCTAACCTCCCTCCCTGATTGTTCATGGTGTGGTGTCAGTGAGCAACATGGGCTTACTTATAGCGGCTCATGCTTGATGCTGCCTGTTGCTGGACACATGGGAGTATTTCAGAGGAGATATCCTGATATCCTGTCACGTTCTGGTAGGCAGCAGCACTGGTTTGGTCAGGGACTACTTATTCATTCAGAGAAATTCTGGCTTATTTTGCAGCTGATCTCTATAGGCTTTTCCATTATTTTCCTGTGGAACTCCTGGTAGGGGTCGGTAGTAACCAGGGTAATCCGAGTAATATGTAGTAACATTTCTATGTCATTTCAAATTGTTCACAGCTAAAATGATTAAATCGATCCATTACATGACAATATTACGTCACTATCCAGGTGGTGGCTTTGGTGGTGCAAGCATGTTTGAGGATCTGTTTGGGGGATTTTTTGGATTCCCTGGTATGGAGCGCTCAGGAATGGGAGGCACGAGACGAAGGCGTGGAGAAGACACACTTCATCCATTAAGGTTTGCTGTTGTATTGGTTTATTTTGTTTTACAAAGTAATCCCTAAAGATAAAAGATGGTAGAAGTGTGTTAAGGCCGTATGCTCCACAGGAAGCTGAGAGCTATATAGATAGGAGGCTGTTCTAGCATTTATACAAATAGATGGACTATAATTAGAAAACTAAACTAAAATTTGGAAACTAGATTTATAAAATTTAATAAGTGGCATTTTGAAAACTAGAGGTGAGATACATATAAAACACTAGAGAATTTAGCATTTAAAAACCATATAAAAATGAATTTGATTGAACCATATTGGCCAGCACCAAGAGCATACAACATAAAAATGGAAATAGCAAAAGGCAGAGGAACACCAAGAAGAATATGGATGGAAGGAGTTACCAACGTTCTGAGATGTCAAGTATTACTGCATATCAAGCCACCAAATGTAGCATAACCTGAAAAGCGATCAGCATTTAATCCTGTGACACAGCAAAAGCAGAGAAAATATGATATATATACACACTGGATCATTCATGTGTTCTTGTAGTCTGGTCATATGATGATGATGTTCTTCCTTTGCGAAGATGAGCATGGCATGGAAAACAATAAATGCTTTTTTTAAAAAATTTGTAATTGTTTAATTTGGTTTGTGAGTTCGTAAGTGTCCGATGAAGATCAATGACTGACATAGGTTACATAGTCCCTGTAATTGAGCATCCTAGTACACAACTGACTTCAGTCACAGGTATGCACAATTCAAGATTGACAGTACAGCCATGTGGACAGGCACAGCAGTCTGCAGAACATATACTTCAAGAATGTCCTATATATGAGATGGTGAAACAGATATACAAGGCCAGAGAAATAATACTAGAATTCAAGCTCTTTGGCCCTCTGTATGAGTTACAAAAGACAGTGAAAAATGTTGAGACAAAATTACAGATTTGGGCACATTTTAACAGAACAAAACAACATCCCAGCCTACCATAATTGAAAATCTTACATTGTATGGTTGCATGATATGGTTATTGTTTATCAATGATGTGTAATTTGTTAGAGAACATTTATGTAACTCAGAGTTAACATTCTGTAATGATGCGTTATCTGTTTATTGTTTCATGCCATCATTTTGTTTCCTAGGGTATCTTTAGAAGACCTCTACAATGGAAAGACAGCCAAGCTACAACTTAGTAAAACTGTCCTTTGTAAAAAATGTAATGGGTAAGTTTGTTTTCTCTGCAGTCATTTTGTACCTTGTTTATTAAAAAAAAATTAGATGAGCGTAATACTTTTATCAATCAAGCTCTCAAGTGAGGCTGCTTGTTGTTTAGATCCCCAGAATTCCATTCAGTCTTGAGGATGGAGGGTTGACATCTTTACCTGATTTGGGCTCTCCCAGAGAATTGTCATGTCTTGTCTTGCATGGAGTTGTTTAACAAAAATTTTTTTTATCACATCCCATGTGCTAGCTGTTGATAGCCACGGCGACATGTACACATTGTCAGATGAGGACCATGGACAGGGCTGAAACTCATCTGCTTCCTCTCCCCTCATGTGATGTGCGATGACAGTTTTATCTGACTGTTACACCACAAGGTGAAATGTAAATGTATAGAATAAATACTATAATGGGAAGGAAGAAAGATTCATTATAATGGCATGTCATCAACTGAGAGTTTACGGTTGTGTACTGGTTGGTCTGATAGGCCAATAGTGTGACAATCATACTTTCCACTTGCTGCCAAAAAATGGTACCATTGCTTGTTTTCCACTTTCTGGATAATACATTCAGCAACACTTGGGGCTAAGATTTTTGAGTAAAATCTCAATATAACTACAAAAAAACTTGCATTGTTAGCTTTCAAACTCAAAGTGGTTAATATTTTGTACAAGAGTGGGTAAGTCCACAAAAAAGCGACATGATCGACAGTTATTGGAAATTGAGATCCAACTAGCAGCGATGAATGCACATAGTCCATCAGCGTTTTCTTCTTCTTCAGCGTTCATTCTCAATCTCCCGCTGGATATCTCTTGTAACAGGACAATGGTCCTACTATATTTCCAGCAGGATGTAGTCCAGAGAATGGAAATGCGTTGTGTCGCCGTTTTATTTGCGCCAATGGCCCGACACATCCGTCTTCGGCGGCGTCCATCAGCGTTCATTTCGATGCATTTTAAAAAAAATCTCAGAATTGACATAGGAACCCATTTTAAGCACCCAAAAGTAAAATTCAATTGAATTATTGATTAAATAACTTTAAAATTTTGTTGTTGAAGGACATAGATATGAATTGTAAAATTGCTCATCAGTACTGCTTCCCAAAGAACTTTTGGAACAAGTGTTCTAAAAAGGGAGGTTGATATATTAGCTTTGCAATGACTTTAGGGTATACTATAATTATACTAGTCAGTTTCAACCTTAAGGTCTTTATCAAGAAATCAAGAAAAAGAGTTAAAATAAAGGCACCATCACTGAACTGTCTTGTATACTGTTATTTGTACATTGGAATCCCTTTAGAGGGCATTCTTTAATAACAAATTTCTCTATATAACATATTTAAAAATCCATTTATTCTTTATTGTTTGTACTGTATATAGCAAATTTCTGTTGTTGTTTGTTTAATATTTGAGAACCCCAGGAATTGAGAGCCATTAGCTCCTATGTGTAGTGGGTTGGGTTTTATGAGATTTCTTTCATACCCAGAAGACTTTCGGCTTTGTGCAATGCTTATTGAAGGATTCTTCTACTAGGAAGGGGTCTAGCAAATTTCTGTTTATATATATTTTGTCGGTCTGGGCCAAGTTGTTATAATGGGATTCCACTGTATTTTTTTTATACTTGCAAGTCTGTTCATTGTAAAGTTAATCTACCTTGTGTTTTATGTTGGTACTCAGTTTTACAGCAGTCTCACTTATTAAAAGAGGAAGGGAACTGTATTGGGAAGACAAAGATAAATTGATTAAACCTGAAGGTATGCTAAACAAGAAGTTGTACATCGTAATTAATAAATTTAGAAAAATACGTACAATGGCAGAAACATTTGAAAATAAATTTCTTTCCATGAAACTATTGATCCAAGCCTGGTTATAACTTTGGTGTTGTACATTTGGTAGTTAAGACGTAGTTTTTATAAATAATTTTGTTTATGTTCTACTTGTGCACAGTGCTGGGGGAAAAGCCGGTGCAAACCAACGATGCAAAAAATGCAACGGCCGTGGTGTACAAGTACAGCTGCGGCAGTTAGGACCTGGAATGGTGCAACAGCTACAGAGTATATGTTCAGATTGCCACGGAGAAGGTACCAATTTGTGGATTATATGTTGTTAAAAGTGTTAGTTGACAGCAGCTTGTTCTGCATTCTTGTAACATTTAATTCAGTGGAAGAAATATATGGGTATCTAGTCCCGTTCTACTGTAGAATTTTTTTTAGACTTGGAGGATGGCGACCATGATAGTCACGATATTTTTGTCTCAATGTTTATGTGATTCGAATTTCGTGGCTTGTGCTAGTTGTGTTGTTTAATTGTGCACTCAAGTGATAAATGGATATGTTTCCACACTTTAAGTTGCTATTTTCAAAATTCGACAAAGGAGAACATGGTTTTTTCGTTATTGTCAATCGGAAACAAACATCTCATTTGGTGACCTATTCTTGCCACTGGGACGGGTTCACTACTGTGTCAAAATGGTCTGCCCTATTTTTATATGGTATCAACCTGTTAAAGTCGATGTGAAGTTGGGCGACACACTGTAGCTATTATGGACACTCACAGTGCTGAGAAATAGCCAACCTAGCATTGTAAACAAAGGCTTTCTCTACCTAGGTTTAAAAAGTCTGTTTGCGGCGGAAGAATTTGGCAGGTAACTCAACGGGTACATATGCGCTAACAGCAAAGATGTGCGGACAGCATAGGGCACAGCTAGACACATAGTACGCTCTGGTCATCTACTGTACCTGATTTTCTCACAGTTGTCTCGATTTTGTCCTGTCACTGGACCAAGATAAAACTCAGGAGAGCAAATGTGGTTGATGATTAGCACAACTCTTCCACGATGTAAACCAACTTCAGCGCTAGTCATTTCTCAACCCAATTATTTCCTTATCCTTGCTAATTTTAAGGTGCAAGAACGCTGGGCAGGTCATCTTGTGCGTATGGAGGACTCACGTCTGCCAAAACAAATATATTATGGAACTCTCAAGGCAGGAATTCGAAAAGCTAGTGGACAGAAAAAGCGCCTCAAAGACACGCTCAAGTCATTACTGAAACATCTTAAAATTGACATAGGCTCTTAGGAGAGCCTCGCTCAGGATAGAACAGCATGGCATTACAGCCTTAGAACAGGATCACTAGTGGTGGAAGAGACCAGGCAAGATACTGCAAGACGGAAACGGGCACGTAGAAAAGAAAAACATTTCAATGTCCCATAGGCACCCTCTACAGTTGTCAATTCTGTAGAACATTTTGCGCGTGCATTGGACACGTTAGTCATTTAAAAATGCACTGTTACCTTTATTATTTTTATTACTTATTATTATTATTATGGTTGAGTTTTTGGTCATCGTTGATTACAATGGACGAACATCATCAGAATGTTTTTTATATTAGATTTGTAAACTTGCTTTTTAATAGTTTCCACAGTGACTACTTAAAAAAAATATAAACAGTATATATCTCAAAATGTTCATAAGTTTACACTTGAACCCCTTTGCATGGCATCTGAAAAAGTAATTGTGTCAGATGATTAAACGTCACATTTTGTGTCACATCTGTAGGAGAGGTTATCAGAGAGAAAGATAGATGTGTAGAATGTAAAGGCAAGAAAGTATGCAATGAGACCAAGATACTTGAGGTACATGTGGACAAAGGGATGAGAGATGGTCAGAAGATACCTTTCAGAGGTGAAGGAGATCAACAGGTATTGTATTCATTGTGCCATTTAAAAAAATTATCTCTAGAATTGAAATTTTTGAGTTTTGCAATCTCATTAAAAAAATTTTTTAAAGCAGTGTTTTCAATCTTTAGGAATCTTTAATTAAATTGATGCTGCTGCATATGTTCTCAGAAACATGGACTATTGCTAAAGGAACAACCGAAAAACTATATACTTTAATAAATGGATGGCTCCGCAAAATAAGTATGAAATATAAGACCACCAATGAGGAACTCATAGAAAGAACTAGATAGACACAGGTAAAGAGTATTCTAGAAATGACACTGGAGCGCCTATTTTGTGGTCAGGATCCGAAAGGGAAGTGAAGAATAATGACACTGTTACCTGCCACATGTCATAAGAGATGCCATGGGAGGTTTTAGGGGTGGGGGTTGACTGTCCCATCCCATAGAGGGTCAAAGTGGCCCAGAGGCATTGTTGAAGTCGAATAATATGTCAGACCAAAAGATTCACAGTCAAATTATGAGTACTAGAAAAATAGGAAGGTACATAAGGAGTGGATGTTGATAGAACAAAAAGAGGACCTGTGCCCTGCAGGAGTGAAAAGATGTACAGATAGATAGCCGTCACTCTTTCTATACTTGAAATATTATTGCTTTGTCTTATTTAATGATAAAAAGTTTGTGAAGTACTGATTATTCTTGTCATTGTTTCATTTGGAGGCGTTTTGTCTTCTTCAGCGTTCATTCTCAAACTCGTGTTGCAGGACCATGGTCCTACTAGATTACCAGCAGGATGTGGTCTAGAGAGTGGAAATGCGCTGTGTTGCTGTTGACATCCGTCTTCGGCAGAGGCGTTCAATAGTACAATGTATTCGTGGCCTCTTCAATCAATTCCTTGGACTCCCTAAGGTGTTTACACCTACTCCGATGCATAGGTTGCAGACAATGATTTTCCATTTCCTTGGTCATAGGTCACAGACAATGATTTTCCATTTCCTTGGTCATAGGTCACAGACAATGATTTTCCATTTCCTTGATCAATGTTTTATTGAGATAATTGGTTCATTTGCTAGCATGTAGACGAAGGTTCAATTCCTGGATGACCACTTGACAGTTGACCCAGCTGTAGAAATGGGTTCCGGTTCACATGATTGAATGCAAATTTAGCGAGTAAGAGGTGTTGTCCCTTCAAAGTATCTGGTAGAATACATCTTCCACCCATATAGAATGATATTCTATGAGACTACCTTTATTGTGATGGCTCAGTAGTTAGTGCATTGACTTCTTATGTTATCCATTTTCTATTTCAAGCTCAGATGTAAATTATTCTTGGCCATGACTCCTAGGCCGATCCACTCTTAGAAAATGGGTGCTATATCAAATTTTGGAGAGTTAAGGCTGCGGGTGTGGTACAGACTATACACCGGTAGCGTGCCGCTGTCATGAGATATATATATATACATATATCATATTAATATATACATATAAACTTAAAACCATTTCTCATACATCCTCAACTGTGGAGGACTGCTTGTTATTGCCTCATTAGACAATAGATTTGTTAGAATAAGCATTTTTCAATACTTTGCACTGATTGTGGGCAAAGAAAGCATGATGCTCATCAGCTCTTATCTAAACAAAAATAAAATATTTACAATGTTTTAACTAACACCAGCTCTTTTTAATTGCCATACCACTGACATTACTTGTCTGTTGTTAGCATCGACAATCTCTTCTGCATTCTCTTTACTGATGAGGAATTCTTCAATAAACTACACTGCTGTCATTAGTCCTGAGGCAGAGCAGTAGAGCTTGTCCATCAGATCTGTCTGTGGTGTCCATAGTTTTTTTATAATGTTGTAAGAGGTGGATATTTTGTTGCAAAGTCATATAATATTTCATTAGTCAAAAATTTGTAAAGAAGTTATTTAACATACTAATTTGATTAAAAGAAAATATAACATTATTGTTCCCTTACATTTTACACTAATAAAAATGTATATTTTTAACAAGCCTTTTTTCATCTGTTAAAATAAAATAGCCAGGAGTGGAGCCAGGGGATGTAATTATAGTACTGCAACAGAAAGATCATGAACTTTTCTCCAGAAAGGATGCTGACCTAATCATGGAACGTAATATAGCTCTGACAGAAGCCCTGTGTGGCTTTCAATTTGTGATCAAACATTTGGATGGAAGAGACCTCATTATACACAATAAACCTGGCGAGATCATAATCCCAGGTAAGCGGTTGTCAGATCATGTGTGACATCCATTGCTCTTGTGTTCATTCTCAGACTCCTGCAGATTAGTAGGATGTAGTCAGGAGAACAGAATTCATGTGTCATGTTTTACAACTTGGTTGTAATATTTGCAAGTTTCTATCTGTCACATCTGACTTCAGCATAGCTTCTGGATCACCTGACCCTCAATATAATGGGACAGCCAACCCCATTCCTAAAACCTCCTTATCAAAGGCCTTGCTCAAGTCCATAAAAGTTGCCAACCCTTTTTTTTTTTTAGAATCATTTTCGATTTCCTGTGCTATGTATATGATATGAGCTGGTCTTCAGTGGTTTGATTTTTTCCTATAGGACAACTATGTATTGTGAGCTTTTGGTTTTCCTTTAGGTATGTTATTAGTCTAGAGTTAACCATTCGCTCCATTGCTTTTTCTATGAAACTCAAGATGCTGGTTGGTAGCTTGACTAGCTGGTTTTTTTCTTTTTGTTTTTACCGATGGGGATGATGACAGCTTCACGCCATAAGTATGGAATTTTGCCAGTTCTCCATGATTGATTGAAGATGGTAAGGAGCTTGTTTCTGCTGATTGGCCCTAGGTTCCTGATCATATCATTGGTTATGGCATCCTTTCCTGTGGCCTTTTTGGTTTTTAGTTTTCTTATGACATCATTTAGTTCTGCGATGGTAAAGTGTGTGATCATGCATGGCTCTGGATTTTGATTCTTCGGTTTTCTTTTAATTTCTTTTTTGACTTCCTTGATACGTGTATGAGAGAGTATTGTTGTGCTTTCTTTCTTATAGAAGTCAAGTAAAATGTTTGCTGTCATTTTTTCTGTGTGGAATTTCCTCACTTTTATGATGACAGACTTGAAGTGTGAATTCTTTGTTTCTTCATTTAGAGTTCTTGTAAGGTTTCATAATTTGCTTGTGCCTTTTGTCATGTTTAGGCTGCTGGTCGTTTCGTTCCAGCTCTTTTGAATTTGTTATTTTTTGCTCTTTGAACGTGTGTTTTATTTCATTGTGTTTTCTACTGTAGGGTTTTACTCTAGTACACACAATAGGATTTTGTTATAGTACTCACAGTTTTTATGTTGTCAATGAAATTACATCATTTGCAAACCATGTGGCCAGAAAAACACAATGACTTAATTTTAGAGAGGTTAAAGTATGCTACCATTTACCATTTGCTACCATATAACCTTTGCCACTCTGTGTTAAATGAGTAATTTCCACCTGCCACTGCATTCTCTTTTTGCCTTTACATGCTATTTATTTGGAAAATGCAACAACTTGTTTGTTTTTAAAGCTGTGTGTATAATTTTTATGTGTGAAAATAAAGGAATGGTTACTGTATGTAATGTCGTATGTAAGTTTTGTTGGCGCATATCTGAGATAAACTGTGAACTAACATCTCCGACTAGGCCTTGGATTTTGGTGAAAACTCCCTACACATTCAATCCTGGGTAGATACCGCTTTATAGGCATATATTACTCCACCATTATTTTATAATCAAACTACTTGTTCATATAAAATTCTTCTTTGTAAACAAATGAATCATGTCAGTCAAACTAAAATTATCAGCTATGCAAAGCAAAATCTGAATATAGAAAAAAATCATAGAAAATGGATGTAATTCCAAAATATTTTGACAGTTGTATCGGCTGAACGGTCACAACTGATCTATAATGCATTGTATTTAGTTGAACACTAGCGGAAATGGAAGCAAGTTAAGTCTACTTTCATTTCCTCAGTTGACCGGGTGAATAATGTTTGTTTACAGTCACAATATTTTTGTTAAAAAAGATATGGTTTCTACAGGTGCCTATAGTCATCGCAGACAGCTATGGAAAATACATATTATCTTTCGATTATAGTCGCAGATAGTGCGGTAAAGGTTAATGCCATGAATGCGGACAGAAGAAGGGATGACCATGGATGTTAGGGACTGCTGTTGGATGCATCAGTCTGTGAGGACACCCTCTCCCCCACCCCAAGTTATACAAGAGAAGCAGGGAGGGGAGTGGTGCTATCTGCCTAGTTCACAGATCGATGCACACAACAGAAGATCGATGCATCTAGCGACAAGAAAGGGGAAGGAGAGATCTATTTTGGAGGGTTATATGGGTGGGAACCACCTGGGGTTGTGGAGGTAGGGTTTTTATCATCAGTCGAAGGCAAGTTCAATATCAATATGCTATATTGCAGTCATTCCACTAATACACATAAACCAGCAGAATGACATAGCAAACTACTAAAACATTGCAGTTGCCGCATATTACTTAAATACTGTGAGTGTGGTAAGCAAATGAGGTGTGATTGAGCCGACTTGTATATGTGATAATGAAACTATGTTGAAACTCTTTACTATGAGCAAATAGCTATTGACAGCCCATAGTTTTTCTAACAAAAAGCTTATGTGTTTCTCAGTTGTGTAACTGACGACGACACACTGACTCGTGAGGTTGACTCAAAGTCATGATTGTGTAAGTAGGGCTTATGGGTGCATGATTAGTCCCTGAAAGAAGACACTCCAGTAAACCAGTATCCAAAGATTAAGTACGGCATACGCTTCTGGGCAAACTATCTCATCATTCTTCTGTCAGATTTTTTTTTACCTATCCGCGGTGATGGCACATCTAGTATTCCCCCATCACTTAGGAGTCTGCCAACAAAATGACAAAGGTGCTATGAACGCTTACTTGCATCTCTTCGTCATCCATGGAGATTATTTGATAGTAGACGAAAGTAAGAAATTGAGACAAGATGTGACAGATTTTTTCACAGGTGACAGGTTGTCATGCTATCCTTCAAATTTCCTTAGTTGCCTCCTGCGCTATGCCTGGAAAGAAAACGGCTCCATTCTCTGCACCCTGAACTAGAAGTCCAATCCCTGGTTGTGACACGGATGGTGCTTCTATCAAAATTATTAATAGATATAAATGAAAATTGCTAATAAAAATAAGTTCTTAATTTCTTACTGGTGCCCCATCGAAGTCACCTCTTTGCAGTGAAGATGGGCGCGTAGTCCAGCCACTAGAGACTTGCATCTAAGACTAGCCAGACCCTCCTAACAGCATACGAAATGTCAGGTGGCAACCATTAGTGGCCACTTGAGCAACCACCATACAAAATTATATTTCTAGAAGATATGACTATAAAGTGAGATTATTTTAAGAGGAAAACCCCCAGCATATTCTATCTTTACAGTTATATGTTTTTATGTCATGATGTCCTTTTGTCAATCATGTCTTCTGGAGACATGTGGCATTGCACTCTGTCATAGAACCTAGGATCTGGACTGTAAAGATCGCATTCGTTTGATGTTTGTCGAGCTGACACCCAGAAACCAACTGGAGGGAAACCTGAGGTGAAATTATCCAATTCAGTACGTGACGATCCTACATCTTTTCAAATTTTGCAGAAATGGCGCACATCTTATGTGCCGGCAGACTGTTGGTGGTAAGTAATAGAGAGCATGCCTCAGTTCCACTACCCATAGATGGAAATCTGGGAAGAGCCATGTCAAAGCAGCATCATGCCATTTGGAAAATGGTGTTCCTGGTACCATACTTTACTGTATGATCCTTGTTGGATCAGCCTTCTGGGTTTGAAAGCAGGCTCCAGAAAAATACCCCAACATGAAGTTTCATGCACCTACCACCACATAAACAGGAAAGTAAGAGTGAAAACTCACAACCCTGGGGATCAAGTAAGTTCTTCCTAGTGAAATGTTAGAAGTGTTGTAGATTAATTCTGTTATTTATTTGTTTGCTATTGTTATCATGTAATATTTATTTTTAACAGTGAATATACTTGATAATTTTAATGTATTTTTTTAAGGAAAACTGAAGATGGTGCCAGATGAGGGAATGCCCAGGTTTAAAAACCCATTTGAGAAGGGCAATTTGTACATAAACTTTAATATCACTTTCCCAGAGAAGAATTTTGCAGATGAGGATAAGTTGAAGGTCAGTGTTAACTGGTGGCAAGTAATGCCAACATAGTGTTAACTGGTGGCACGTAATGCCAACATAGTTAGTGTTAACTGGTGGCAAGTAATGCCAACATAGTGTTAACTGGTGGCAAGTAATGCCAACATAGTTAGTGTTAACTGGTGGCAAGTAATGCCAACATAGTTAGTATTAACTGGTGGCAAGTAATGCCAACATAGTTAGTGTTAACTATGAATTCATTCTTAAATTGAGTACATACTTGCTATGAGATGGGACAACTCCATCTCATAACCTCCTTAGTCATCTCTTAGACATGCATGGAAGGTAAACAGTGTTGCTATTCTTTGCTCCCCTCTTGCGTCCTACAACACACAGGTGATTTTATATTAATTTCGTATTGCCATTAGTATTAAACACAATATTTATTCTCTGCAAAATGTGTTTTTTATCTGTATTTTGGAGTAGAACGAATTAATTGGATTTACATTGATTCATATGGAAATAATTGCCTCAGCTTTAGATTACGCGAATTGTTCTGATGAATTACTGAGGTTTCACTGTATTGACATGTGGTAGATGTCAAATTGATTTTTAGTATTGACAGGTGGCAAATTATATCAAGGTGATTGTTAGTATTGACAGGGGAAAGGTAATATCAAGGTGATAGTATTGACATGTGGCAGATAATATCAAGGTGATTGTTAGTATTGATAGGGGAAGGTAATGTGAATGTTAATGTTGACATTTCAAGAATACTAACAATTGAAAAACTGTTTTCTTTCATGGAGGCCTTATAAATATATTTGTCTTTATCTCACCCTATAAATATATTTGTCTTTATCTCACCCTATAAATATATTTGTCTTTATCTCACCCTATAAATATATTTGTCTTTATCTCACCCTATAAATATATTCTTCAGCAGGCTTTGAACGAAGAATTAAACAAATTAGATAAATAAATATTGACAGAAGATAGTCCTCGTAGAATAAATTATATATTAAGAGTAGTATTACAATAAATTTTCTTTTAGTTTTTTGAATAAATTAATCACTGTCTCTCGCAGACATGGCACAGATTATGCATGCTGTTTGTACCTGTAGCTCACTGGTTACAAATTTACTTGCCACATGTTGTAAGAGGAGTCTAAATAGGTTTTAGAGTGGGATTGGCTATCCCGTAGGTGGTCTAAATTAACTAGAAGCCATGCTGAAGTCAAATGTGTCAGGTCGAAAATTACAGCTGAACTGTAAACCATGGACATGCATTCCGATCTATGGACTACATCAGAAAACATTCAGTAACTTTCCACAGGACTTCATTCTTCTTCTTCTGCGTTCGTTTTCAAACTCCTGCAGATTAGCAGGATGTAGTCCAGAGAACGGAATGCGCTGTGTCATGGTTTACAGCATTGCTGCGATATCTGCGCCTTTCGGCCTGACACATCCGACTTCAGCATGGCTTTGGGTCACTGACCCTATATGGGATGGGACAGCCAAATCCATCCCATAACCTCCTTAGTCGCCTTTTACGACATGCGTGGAAGGTAAACAGTGTTGCTATTCTTTGCTCCCCTTTCGGGCCCTGGCAGCACACGGGCGGGACTTCATTCTAAAGCTAAACAGATCACAGCAAACCACAATGTTTAGGCTCCGCACAGGACACTGTAGACTATAAGCACATCTCCACAAAATGAAGGCTGCCCAAACTGACCACGTCAAAAGTGCCCACAGACTCCAGAACACATTCTGCAGACATGCCCACTCTCTGATGACATGTGAACTAAAATATGGCCCCAAGAGACAAATTTGAAGGTAAAGATGTAAGACAACCGTGGTGACCTTCAGCTGACGACTAAATTCATGGAAGTGGCCAACCTTCCTGTATAGACTTAGGAGCATAAGAAACTGACAGCAGAAGAAGAATATCTTTCAAACTATTATCAGTTAATCAATAGTTTGTAGATAACTTATCTTTATACTTTTCAAACTACTTTATTTGGTATCATAATTTTGTTTGTTTGAAATTCCATTTGTAGATTTTAGAAACCCTGCTGCCTCCACGCCCACGCACAGAGATTCCCACCGGTGAGCATGTAGAGGAGGTGAATCTGGTCGACTTTGATGGCAGTAAAGGTTTAAATGGTTCTGGTGCCAGAGCAGAAGCATACCATGAAGACGGTGATGAAGATGGCCATGGAGGCCATCCACGTATGCAGTGTCAACACCAATAATGATAGTTATCTGTATGCGGGATATTGAAGTATTTGTTTATTTTTCTCCAATCAGTAAGTTCATTGCTTTGAATGGCTACAGAAACCTCAGATCTTCTATTGATTTTGTGACTCACTTGAAACAAAGAAGATATGTATTTGGTGATATCAGACAGAATGATGAAGCTAATTGACTGAAGGGAATATCAGATTCATTAAATTAAATTGATTGACTTGTAGTGGGAGTGAAAGATTTCTTTTTTTTTTCATAACTGCACATAACTATTTCCCATTGTTCTCTCACAGTATTTATGACGAACCTTTTTTTTTAGTATTTGTTACATATATATGTGTGTGTGTGTGTGCATGAGTGTGTGTGTCTCCTACCTCCTTTCATCATGTATATGTTTACTTCAGCAGTTTCAAAATTGTTTACATTTTTACAAATATCATGTGAGAACAAACAGTGTTTTCTTGCTAGATTCATCTATTTCCATTTAACAGATGTGCTGGTGTGTGTTTAATCATTATTCTCTGCTCCTTCAAGGAATACAAACAAAATTATTGTCTTAGGTGTGCTAATAGCAATGAGCATTCTTATAATCAAATCATGCCTACACCAATTTACTACATACCATAATCCCTGTAGTTCTACATTGAATAACTGGTTCCCAGAGTATATGTACATCTGCTATTAACTGGATCTTACAATAGACGCAAATCTACCTTTATGAACATTATCTCACAATTGATATAGATATTTCTTTGGTACAGTACAAGTAGATGACACCGCATTTTTAATTATTTCCGTTGACTTTGTAAATTACATGTTCATCATTTAATAATTGAAATATTTATGTATTTAGGGTTGGAGTTAGAGTTCTATCTATTTGCTAAACTGTTTGTAGCCTTTCAGCGCAAGGGGTAGATGAGTTTTCTGGAGTGTGCCCTTATGTGTGCTGAGTCTATTGTGTAATTTGCCGCCTCTTTTATTTCGGTGGTCCATCATTTTCGTGGTCGACCTCAAGGTTTGCCGTCACTGTATCTGTGTAGCATAGCTTGCTGTGGTATGCTGTCTGCTGATGTGTGTATACGATTTTATCTGTTGTCTCTTAATATATTCCAAGATTTGGGGTGGTGCTGGTTCTTTGTCTAATGTCCTCATTCCTCTGTGTTTCTTAGTGATATTCCTAGGATTCTGCGTAAGCATACCATTTCAGCTGTCACAAGTTTACGTTTGTCTTGTGCTGTAGTTGTCCATGTTTAGATTTAGCACAGTGTTGGCATAATAATCGTTTTGAATATTGTTATTCAATAGCGTAAAACATAACTATCCTAACCCAAACCACAAAATAAATTATATTTAACCAGATCTCCCTTACAGTCGCAGTACGTCGCTTCTACTGGTAGTCAACTAGTCTCTCCACCAGGCGCTTTTTTTTTTACTTATTTCGTTGTGACTGATATTAAATTTTTATTTTTCGCTGTGTTAATGACCTGGCTGTGACCCTTGCATTGGTCACAGTCCACGCTTTCACTGCATATTTACATCGTGGAAATATTATATGTCAAACTGATTTTCGGCGAATATGTCAAAATTTGCTGTTTTGACAATTTTTTTTCGCTTTGGGGGATATTGTTCATATGTACACTGATGATGACAGACCGTAGTTACGATGTAAATATGCACAATGTATGTAATTTGCGCACTGAATATAACACGGACAGTGATGTTCCTTGTTAGATAGACCTAATGTTTCGGACAAGAAGGAAATTTGTGGTACTACCTGGTAATTGTGACACTGCAAATTTTGCCAGAGTGATGTTGTTTTTCGAGTAAAAGTTGAGAATTTTGTAGAAAAAATTTGGTACAGTCTTGATGAGATTGCCAAATGTTATGAATACTTTAGCATCATTGTCAAGTTTGTATGTAACGTAACGCAAAGAACAAACACGACTAAGACACTTTCTGTATATCTGTAACTGGCATTAAAATGAAAGGTTTTTTTATATTTATATTGTGATGGGCCTGTGTATTCTGCTTGAGTATGGCATGTATTGGAGCACAGATGTTCAATGTTTCGGGCATATCAGCCAGTTTTGGAAAAAGGAGATTAGAGAATATTTTGGTCTCAATATGAGTCCACTGCTTAGCGCAGCTTTCCCCCCCCCCCCCCCCCCCCCCCCCCCCCCCCGCAAAGAAAATTTTTCCACTCGCTATGTTGAATTTGACAGTTTATTAAAAAAATATCTTAATATCTTTAAAAATATAAATGTATTAAATTACCCTTGATATAGGTTTATGTAAGACTTCATTTTTCTGTTGATCTGCAAAGTCTGAGTGTGATTTGATGAATAGTTAGAAAGTACATTTTAACATCATTATATCAATAATTTGGAGGAGTTGTGCCCCTTGTCTTAGTGATGTTGCAATTGACAATAGGGAAATCGCATAGTGGTGAAAGGGTTAAATTATTAAATGATGAACATGAAATTTACGAACATAAACAAGGGAAATAACTCAACTATGTGGTGTCGTCTACTTGTACTGTACCGTTTCTTTATATTAACTGGATATCAGAATAGATGCAGATCTGGTTTTATTAACTGGATCTCAATGTACATGTGCATCTGCCTTCGTTAACTGGACCACAGAATTGGTATAGATATGTTGTGGAAGTAGCTGCATTAACATGTTAAAAATAATAAGTGATGCTAAATACAAGTACAGAATAGCTGTAGATCTGCAATCATAAACATATTATGTTCTTGTGACATCTTGCTTACCAGTGGAGTTTTGAGAATGGATGTAGTCAAACTACAATGGCCTTATTATTGTCGAACTGTGGGTAGGGCAAATCTCCTACTGCCTCTAAAATTCTAATAGAAACATACAGTATTCCTATAAGTGTGAGTTCATTTCACTTGAAACATGTAACCAATTGAATTAAAATCCATCATTGTATGTGTATTTTATGTGAACAATTTGTTCATCTGTATATAAAATGCGTACCCGTTATAACATCTGAACAGAAAACTACAATTTGACAAATATTTACTTTCCTCCTACAGTTACAAATATTTAGTTTCCTCCTATGGTTACAAATATATGTATGAACAATTAAGGAAAAGAAAGTAGTTTGAACCCTGTGTTCTTTACATTCCAGGCTCTTCTGCATAGTTTGAACTATTCCATCATGATCACAGAACCATTCTTCTTTAGCATTCATTCTCAGACTCAGCTGATCTCTCTTGTAGCAGGACAATGGTCCTACTAGATTTCCAGCAGGATCCATTTTATTTGTGCCAATGCTGCAACAATCTGACTATGGCGGTATGAAGTATCAATCCAACATACTGTCCTGCAAAAATTTGGTCGTGACTGCATAAAGATCTCTCTTTATTAGCAATAGTACAAAGTCTTTAAGTAAAATTGTCACAAGAAGAACAGAGGAGGTCAATTAATGCCTTGACTTTACTTTCTAGAAGCCAAGATAACTGTCCAATGTAGATATTTCAGTGGATCTAACTAAACTGATCACCTGAACCTGAGAGAAAGAACATTGCCAATTCTAAGACATAGTTCTGTGAGATTTTTTTCAACTAGTGGTTCTTGACCTTATCATTACCATGGACTCCCTATAAATATATTCAGCTTTTGCAGACCCTCAATAAGTATATTTTTCTTTTACGAATCCCTTATATTTTTCTTTCCTAAAAATATATTTTACTTTCGCTACCTACAAAAAATGTTGTGCTTTTGCAGCTTAAAAAATATATTTTACTTTATTTACCCCTAAAATGTATAATTTTTTTCGCTGACACCCTATAAATATATTTGTCAAGGTAGGCCCTTCTAAATATGACTTTTTCAATGGACACCGAAGATATTCCATATATGAGGACGTTCAGGAATTAATTACCTATGTAAATGGCATTTAAGCTAATTATACCATCATCTAAATTGATTTGTGTAGTATTTGTCCTTGTTGCAATCTTTATATTTTATATCTAAAATTTCTGCAGAAGTGGATGTGTTTGGCGCAAATAAAGTGGCGACACTACGTATTTCCATTCTCTGGACTACATCCTGCTGGAAATCTTGTAGGACCATTGTCCTGCTACAAGAGAATTGCAGCGGGAGTTTGAGAGTAAACACCGAAGAGGAAGAAGATATAAGAAATTTATCTTTTTATTTCTGAAATTTATCTTTTTATTGAAAATGTAAAAGTTCATCAAATAACTTTGAGACTTTATGGTCATTCTAAGAGGTCATCATGGGTGCCAGTTAAGAACCCCTGCTAGGACATTGTATGGTGAGAGATGAACATATTTGTTGTGATATCATGAGGACATGTCAGATATTATCTTTAGAGATCGACCTCGCTATGAGGCTTCCTCAATAGACCAAAAGCTGAAGTCTACTGGGTATGAAAAAAACTGAGAAACCACCCCCACTGTAGATAAGAAGATATTTCCCGTTCAATTCCCGTTAGTCTCAAGAATTTGTAGATAAGAAGTTAGAGCAAATTGTTTGTAATTCATGAAGATCAAAACAAACATCTGTGCAAATGACTTCCATTACTGTTGTGAAGGTAGTTGGCTGATGTGTGTGTGTGTGGTATGAAAAGCTATGTTATTGTTTGATATTGTTTGATCATATGTACGCTGTGTATATACATTTTTCTCTTATAGAGAATGCACATCTTGTTTGTGTTAGTGTGTTTGTAATGTAATAATAGAAGCATCATGAGCATTTGAACATGTGTTGTTTTATGAAATCTGAATAATATTTTTCTTGTTTGAGATCCCCCATGAGCTGTTGAAAATGTGTTCGTTTTTGGGGTCTGAATCATTGATTTGTTTGAGATCCCTGAGAAATATGAGCTTTCTCTTTTCCTCAGTGATAGATGTTGAAGTTTGTACATTCATTTTGCTGAAGACTTTCTACTGGTGACAAAATTTGAAAGGGATGATTTCTATTGTTCACATCCAAGAGTCACACAAGAAGGCCATCTCCAGAGAACTCTTCCACCCCTGACGCTACAAGGCAAACAAGGGCTATAGCGTATAGATAGATAGATAGATATCCAAGAGGGTCTGATTGATGCTAAGAAAAGCTGGTGATTTTTTATTAAGTTTGAGAATGCAACGGGGGGCTGAACAATTACCTATATGAAATAATACTTGTCCTATCATCCGCTGTAAACAGCTCAGTTTGCTGAACACTTTTTTCAGGAGTGTCATGTCCATACTTGATCAGTGGTCCATAAAAAAAATCACTTAAAGATATATGGGAATCTAGACAAACAATACCATATCAACACAATTTTTGACAAACAAAAACAGTTCTTGTGTAGACATTTACAATAATATAGAGAATGAAGAAAGATGCCATAGAAAGGAATTTGCAATGTCGTGTTAATTTCTAATCTTGCGTTTCATGGTTAGAGGATTACCTGAACTGTGATCTCTAATTTTATATGTTCATACACTCTGATATAAAACACAGGACCAGCATCTATGATTCTTCTTCATCGTTCATTCTCAAACTCCCGCTGGATCTCCCTTGTAGCAAGACCATTGTCCTACTAGATTTCCAGCAGGATGTAGTCCAGAGAATGGAAATGCGTTGTGTCGCAGTTTTATTTGCGCCAATGGCCCAACACATCCGTCTTTGGCGGGCATTTATGATTGAAAGGGGATACCTCACTACAATGTCATTTTAATGCTCTAGTTACCGACCGACCAACCAAAGGATTGATTTCCTTCCTATTGGTCATGGTGTTGTCCAGCAGATTCCTTCACAGCTGATATACCAATCATTGCTTTGTTATATGCAAGTCTGCTACAAGTGCAAACACTAAGTTGAAACAACTGCAGTGGAAATACACATAATAAATGTGAATTATATTTAATAACTTATGTCAGGGTATTTATTAGCTAGCCCATGTTCGGCTCTGTAGCGAAGTGGTACAGAGCGCGTCTGTGACGGCAAAGGTACCGAGTTCGATACCTCACCACAGGCAATTGTGCATCCGGACCGTTCAGAAAGCAATGGCAACCTACTGAATGTATTTATATTGCTTAGAGAATCACCACAGCCAACAAATGCTGGGTTGATAGCTACGTCCTGGATAGGATATGCTACCAATAAAAAAGCCCATGTTATGCCGGGCTTAAAAAGAGAATAAAGAATAGTGGTACAGTTACCTACCCTGCCAGGGACGTTGTAGGAGTTGACTAAAGAGGTTTTGGGGGATGGAGTTGGTATCCCATCCCATAGAGGCCATGCTGAAATTAGATGTGTCAGGCCAAAAGGTGCAGATATCGCAGCTAAGCTGTAAATCACTACACGATGCATTACGTTCTACATCCTTCTAATCTGCAGGAGTTTGAGAATGAACGCACAGGAAGATAAATCTTGACATCTATAAGCAGATTTACATAATGTTGTGTTATCAGAACCGTCATATCATTTAACATAAATAATAAAAAACAAAAAACATGTAGAGGATTGACTTCATAGTACAGTGGAATTCCATCATAAGGAATCCGGTTTTCACAAATTTTGTTCTTTAATGACAACTTTGAACGACCCAATTTTTTTTACCTCTTTTCCTCAATTAAAAAACCATATTATGCATGCCTTTACATAAATATCCGTTTGTAACAAACGTGTAAAAATGTTTGAGGTAAAAATGTACAAAATCTGAACTGTTGACATGCACAAATTTTCAAAAGCTTTCCTGTGTGTGAACCCATTGTCTGGGACCCTGGACCATTAAATCAACACCCAGAGTGACATGTCATTTCATTCTGACATCTTTCTACTGTTTTCTAAGGTGGGGTAATATTATAGAGAGTGATAAAAGTAATAAATCATCAGTCAGGGACAGACCAAAACACTGAAAATAAGGGGTGCATTGGGCGTGTGTATATTAGGCTGGTGACTGTTTTCTTTCCATATCTGTTGACTAAGCAACACATTCAGTCTAGTCCCTGGACAATACATTTCCATGGACTCCTTGGGAATAGTTCTTCTAAAGTGATGAATGTGATTTTCTTTGGCTGTCTATAACATGAAAAATCACAAGAAAAACAATGATATAATTTTAGAAGGATAAATCAGCATGACTGCATTGTGAAAGACAGTGTTTGCTGGTGAAGAGGGTGTGGATATTCCTTTAACTGATACCCATGATCATCGACATTCAAGACTTGCTGCCTCAAACGGAATCATCCTTCTAAAGCGGCACATTAAACTTTTCCATGCTTTTCATTGATCACTGTACCGACAATGAAAATCACATGAAAAGTCAAAGATGATTCCTAAATGAATCAGCAGGTCTTGTATTGTAGATGGTCACTTAATAATTCATGAAAGCCAAATATCAATAACAAAACCATCCTGTTCCTAAAATGAACCATATGTCAACCCTCCCTTACATTACTAAAATAAGGCACAATGAAAGGTAGACAACAAAGCCTTATGTACCTCTAGCTTCCCATCCACTATGGTTGGCCCTGGATTTCACTAAAAACTACAAATAGCCTAAACAATACCTTTCCCTTCCCACAAGGAACTGTACATGTACCAAAACAAAGATTGTACAATCCCTAAAATAACAATTGTAGGCCATTATACATGGCTGACACCAAGTGTTTACAGCATGAAAAAAACATTACACAAGGGAAGTAACACTGTAATGATCACAAGGGACATAACTTATGTTAATAATTGTCATAACCGTATATAATGATGAAATTTCATTATAATCTACATATACTGCCAGACACCACCAATTCATTATAACGGAATTCCACTGTACTTGGTGTTCATCATATCTACCCATCTCAAGATGCTACATGTCCGAGTATCACACAGTTCTATATTTTCAAGTAATAATCTCAAAGGGTTTTCTGAAAAATGTACAGCAAAAGGCCTGAGCACTAAACAAATGGTTAAACAAAATAAAGATGTATACTACTCACATTTATTAAATTTTACTGCAAAATTGTGCAAATTATATCCTCCCAGACGTGATTAAAATCTGCAGTTTCTGTCAATTATATAAAAGTAACCTGGTTTTTTTTTTACCTTCATTGATGCTTTTGCAGGCAATTTGTTAGAATAATCAAAGGCGATATCATCAAACTGTTCATAAATATCCTCTCCACTAACTGACTTTCCAATGAAACCAAGAAAATCACTAGAAATTTCGAAAACAAATGTAGTAGGCGCCTTTCTGTTTTTTCGGACGATAGTGTGTGTGCTATAAGAAATACAATCTATGATCCGTGACGAGGATGAATGTGACACACAAGACCAACTGAGCAAAAGTCTTTCACAGTATAACAGTCTCGCATGTTCTGTTGTGTGTCTTCTTAGACGTGCAGTCCTTAAACTAACTGCGATCACCTTTTTCTTTGCCTTTACTCCATTCCTGATATTTCTCCATGATGCAACCAATATATGATAAATTATAAATGCAATATTCTTTCCAACATTGTGTTATCAATGTCAGACATGGACACTAACTAAAGAACGAGAGAAAGTTTAGTACTTGTGAAATGAGATGTCTAAGAAAAGCAGGAAACAGAACAAGAAGAGATCATGTGAGATATGATATTAAAATAACTTGGAACATCAGTGGTCAAATATATTGAAAAACAAGACTGAAACTGTTCAGCCACCTAATGAGAAGGAACCCTTTTTGGTCAGTGGCAAGAGCATACAATATGAAATTGGAAACAGCAAGATACAGAGGAAGACCAAGAAGAAGGTGGATTGAAGGAGTTACCAACATTCTGACATAACACAGTATTCCTGCATATGAATCGTGCCATAGTCCGAAACCGATCGTCATTCAGTCCTGCAGTAAAAGCAGAGAAAAGAAAATAGGTAGATCCATGGCAACTTGTCATGATTCTGTACCAATGTATGTATCTTGCATATTGCATTTGCAGACGTCTGTGTACCGAATTAGAGGTTGACCATGAGCTATTTTCCCAGAATGATTTTCCATAGAGTAGATCCATTGGTATTCTGTTATCTTCCATCCTCCTAATGTATCCCAGCCATCAGAGTCTGCATAGAAATTACTTTGGTATTGCCTGTTTTTCGAAAGCATCAGTGTTACGGTAGTGACTTTGTCCTGCCAGCTAACTCCAAGAATTGTACTAAGACATTGCATGTAATATAAAAGCTGTTTAGTCATCTATCCTGAAGGGTGCTGAGGACACAAGCCTGGTAAACGAGGAGTCAAGATTTTATTGTTAGTTTTCAGTTTCCCCAGACCTTTGTTATTAATCTGTTTATGGGTGTTGATGTCATGTCAATCCTGATGCTTCTTTCTTGATCCAGGGATAATTTATTA
Organism: Meghimatium bilineatum; assembly: GCA_034231615.1. NCBI lineage: Eukaryota > Metazoa > Mollusca > Gastropoda > Stylommatophora > Philomycidae > Meghimatium > Meghimatium bilineatum. The sequence continues at coordinate 11,186,028 of CM067308.1, forward strand.
TTGACTGGATCCTAGCTAGATATGTAAAGTAATAGAACTACCTCTAGCTCGTCACCATTGATGATAGTTGTTGGCTACATGATGGCAGCATGCAACATAGTTTGTGTCTTCTTTTTGCTCATTTGTTAGTTCAAACTCACAGCATTCATCGGAAAAGGCAGCTAGTAAGTTTTCGATTATTTCCCGTAAATCATAATTGCAGCACCATCTGCAAAGAGCAACTTATCAGGAACTTTGTTATCCTGGCTTTGAATTTCCTCTTCTTCTGCATTCGTTCTCAAACTCCTGCAGATTAGCAGTATGTAGTCTGGAGAACGAAATGCGTTGTGTCATGGTTTACAGCATTGCTGCAATATCTGCGCCTTTTGGCCTGACACATCCGACTTCAACATGGCTTTGGGTCACTGACCCTATATGGGATGGGACAGCCAACTCCATCCCATAACCTCCTTAGTCGCCTTTTACGAAATGCGTGGAAGGTAAATAGTGTTTCTATTCTTTGCTCCCCTTTCAAGCCCCGGCAACACACGGGCGGGCTTTGAATTTGAGCATTGTAGAGGCCACTAACTGTATGAGATGGATGAAGATACCACGTTACAAAAAGCGTGTTTCAGAGGAGAGAAGTATAATTCAAAAAGTGTTTAGAGGAGAGAGACGTATATTTCAAAATGTGTTTCAGAGGAGAGAGAGAGAAGTATATTTAAAAAGTGTTTCAGAGGAGAGAGAAGTATATTTCAAAAAGTGTTTCAGAGGAGAGAGAAGTATATTTCAAAAAGTGTTTCAGAGGAGAGAGAAGTATATTTCAAAAAGTGTTTCAGAGGAGAGAGAGAGAAGTATATTTCAAAAAGTGTTTAGAGGAGAGAGACGTATATTTCAAAAAGTGTTTCAGAGGAGAGAGGGAGAAGTATATTTAAAAAGTGTTTCAGAGCAGAGAGAAGTATATTTCAAAAAGTGTAGCAGAGGAGAGAGAAGTATATTTCAAAAAGTGTTTCAGAGGAGAGAGAAGTATATTTCAAAAAGTGTTTCAGAGGAGAGAGAAGTAAATTTCAAAAAGTGTTTCAGAGGAGAGAGAAGTATATTTCAAAAAGTGTTTCAGAGGAGAGAGAGAAGTATATTTCAAAAAGTGTTTCAGAGGAGAGAGATATTTCAAAAAGTGTTTCAGAGGAGAGAGAGAAGTTTATTTCAAATAATGTGTTTCAGAGGAGAATTATATTTCAAAAAGCATGTGTCAGAAGAGAGAGAAGTATATTTCAAAAAGTGTGTTTCAGAGGAGAAAGTATATTTCAAAAAGTGTAGAGGCAAGATTGCATCCTTATTTTACATCACTGTTGATCACAAACTCCTCAGAAGAAACACTATCAAAATTAATGTAATAACCGAATTTCGGTATAAACTGTTATGTCCCTTTCTATTATCCTGTTATATCCTTTGGGTAATGTTTTTCCATGATGTAATGGGTGTCAACTAAGAGAAAGGTTTAGCAATTTTCACCTCTCCTCCAAGTAGAAACAGGTTCAGTCTTGCTGCAAATTATTTTCATGTTGCTCCTTGAATCTCTTCCAACCAGCCGAGACTTAATTGAAGGTCAGTATGACGGCCTATACTTTCAGCAAACTCTCTTCCTTTTTTCAATAAGGATAGGTCCTGAAATAGGAATATTCTTGCTGGAACCACATTGATTGCAAAGTACAATCAATGTCTTCATATGTGAGCTTCTCAGTTTTCATTCTCTTCTGATAATTGCCGCTTGTAAATGCTGACATGTTGTCTGCCCTTTTGGATTGATTGTATTGCGCTTGGTGAAATATCATGTTCCGTTAATTTTTCTTCTCTTGATTAAATCCGCGGTATTGATTTACATTACTTTTGTTTCGAGAGATAAATACTACATTTTAGTAGCAGAAGCCATTGTGATAAGATATTTTTCCGACAGGTTTAAACATGGGAGGCGAGTGTTGTGTGTGTTTACTTCAACTTTCAGATGAATTAAATATGAGTCATCTGCCTACACACACACATCCACCCACCTCCATTTTTCAGCACATTTAGTTGTGCGTGACCAAATGACCATCACAATTGCATGGCCAGATTTCAGTTGATCACGTATTGTAAGACTAGTCGTCTAATTAGAAATCAGTTTCTAACTTGACACATTGGATTTTTCCAGTGAGTTTTATTAACTGTTGACACAGTGACATATTCAGTCATGGGAAAAGTTGAATGCCTTACTTTAGAAGAATAGGCCCAATAAGATCGCTGGACTATAACCGATAGTGACCTTGAGCACACCTATACTAAGTAGACATTTGTGTCACACTGTTTTTGGTTGACTGCCTCAGGGACACATGATGGTGTTGAAGTCTTTTGTGAAACTTTTCAAACACACAGGTCAAAAGTTCAGAGACTACTTTTTAATCCAGAAACAAGTTGTAAATAGTGTGCTGGTTATATGCTTAAATGCATGCATTATGTTTTTTAAACAATTAAGACGTTGAAATGATCAGGGATTTTGAAAAGTCATTAAAGATGGAAATTAGTTAAAAAACGGATTCATTGTAATAGGATTCCGCTGTAGTAACTTGTGCATCAATTGACAAAGACTTATAACCCATAGTTGCCATCTCGTAATTTGATTCTGAGATCCATACGGTCAGGATTGTAGTATACCTCTCAATAGCACAATTCCTGGGGAGAAATATGTGAGGCCATGATCCCTGTCTCTGCCTGCCTTGTTAAATGCAAAGGAACGGTAATGCCAATGCATTTACAACAAGACAAACTGCCAGATCAGCAGTGCTCTCTAGCTACCCACCTATTGATGTTTCCAACTTGAACCAGCTGCCAACCAAGGCAGTAAACAAGGGAGTAAATTCAATACATAAATACATTTTAAGCAGAACAGAGTTGTTTTCCATATTGAAACATTGAGAAATGAATGAGCTAGTGGAAGTAAGCTATTTTGATTGCAAATTTCCATAGTGTTGCTTTAATGGGAGGCGTCTAAATTTTAGTCTGCAAAGGATATAATGAAAGTAGCTTAGCATAAATGTCGGTGGGATGAAGGTATAAGATAATCAGACTTGTGACATCAGCATGCAGTTTTTCCTTCAGGTTGGTGGGGGGGGGGGGGGGAGGGCGAACACATCTGCTCTAGTTTCATGAAGACAACACTTGAAACACATTCTGTTCTCTGCGTATTGTCTCCACATGGGCACATGTCTGTCTGCTTATTGTCTCCACACGGGCACATGTCTGCTCACCATCTCCACATGGGCACATGTCTGTCTGCTCATCGTCTCCACATGGGCACATGTCTGTCTGCTCATCGTCTCCACATGGGCACATGTCTGTCTGTTCATCGTACCCACATGGACACATGTCTGTCTGCTCACCGTCTCCACATGGGCACATGTCTGCCTGCTCATTGTCTCCACATGGGCACATGTCTGTCTGTTCATCGTCTCCACATGGGCACATGTCGTCTGTCTGTTCATCGTCTCCACATGGGTACATGTCTGTCTGCTCATCATCTCCACGTGGGCACATGTCTGTCTGTCCTAGTTTCAGCATATTGTATATGTGATATTTGAGTCTGACATGGCCAGTTCCAAGTCGGGAGTCTTCTTGGTTGTGATTAGTACACATCAGTAATTTTTTTTTGGATGTTATTTTGGTCACATTTTTCACTGCAGCTGTGTTTTATTACTATCATTTATTTCATTATATAAATTGTATAATAAAGTTATTATAATGTACTGTCCCCAATTTGGCATTTATTTCCACCCTCTTTGGCTAGTTTATCCACCTCTTCATATCCATGTATTAAAATGGGATGGAATTCACTGTACTTTTACAGAGTAAAGTCCCTTACACAGAGTTGAAGTGCATGGGAAATACAGCATTAGATCAATAAGGTCAATATTTTTTTTGGACATATTAAGGATGACGTGGTCAGCATCATGTTGGAAGCTTTCACTTTTCCAGATTTGTTTTAGTACACATTTGAAGTGTAAAAGTCAATAATTTTATTGAATTTGTGGTTGTGTTGTCAGTCTTATTCATTTTCTTCTTGTGATATAAGAAATTATGTTTAAAAAAACATTTTGTATGTGTGCCAACCTGTTTGTATGTGCAGTGTGTATGCCAACCTATCTATATGTGCAGTGTGTATGCTAACATGTTTGTATGTGCAGTGTGTATGCCAACCTATCTATATGTGTAGTGTGTATGCCAACCTATCTATATGTGCAGTGTGCTAGCCAAACTGTTTGTATGTACAGTATTTATGCCAACCTGTTGTGTTAGTACATTAGGTTTATGCATGTCTGTGATCTAAGAACCATTAGAACATTATTAGAAGGTAGTGCAAAAATCATCACATTTGAAATCATACAGAAAAACCCAGGACTAGTTAGTTTGAATTAGGGACAGGTGGCTACACTGCACCTAAAGACATGACACAGAATGCATGTGTTCATCTGCTACACCACTGTACACTTTATTAATAAACAAATATCGCCCCTGTGTTGCCAGGGCCCGAAAGGGGAGCAAAGAATAACAACATTGTTTACGTTCCATGGATATCGTAAAAGGCGACTAAGGAGGATATGGGATGGAGTTGGCTGTCCCATCCCATATAGGGGCAGTGACCCAAAGCCATGCTGAAGTCGGATGTGTCAGGCCGAAAGGCGCAGATATAGCAGCAATGCTGTAAACCAAAACACAACGCATTCTGTTCTCCGGACTACATCCTGCTAATTTGCAGAAGTTTGAGACTGAACGCAGAAAAATAAGAAGAAGAATAAACAAATAATCATATCCAGCAGAACTGTGTCTAGTATAAACAATTGAAAAAGATGTAGTGGTCCAACAGATGAACATTGCAGTGAAGGTATGTGGATCCAAAGAACTCCAGACAACGGTAGAGTCCATCCACAAAAATGTATCTGATGGTGCAAACATCAAGCGAACACAAGAAAGACAGAACATGTACTATCTGTGTCCTATTTACATAATCTCAGCCCTTGTCAAAATAGTATTGCATGGAATTTCAGGCCACCATGGCATATAGAAATAAAAATAAATTCTGCTAGAAAAGGTCAGATGGATCACTTATACAAGCTGAAAATGACGGCATCTAAGACTATTATAAAAGTACAATTTGAGTAAAAGATGAAAACAGATGCACCCAACAGTAGAAATAAATACCTGTACCCTTCAGTACATTTCAACTGACACCAAAATAATGTATTGTGAATAGCTGTGTGGCACCCGTTTGTATGAACCTCTTTCAACAAGGAAATCCCAATTGTAAACTAACTTCATTCATCCGAGTAATGAAGGAATCAAAAGTAAACATAATTAACTTCACCTTCCATGTATTTTTGGATCAGTAGGTCATGTTTCAGATATGTAATGACTATAATGGAATCCCGTTATAACAACTTAGTCTTGACTAACAAAGTTTGTATGTTATAACAGATATTAGGTACATACAGTACAAATAACATAGAATAAATATAATTGGGGATTTTTAAGTTATATAGGGAAGTTTGTTATAAAAGAATGTGCTATATGTGAGGAATTCCACTGTACTTGTTTAGCTGTCTATTGTCTATTGTCTTTCTCCAGGTGGTTTGTGATCCACTCTTGCCGTTAAGCGTAGGGGTGATTGGAGCACGAGCTTGCGTTCTATCGCCAGATGTGTGGCCTCGGCTGTGCTATGACCGTGTCTTACAGGATGTCCCTGACGTTTTCTATCCATCTTTTCCGTGGTCTTCTTATTTCATGGAGTTGCTTATGTAATCCATCAAAATGGCAGACATATTTGAGGAATATTTGTATGTAGAACTACTAGGCCTAGTTGATAATGTTAGTCATATTGACTTGTTTCGTTTGTTTTCACATATGATATTATGAGCATATTAGTTTGGTTATGAAATGACATCAGAAATAAAATAGGTCTATGTATTTAGCTGCATTATTTCCAGAATTGAACATATCGAACAAGAATAGGTATGTGGTCACTTATGATGTTTTCTTTTTTATTTATCATCTTCCCCATTTTTTGATACATCAAACATACAATGACACAGCTTAAAATCATTACATTTAGTAGCCATGAATTTATTTCCATAAAAAAACAGTAAAGGTCATAAAAGAACAAACATCTTCAGTAAACATTGTAACAAACTGAAATGTCACGTGTACAGGAAGCTTAAAATTGGTGAGACAGATTTGTACAGTGGAATCCCTCTATATCGAATTCCTTTATAACATATTTCTCTATATACCGGTAACAACTTTAAAAAATCTTCAATTATATTTATTCTACATATATTGTTTGTGCTATATATATATATATAGAATTTCTGTTAGTACATAAATATTTTGTCTGTCTGGACCTAGTTGTTATAGGATTTCACTGTACAATTGTGGCAATTGCCAAATCTTGGCAGAGTGTTGTGTCCCATGTTGGAAAACACTGCTATAGAATATTTCCTGAAATAGTATTGTTGGTGACTGAAGGCTTCCTCTAGAAATAAAAAACACTATCATAATGAAACATCAATAACATTTGATGTCAGTAAAAACACCAATAATAGAGAAGGAAGCTCAACACTTTGTTTTTCAGCAGTTAATATTTTAGTTTTCTTATCTTTGTACTCTGTTCCTGTGTACTATATTTTACAGATTGCCTTTCTTAGTTTTCTGTGATTTCAATATTCTCTCTTGCATCTTTGTCTTGGTATATCTTTTATTTTATCTTTGCGTGTTTTGTAGTTTCATTATTGTACATATTTCTTATCTGTGTGTTCTGTATTATTATTCATTATTCATAAGCTAAATTTGTCTTATTTTTGTGTTTCTACAAATTCAATTACTAATGAACCATGCAAGTAGTTACTGGCACATCAACGGGCATGATTCCATTTCTAAACAATCTTGCAAGGAACAGTGTAGGGTGGAAAAAGCATCTGGGGAACAGAAAATAGTGGATTGATAGTATCAAAGAATAGACTGGAGTTGCTACTATTACTGCCACTACTGGTACTGCTGCTTCAACAACTACTAGTACTATTATTGCTGCTACTACTGCTGCTTCTACAACTACTACTTCTACGACTACTACTGCTGTTACTACTAGTTACCACAATTACTACTAGTGCTGCTACTACTACTACTTCTACGAGTACTACTAGTGCTGATACTACTAGTGCTGATACTACGAGTGCTACTACTACTATTAGTGCTGATACTACTAGTGCTGATACTACTAGTGCTGCTACTACTAGTGCTTCTACTACTACTACTTCTACGACTACTGTTGCTACTACTACTACTTCTACGAATACTACTAGTGCTGCTACTACTACTACTGCAGCTGCTGCTACAAGTTAACATTCTATTGACAATTCAACAGCAATGAAAATTATCATTTCTAATCAATATGTACAGCATTTATACCATTCAGTTCTCTTTAGTATAAACTTGTAAATATACAATATCTTTCTGTGCATTAGCATTAATTTGATAAAACATTCTTGTTAACAATCAGTTTACAAATAAACAACAGTTTTCAACTTAGAATAATGAACAAAATCTAGATATTTTATAACAGGTTCTCAATACAATTAATTTGATAATAAACACTATGTCAGATTATTGAACAAAATCTAGCCATTTGATGAAAGCTGATATTGTGTTTGTTACCCTAGACACGATGTGTTATTTTTGTCTAGTACCAACATTTCATTTTTGTCATGTTTCTATTTGAAGTGGACAGTGTAGTTTTGTGTGTGGATATACCACATTGTATATGTAATGGTCTATGAAAGTTGTCTTAAATTGGAAGGAATGGGTAAAGTGTGTATATGTTCAAATACAAGAGTTATAGACAAATATTGCACATAGAAAGCATAAGAAATGTGTATGTAAGAAATAAAGTAGAGTCTCGCAGATTCAAAGAATCACTATTTTCAATAATAAAATGACAAAAACTTGCATGGTTTGGACATTATTTACTGTTTAAAATAATCTTGTTGGGAACATTTGAAAATTTGAAAAAAACAGAGCAGACAAAAAATATATTTGGGCAGATGACATCAAAGGCTGGATAAGTCAAGATTTTTCCACGCTCTTCCACATCATGGAAAACATAAATTGCTGGAGATCTGTGTGTTGACACATCCAATGTAGTACCTTTATGAACCAGACGGGTGTATGTGGGCTTATGGGTGCTATGTGTTAGTGTTTGAGTCAGCAGTGGAAGCTACATTAAAAATGCATGTTTTTCCAGGCATCAGAAATATCAATAATATGTACTTACTGCAGCAAAACTGAAATCCAACAGGCAAAGCTTGGAACATGGTAATGAAGTTTTTCTAATCACTGGAAACAGATAAATCAATGTTTCGTCCAAAAGCCTTTATCAAGACAAAGTGCAACTTTATACACAACAAAAAATTACAAGCAAAAACAGCACTATTGATATTAACATGGCAGAGGTTAAATGTGGATGCACAGTACAGAGTGCAGAAATATTGCTTGATCCTGTAGTCATTCTGTACAAGTTGTGAATACATCTCATTCCGTGTGCACTGAGTGATTAACCCAGCATTTGTTGGCGCTATTTATATACATAAGTAAATCTGTTAATTAAGGGAAGAACACTGGCCCACAGAGATGGATATCTACAGAAAGATGTATGGGAACACTGAGGAGCTTTCACATACAGCAGCATTTATTAAGAAAACAGGACTTTCTGTGTAGACATGTCAAACTGCGAACCAGAAAAAGATGTACATAAGGTTGCCATAGCTTTGTGAATGTTCCAGATGCACGTAACTGGTACTATGGATATTCTCTATAACTCTTAATCATAGATCACTTCAGTACAAGCTGAGCTCAAATATTGCAAGCATGGTACATACATTTTTTAATGCTTTGTTTCCATATGTATAAAAGTCCTATGTTGCCGGAGACCAAAGAATAGCGATACTTGTTACCTGCCATGAATGTCATAAGATGCAACTAAAGAGGTGTTGGTAGTGGAATTGACAGTTCCTAATTGACACAGAAACCATGCTGAAATCAGATATGACAGGCGCAGATATTGCAGCCAAGCTGTAAACCATGACACGACTCATTCCGTTCTCCGGACTACATTCTGCAGAAGTTTGAGAGCGATTACAAAAGAAGAATATAAATTAACAAATGTATTGTTTGTTTATCTTGGATTGCATGTGAGTTTATCAATGAATATCAAATATTAGGCATGTGCTGTATCCTCAGAATGGACAGGATTACAAGAATGTCCATTTGTAGAATGTGTGATTTTTGCCTCTTAGGATTTGAGAATTTCTTGTTGTGGTCTAATAATGTACCATTTTCTGTGTAGATACAAGATGGTGTGTTAGGAACTTATAACTCTGTATGGTGTACAAAATATAAATCAATTTGACCTTGGCATACCAATATTTTTTGTTTCTAAGAATAAATGTTTTATATTGAATCAAATGTGTCCTTGAGTTATATTAGTATATAGTGTAATTGATTACAGAAGAAGAAAAACAGCTCATTGCTTTGTTTATCATCTGTACTGGACATTCATTTTAGACCAACTTGTTCATCTGCTGTACTGAACAAACATTCATTTTAGACCAAAAAATTTCTCTGCTGAAGACAGATGGGTCGGGCCATTGGTGCAAATAAAACGACGACACAACGCATTTCCATTCTCTGACTACATGTTACTGGAAATCTAGTCTTCTTCTTCTTCTCGTTCGGAGTTTGACATGTCTACTCAGCAAGTCCTGTTGTCTTAATAAATGCTGCTGTATTTGAAAGCTCCTCAGTGCTCCCATACATCTTTCTGTGGATATCCATCTCTGTGGGCCAGTGTTCTTCCCTTAACTGGTTTAGTGTATTGCAGTCTTGCAGGATATGTTCAGCACTGGAAATCTAGTAGGATCATTGTTTTCCTGCTACAAGATAGATCCAGTGGTAGTTTGAGAATGAACACTGAAGAAGAAGACCAAAACATTCATTTTAGACCAACTAGATCATCTGCTGTACTGAATAAACCAGTTTCAGACAAATTAAGGAGACAGTTATGTAGTGGATGCAAGGCCATGAGCTAAACAGACTTACCTGGTAATTGTGATCACTGTTTCAATCTCCCCAGGAATTATGAACAATGGAACTGTTGTATCATTTTGTGTATATGGTGGGGGGGGGGGGGGAAGAAGTTTTCCAGAGCTATGTTTTATACCTAGAAGACTCCTACTTTCAGCGGTGTGCAATGCCATGAGAAGACATCTGCTCAGAGAGGGTAATCAACAAATGTAATTATGTAGACATGCTGTTGGACTTTCACAAGAGGAACACTTCACTATACATGCATGTTAATCAAGTGCCATGCTGAGAGGTGTAAGCAATCATGTTTCTTCACAACTCTCTGTCCCTTGTGTTGTTAACCCCTTAGCTGCGGAGGTATTCTTAAAGATACGATGAAAAGCCACCGCCATTTTGTGGAGATCCTCCATTTCTTAGCTTCACAGGGGAAAATCATCCATCTGGAGGCTTATAATAAAGTATCCAGGTGAATTGTTTTTCTGGGAAATTATGAAGATCTCAGCAAAATGGCGGCAACCCATAACTGTATCCTTAAGGATACCTCCGCAGCTAAGGGGTTAATAAGATCAGTTGGTGACATCTTTTTGTGTCACAGTGACAACACATCCAGAAATTTATGTTTTCCTCTCTTTTCCCCTTGATCTTTTCCAGTGGTTACTAAATGTTCAAGTTGTGCTTTTCTCATCATATGCCCTAAAATCATGAATTCAAATAAAATCTTGATTGTCTGCTTCTCAGTTTTGCTATATTTTGTCATTTTACTCCATCATCTCTCAGGACTTCTGCATTAATTTTCTTGACTGTCCATGGAATTTTTATCATTCTTCTTAAAAACCACATCTCAGTTGCCTCCAGCGGATTTTTTTGGGCCATTTTGTTTACCATGTTACTACCGTGGGTTAAAATTATCTTAAAATAACCTTTTGAAAGCTGAAGTTTTTTAGCCAGAGAAAGAAATAACAACATGAAAAAACTAGTAATGGAAGACATAGTTGCTGGTTTAAAAAAAAAGCCTGAAACAATGATGGACAAATTGCATTTCAGAGTTTTTTTAATATGTCCTTGGCTACAGCAGGTCAACTTTTCCAGAATCATGAGCACAGCCGAAGACAGATGTATCAGGCCATTGTGCAAATAAAAAAATTACAATGCATTTCCATTCTCTGGACTGCACCCTGCTGAAAATTTAGTAGAACTACCCGGTATTGTCCTGCTACAAGAGAGATCCAGTACGAGTTTGAGAATGAACGAATAAGAAGAATCATGAGCTGTTAAGAGAATCCATAAAGAAGACTGTTCTGGAAAGAATATGTTACCTGAGTAATAATAAAACTACACATGATAATGATGATGAACAAATATTCTACTTTCAAATAAATGGGAAAACACACAAATAGAACAAATATCCTACTTTCAAATAAATGAGAAAACACACAAATAGAACAAATATTCTACTTTCAAATAAATGAGAAAACACAAATATAACAAATATAATACTTTCAAATAAATGAGAAAACACACAAATAGAACAAATATTCTACTTTCAAATAAATGAGAAAACACACAAATAGAACAAATATTCTACTTTCAAATAAATGAGAAAACACAAATATAATACTTTCAAATAAATGAGAAAACACACAAATAGAACAAATATTCTACTTTCAAATAAATGAGAAAACACACAAATAGAACAAATATTCTACTTTCAAATAAATGAGAAAACACAAATATAACACTTTCAAATAAATGAGAAAACACACAAATAGAACAAATATTCTACTTTCAAATAAATGAGAAAACACACAAATAGAACAAATATTCTACTTTCAAATAAATGAGAAAACACACAAATAGAAAAAATATTCTACTTTATAATAAATGAGAAAACACACAAATAGAAAAAATATTCTACTTTCAAATAAATGAGAAAACACACAAATAGAGCAAATATTCTACTTTCAAATAAATGAGAAAACACAAATATAACAAATATCCTACTTTCAAATAAATGAGAAAACACACAAATAGAACAAATATTCTTTCAAATAAATGAGAAAACACACAAATAGAACAAATATTCTACTTTCAAATAAATGAGAAAACACACAAATAGAACAAATATTCTACTTTCAAATAAATGTGAAAAAAATAGAACAAATATTCTATTTTCAAATAAATGAGAAAACACACAAATAGAACAAATATTCTACTTTCAAATAAATGAGAAAACACACAAATAGAAAAAATATTCTACTTTAAAATAAATGAGAAAACACACAAATAGAAAAAATATTCTACTTTCAAATAAATGAGAAAACACACAAATAGAACAAATATTCTACTTTAAAATAAATGAGAAAACACACAAATAGAACAAATATAATACTTTCAAATAAATGAGAAAACATACAAATACATCATAATACTTTTAATGAAGTATATATTCACTCAACTTTTACAATTCACTCATTCTTCTACAAGTTAATATATACACAAATTCAAGTGAATTAGTATACAACTGAAAAAAAATTGTCTGAAAATCAACTGAAAAGACATATTTCATAAAATCATAGAAGATATTTATTCTAGTATTTATCTGCACAGAAATAGATGTGTAGCCGATATATGTATTTTATTACAATATAAGTATTCAATTTAAATACCCAATGAAGTATTCATAGTACTCGTCATTTGGGCTGTCCATAAATTAAGTCAATAATATTTTGCCAATTTTTTAAACCCCCTATTCATCCCACCCTTTTGTCAACTCCTGCAGATTAGCAGGATGTAGTTCACAGAAAGGAATATGCTGTGTCATGGTTTACAGTTAGGCTGTGATGTAAACTCTCCTTTCAGGCCTGGCAACACATGGGCATGTTTCAAACTGAAATAATTTAAGTGGATGTATTAAAAACATTACAGTTGATCAAAGCTTTCGTTAAACTCTTCCTTCCTTATCAACATCTGTCATGGGCAAAGTTAAATCTACTTAGGACCCCCCCCCCACTTCCAATTGTTGATGTAATTTATGAACAGCTCCTTTGTGCAAATATTTAACATTTAAAAAAAATCGAATTCCAAATGTCCTAACATGCAATGCTATAAGGTAATACTGCGTTAAATTGAACAACAATAGTACTTACTTAGAACACAGGTTTTTAGAAAGTTCTACTTTAATATATGGATATCACTAAAACTAATGGGTTATGAGTAGTAAACAAGAAAACATACAAATTACAATACACAAGACATTTTCAACATTTTGAACCGTCAGGTCTGTCTCAAGAATATATAAAACAAACAGTTAAAAACAATGTTACCACCACAGAGGCACTAGATACACTATTGACATGTAAACAATACAAAGTTCAAGGTGACAGTGATGTATATGGAAAATGTAGTCATGGAAGCAAATTTTGTTGAAAATTGGACAGGATGTGATAATGGATATAACAAATTACAACATGGATAGCAATACAATAAGGACCAGACCAACACAAATTTAAACGAATGTTCAGAATTAAGTCCAAAATTCTTGAGGGTATCAAACTAAAAAATAAATGGATTTTCAAGAGTGTACCTAGATCTGTCATCCGTGGTGCAAGATCTGAGGGTAGTGACCTGGATATCGAGGGCACCATGATGACCATCCCCATTGAAATGACTGGCATCAGAGGTAGGTTCTCTGTGTTTTATGGCATGAAGATGCCTACAGAATCGGTCACTCAATCGTAAGCCTGTGTCACCTATATACTTCTTGTCACAATGTTTACATTTGATTACGTAAATGACATTATGGGATTCACATGTAAAGGTATCATTGATAGTGAAAGTGGCCTTAGGAAATGAAACAGTGGATCTGTACTACATAGGGATGTGTAGAAATGACAGCATTTGCAACAAATAGTGCCAAAGTGAGCAGGAACATAAGACCTGAGGCAACTATGGACCAAAATATCATTACGATTTTTGTAATACCTATAGGCAACCAAAGGAAAGTCCTGGAAATTGGCACAAGTTTCAGAATCAGACCGGAGAAGGGAATTATGCTTGAACAAGATTCGACTGACAGTGGAGTTATGGGAATGAAAAGTAAGAACAAGATTAACTCTAACAGAGGAGGATGATGTACCCTGAGTATTAGTCAAGGTATCAAGTCGAGATAACTTACGGACATGAAGTCATGCCGATGAAAGAACACTGTCAGGGAACTAACGTTTACGAAAGAAATCAATCATCTCAGAGGATTTATCAAGAAAGTCATCATTATCACTACATAAGCGAAGAAACTCGGAGAATGGCAGAGTTGCAACAAGCAGGAGGATGAGAAGAAGTGTAGAGCAGAAAACCATGTGCATCAACACTTTAACTATTGTTGATGCTTTTACATGTGAATCACATAATGTCATTTACATTATCATATGTAAACATTGTGACAAGAAGTATATAGGTGAAACGGTCTTATGATTGAGTGACCGCTTCTGTAGGCATCTTCATGCCATAAAATACAGATAACCTACCGCTGTCACCATTCATTTCAATGGTGATTGTCATCAGGGTGCCCTCGATATCCAGATGACTGCCCTCAGATCCTGCACCACGGATGACAGATCTAGGTACGCTCTTGACAATCAATTTATTTTTTAGTTTGGTACCCTCAAGCCTTGTGGACTTAACTCCGAACATTCATTTGTTTAAATTTGTGTTGGTGTGGTCCTTAATGTATTGTTATCCATGTTGTATTGGGTAATAATTTTGTATATCTGTTATCATATCCCGTCCAATTTTCAACAAAACCCTCTTCCATTACTACATGTTTCCACACATATCATTGTCACTTTGAACGTTGCATTGTTTACATGTCAATAGTGTATCTAATGCCTATGTGGTGTTAACACTGTTTATACTATTTGCATTGTTTTTCACTATTTGTTTTATATATTTTTGAGAAAGACCTGATGGTTCCAAATGTTGAAAATGTCTTGTGTATTGTAATTTGTATATTTTCTTGTTTACTACTCATAACCCCTTAGTTTTAGTGATAGTCCGTCGTAACCTGTGTTTTACGTAAATACTAACAGGCAATGGAACTTTTCTCATTTTGTCTGCTTCTGTGCTAATTCTCAAATTTCTGCTAGTTATCAGGGTGTAGTTTTGAATGCATTACACCATGATTTGCAGTTTTGTTATGATATAAAGTAATTATATTAGGCAGGTCACAATGTTGCTATTTTTTTCTCCCATGTCAGGCCCTGGCAACACATTTGAATTAATACAACAATATGAATTGTTTTGAAAAGAACAACTTCAGTGTTCATATTCAAACCTGCAGATTAGCAGGATCCACTCTGGAGAACAGAATGTATTGTAACATTGTTTACAGCCTAGCTGTGGTATCTGCATTTTTGACCTAACACATCCAAATTTAGCATGGCTTCTGGGTCACTTCAAACTTCTATGGGATGAGACAGCCAACCGAACCCTAAAAACTCCTTAGTTGCCTCTTATGACAGGCATGGTAGATCACAGTGTTACTATTCTTTCATCCTTTTTTGGGCCCCAGCAACACTTAAGTGGTAAAAAAACCCACAGATTTTCATTACATTAGTAGTAAAAATTATATAGTTCCTGTATGTGCTCCTGTTAAAGAGTTCATGGAGGACTTTTATATTAAAATTAGTCAAATATATATAATTCTAGTACTAGGATTTATTAATATCATCATTAATGAAACATCTATATTATTATAACTTAAAAAGTACAATGAATGCTCCCTGTCCAGCAGGGAGTATTCACTATAGCTTGTAAAGTATACAGTATGTTCCATATTTGTTTTGATATAATAAAAATTAGTATTTGTCATACCCAAAATATAATTTCATTACTGGATACTAACTAAAATAATCAATACAGTTTTTAAAATATAAATAACTAGATATTTTGTTTGATGATGCTAATTGTATTGAAGAACTTTCAACAATGTCTAAATTTAACCTTAAGCACGCTTCGGTTTTAAATGTTTGACAACAGCTTACAAATTTCAGACTACTTCGGTCGAGTGCACAAGCCCTATTGCTAGGCACATTGTAATTAATAAAAAATAACACAATTTTTAATATTTCTGCTACCAGATTATCTGGCTAGTTATTCCATTTGACTTTCTTTTCCTGTATTAGTGGACATGAAGGATGGTATGACATTGTAATATTGAAATCCATGACATCTGTCCACATCTGCACACTGGTATGGTGCCATGAAAGTGAATAGGGTTTTATAGACTTTTGTTTTATAGAATTTTCAATAAAATCATAATGGATTGTGATTTGGATGATGAGTTCTTGGGAGTTAGTTAGTTTTCACATTAGAATATACAGTAAATTACGCTGATTTTGTTATGTAGAGGCAGAACATTAACTGTTTTGGAGCGACACAAAATATGACTAGGTTGAGATTCTGAAAACGATTTTACTGCAAATCTAAGTATTCATTCAGTTCTCCAAGCAATGTTGTGATAAGTTGGCAATGAAACAACTATAAACACTACAGAATTAGGTGTGTTTTACAGTGTTGCCACTTCAGAAAATTCCAAAAAAGGTAAGTAATTTGTGAATAATTTGTTTTGTTTTGTTTGTTATAATTTGTTTTTTTAATGAAAAAAACATCTTTATCACTTTCTCATACGTCTGGTATCACACAAACAAAACTTACACCAATATATGCAGTATTCAATTCTTTATATATATGAACAACTATTATTTAAATATCTCTAACAACAAAAAAGTTATCACGTTTTCAAAACAACCATCAACAATATAAAAAAATTTGCAAAAAATAATATGGTGGCAGGGAGAAAATTTATTTGTTTTAGTCCGACTTGCTAAATATTAAAATAACCAATTTATTTTTACAAAATTACAGCTGAAGTTGGGTGTGTATGCCATTTGTTAAAATAAAACTGCAACTCAATGCATATCTATTCCCCAGAATACAACTTGCTGGATGTCAAGTAAGAACATTTTCCTGCTACAAGAGAGTTCCAGCAGGGATTTGAAAATGCTAAACAAATTTTGCAAAAAATGTTTAAGGAAAGTTTAATGTGCAAATTTTCAAGATAATTGTCCTCTTTATATTGTATATTTGTTTGTTGATAGAATAAGTCAATGTGGTGCATGGCCTAGAGATTAGGGCATTGGGGCCCAGAGTTCGATCCCCAGTAAGGACTGGGTTTTTTTTCTGTTGGAGGGTAAATTAAAAAAACTCACTCTGTACATGATGTGGAGCAAGAGATGCAGCCTTTATCACACAGCTATAAAATCCCTCCCTGCGGCACATTAACGGAAAAATGTAGTATTTGACAGTTTTTTGACAAAATAAGTCAAGAATTAGCACCGGCAGTTTCAAGACATGAACGGTTGGATTTATTCACCAACTAGATAAAGAATAATAACTCTTCAAACATTCATTTTAAAACAGGTTGTTCAAACATTCTAATACATTAACTCTTCAGTCAATTTAGAAAAGTTTCGCCTGCAATAAGGTGATTTAAAATAACTTGCTTGCCCACAAATGTGTTTTGACTTCACAAAGTTGACATAGGCTTTAAGCCTATGCTTGAACACCAATGGAAAGTAAAGTGGTCTGCAAAAAACATCACTAAATTATGGAGTGTTTTGGTTCCTATAACTGTTTGACAAAAATATAGCTTACAAATGGTAATTACAGAAACAAGTTTTATCTGAACATGTGATCACAGCTACTTTGTTTAATCCTAGAAATATCCATATTATTATTTTGCACTTTTCATGCAACGCTAATTGATCAACAAAATTTTTTTAATTATTAAGAATTATAACCAAATGACATGTTCTGATTTCTGTAACATAAGTTAGAAGTCCTATACAGAAGACTTAAATGTAGGTCTATGGTATGAAGATATTGCTACCTCAAAGAAGGACTCATGAATCAAAGATTTACCGGTATATAGGCCTAAAGATAAAGCATTCTCAACATTAACTGGCAGAAAAATATCACACATAAAAACTCATAAATCTATAAATAATTTGAATGACAATAATATAAGAAAATTGAAGAAGCATATAGCTTGGCAATGTCTTAAATGGAACTCTTCAAGACAACAGGAGAAACATGATTAAAAAAAAAATTTGCTGTAGTATCTTAAAACCACATTAAAAAAAACTCATCAATGAATTTCAAATATTGAAAACATAAATTGTCCCAAATTTATGTATAAGGAAATAATAAAACAGCAAAAAACAGAATAGAAATATTGTTTATGCTAGCTGTAAATGTCAGCGACAGAGCACTTATGCAGTAGATATGGCAATACTTTTGAATTTTCCCCTATCTCTAAAAGTTCATATTCAACAGTGGCTTGGACTTCCGGTTAGTGGAGCGGAGGGAGGGAGGTGGCTGTTGCTAACCTGTTTGCCCAAATGGAAGTAAAGTTCAGCATTTCATTGCTTTCTAAATGGAATACGTGACATCTTTTCTGAATGGGATAGATTAGAACAAGGTTACAGGGCTAGCAAACCGACAGTGTAGAACTAAAACGTTTGTAGGAAACATGGAGAGTTCTCAGAAGAAGATATTCAAATGTAAACAAACCATCAAATCTGGAACAATAAATATCTGTGGATTAAGAAACAAAGTTCCGCCGAAGACATGTGTCGGGCCATTGGCGCAAATAAAATGGCGACACAATGCATTTCCATTCTCTGGACAACATCCTGCTGGAAATCTAGTAGGACAATGGTCCTGCTACAAGAGAATTCAGCAGGAGTTTGAGAATGAACGCTGAAGAAGAAGAAGAAACAAAGTAGAAGATATTATAGAAGAAATGAGAAATATTTCAATTTTAGGCCTGTTAGACACCAGAATTAAAGGTATTGAATGTAAACAACTGCATCTAAACTACACACTACTCTATACCAGAGTTTACTCAAATACACGTACTAAACATGGAGTTGGATTTTTAATAGACCCAGTGACCTCGAAAAGAATAGCGGATATCAAGCATGTATCATAAAGGATAATAACAGTTGTTGTGGCAGTGAATGGGTGTAAGTAAAAACTATATTCATGTGTACACACCATGTGAGGCTTGAAACAATGAAGTTGAGTGTGAAGAATTTTTTTGACAACTTAAATGACACATTGAACAAAGTAGATGGAGAAGAAAATTTATTATGGGAGACTTCCATGTCCACTTAGGAAAGGACAGATACGGAATAGAAGAATATCTAGGACCATTTGGTAATAGAACAGGAAAAACAACAATATATATACACTTAGAAACATGCAACCAAGACAGTTTATTCGTTACAAACACTTTCTTCAAACACAGAGAATCCCAGACATACACATGGTTTTCTGCTCTACACTTCTTCTCATCCTTCAAACAACCATAATTGCAAAAGTCAAATAGACTTCATACTAGCAAAAATAAATAATGGACAAATTATAAGAGATGCAAGAATAATACCAAATATGTGCGCAGACATGGATCACACAGCAGTGATAGCATCAGTTAAAATAAATAGAAAGAAGAACAACAAAGGACGCAATAAAACTAGCTAGAACCAACATGCAAGTAAAACTAAAAAAACCTCTTGGATACTAATATAAACAAAGATTCTTAGAAGAACTTTTAAAGCTACCAATAACTACCAAGTCAATTGAGGAAGAATGGGAAATATTAAAGAAAATCATAATGCAAATAATAAAAGAGAAATTTCTGGATACAGGAAACATGAATGTAGAAAACCCAAAGTATGATGTTGTTCCTCCTTCGCAAGCGAAGATGAGCATGCCATTAAAAACAAATGAATGAGATGAAAAAAAAATAATAAGAATAAACTGACAATTGTCTAATTTGGTTTGTGAGTTCGTAGATGTACGATGAGTCTGATTCGTGCACGAAAAGTTTTATTGCAGTGCATGCAGGAGTGCTGATGGTTAGGGGTAGGAGACCCTTTGGATCTGTCCTTCTGCTTCTTGCGCTTGTGGATTGCCCGCAGTGTTCTTTCTTTTTCATATTTCGTGATGCCAGCAGTGATCTGGGTGTGCCAGGCTGAGCGGTCAAGTGCTGTAGTCTCCCAGGAGCTTCGATCGATGCTGCAGTGCTTGAGAGAGTTTTTTAGGTGATCCTTGAAGCGCTTTTTTCTGCCCTCTGCTTGAACATTTGCCTGCGCACAGCTTTCCATAAATAATCTCTTTGGAAGGCGCTTGTCTAGCATAAGGACAATGTAGCCAGTCCAGTGGAGTTAGGACCTAATCAGCATGGCATGGATGCTTTGCATACAGGACTTCTGAAGGATTTCCGTGTCTGGTACTCGATCCTGCCAATGTACTCCCATGAGGTTTCGTAGGTACAGAAGGTGAAAAGAGTTAAGCTGTTGAGAATGCCTCACATAGACAGTCCAGCAAGACGCAGTATAAAACAGTGTTCGTAGAACCACTGTGCTGTACACGTCCAACTTAGTTGTCAGACTGAGACCACGCCTGATCCAGATGTTGACACGAAGGCTCCATAATGCTGCACTGGCACGAGCAATACGCAGGGCAACATCCTCATCAATTGTCACAGTTTGTGATAGACTGCCGAGATATACAAACTTATTGGCAGTATTCCGTTTTTGTCCCTTTACTGTAATCACTGGTTCTGTATAGGGGCCACCTGGTGCTGGTTGATACATTACTAAAGTCTTCGCAGTGCTGATGGTGAGACCGAACACATCACAGGCCAAAAGAGGTCCATACTATCCTGCATGTTTTTCAGACTGGTAGCATTTAGTGCACAATCTTCGGCGAACAAGAGGTCGCGAACAATGCCCGTCTTAGTTTTGGTCTTGGCCTTCAATCTACTAAGATTGAATAGTCCTCCGTCAGCTCGATAGCGAAAACAAATTCCTGCACTTTTATTCCAGAAGGCATCATTTAACAAGACAGAGTACACCATGCTGAAGAGCGTCGGAGCCAGGAAGCAACCCTGTTTGACACTGTTAGTCACTGGAAAGGGGTTTTAGTGTGCGCTGTCATCTTGCACATAGGTTGTCATACCATCATGGAACTGGCGAACCATGTTGGTAAATTTTTCGGAACATCCAAATTTGGCCATGATCTTCCATAGTCCTTCACGATTTACAGTATCGAATGCCTTAGTTAGGTCGACAAATGTGGTGTAGAGACCAATGTTCTATTTCAACACTTTTCCTGTAGTTGTCTGCCAGTGAATATCATGTCAACAGTACCTTCTGCCCTGTCGGATGCCACATTGGCTCTCTGGGAGGAGACCTGTCTCAAGATGGGCTTGCAGTCTGTTTAACAGGACCCTAGCCAGGATCTTGTTTGCTATAGAGAGCAGGTATATGTCTCAATGGTTGTTGCAAGCTAGACGATTTCCTTTTCTCTTGTATAGATGTATGATGGAAGCATCCTTAAAGTCTTGTGGTATTCCAGGATCCACATTGCCTGGAAGAGCTTTGTGAGTTCAGCAGACATGACTGGGCCACTAACGGCATAAACTTGAACTGGAATGGAGTCTGAGCCTGGCGCTTTTACTACGGACAAATTTGAGATTGCTTTCTCCACCTCCTTAAGGCAAGTGGGCTCCAATAATGAATGATTGATTGGTATTTGCGTGATACGCCCAATCGTTTTGTCGTTGATGTTGGAGGGGCAGTTTAGTACATTTTCAAAATGTTCAGCCCAGCATTTGAGAATTTCCTCTCTGTCAGTGATGGTATGCTTTCCATCTGCGTATAGAAGAGGAGACGTTCCTGAAGATTGAGGGCCATAAATTGCTTTTAATGCTAAATAAATTTCTGCATATTATCGCTGTCAGCATAATGTTGTATCTCTTTGGCTTTGGTGCTAAACCATGAGTTTTGCATCCTCCTGAGTTCTTTTTGTGCATTTTTCTTTGAGTTTTCGTACAGTGTCTTTTTGCTGGTTGATGTTGGGTCGTTTAAATAAGCTTTATACAGAAAACTCAAAGTAACACCATGGTGAAATGAGGAAGTCAAAGGCACCATAAGAGATAAGAAACAAAAATTCAAAAAATGGGCTTCAAGCAAAGCACAAGAAGATTATATTGAATACAAGTCAGCTAAATCAATAACAAAGAAAATCATTAAAGAAGCTAAAACTAAAGATTGACAAAAATATGGTGAATCATGAAGTACATATTACATACAAGCACCAAAGATATTCTACTAATAAAGTAAGAATATGAGAAACAGGGAAGATAAATATGAACCAACTGAAATAATAAATGATGAAAATAGAAAGACAATGACCAGAAACTAAATATGGGAAAGGTGGAAACAGTATTTCAAATAATTGCTAAATCTAAAAGATGGAGAGTACGACAACATACTAAACAATATAACAGAAGACTTAGAACCAAATATATTTCTATCAGAAATAGAAAATGCTATACAAACAGTTTCATCAAACAAAGCCCCAGGACCCGATAACATACAAATTAAATTAATCAAAGCAGTGGCAGATATAGGGATAAAATAGACATAGGCTGTTTAATATAATATGGAACACACAAAACACCAGAAGATTGCAAAAATGCTGTAATAATACCTATCTGGAAGAAAATAGATAAGATATAGATATATTCTTCTAGGAAAGTAATAATATCATTTTAAATATGCACAATTGAATACTGATACAGCTCTGAATAAGGGATAACTGTAACTCGCACAGACACTGAGCATAGACTTGAATAAGCAGGTAAGTTGTCAGGGAATCGCCTCAGAAAATATTACTCGGATCTAATTCTTTACACTGTTGAAATACTGTAGCCAGGGTGACCAGATTTTGGAAATAAAAAAAAAATAGGGACACCTATTAACAATACAAAAATTAATCCGCAAATTATTTTTATTCATTGCTTTACTCAGAAATCATGATGTGAAAGGGCTGAATCTATCTATATCTATCAACCCACAACCTCATTGTTTGGGTACCACATTTAATGCATCAACATACAGAGTCCTCCAGCAATTTTGAACTTTAACGATGCCGACGATTGAGAAAAAATCTTGCCCAGTCTGTTGTCTGTTCATGTTTTCTTTGTTCCCCTCTGCTTCTTCCACCTCCGACTGTTCTTTGTAGTATCATTTTTTATTAGAAATCATGTCAGCTTACATGTCCAAACCATGCAAGTTGAAAGGTCAGAATAACAACTGATAAATAATTATAAACCACAAAACACAAGAACATTTGATTGCATTTATGTATGTCATAAGACTATCAGTAAACATTTTGTGTTTTGTACTTATCTGAACCATATATTCCTGACAACAGTTGTGTCTCATTACCAACTTTTCAGATAAGTTGGTATATATGTTAATATTTTGACACTAATTCAATCAATTAAACTAATCTTATTATACAAAATCTACAGATAAAAAGAATCCGGGCATCCTGATAAAGTTTAACACTGGGACAAAGTATACACAACCAGTACTGACCCGGTAAAACCGGGATGTCTGGTCACCCTTTGTAATGTAGGAGTAATGGGAGAATAAATCTCCCAAAGGAATTGGAATGTGAAAACAAGATATTTAAGGAATGTATTTTTGTTGTTGCCATTACCAATTTAACTATGTACAAGAAACAAATATGCATGTATAACATTATAGGTCAAGGACAAAAATAATCAGTACAGACATTCAACAATTACAATAACATATACTACTCAGTTAATGTAATCAATAGTATATATATATATATATATATATATATATATATATATATATATATATATATATATATATATATATATATATATATATATATATATATATATATAACATTATTATTAATATTCTAGTACATTAATATATATGTAGAATTCTCAACAAGTCAAAACAATGAATTATTAATATATAAAGTACACATTAGTATTTCTAACACACAAAAACAAGAATTATCACCTGAACAACAACAAACATTTACTGAAGTTACTGCTTTCAGTTTCGATGGTAGATTTATGATTTGCAGTGGCAAAACACACATCTTCAATTGTCAGTATATGCTCAAATGCTATACAGTTATTCATGACGTACATTCAGTCCTCATGGCACACTATAAGTTCAAACTGGCATTTCCAAATAAATAAATATGACTAATAAATGCATAATGTTCTCTATTGTCATAAGTGTCACAAAGACTGTGGTTCTGTGCCAATAGGTCAAAATTGAGAACAGGGTAATGAAGTTTTGCTAATCAATGGAGACATACACAACACAAATTGAAATTTTGACCAAAATGTTTTTATCAGGAACACACATAATACATGACACAAAATAGCAGCAAAGAGGATATAGGATACAGTGCATGAACTCACCCAGTTTGTGTATGTTTTTCTGTGTGTTTCTGGTGTAATGTGTAATGCAAAACTTTATTATCCTGTTTTCAATTTTTACCTGTCAGATTACAATTTTTTTGTAGTTGTTACCTATTATTGATTTTGTCTGACAATTTGTACTGCACAAATAAACATAACTTTATATGGTCATCATCTCAAACCAGTACATAAATTCTGCTAATTTGGTTTTAGTCTAACTCCCACAAAATCCTTAGACGAGGAAGTCAATACACAAAAACGGTACAACATTTGGTACACTCGCAAAAAGAGAATGAACAATCAAAAGTTAAAAATGTAGATAGATCTATTAGGCCTGTTTGCTTAACACCTAAATCTATAGCTTAAAATCACAGACTGTTTGCTCAAAACTTGAGGGAAGTCTCAATATCTTTCACTTTCATTATCTTTGCAAATTCCTGAACATCAGGTGGCAAGACAAAATAACATGCACAGAAGTACCACAAGTGCTCAGTTATCATCAATCATGGATATTCTCAGCAAAGAAGAATACAATAGCTAGGTTGATGTGAAGATTTGATATATTCGTACTTATAATCATAAATTGTACAATGATCTTTTGGAAGGACATTAGCTTGTCACAGAGTACCCACCACTTCTAATTTCCATTGCACTTAGGAACAAGAACTTTTTGTCATAATTGCTGAGGATAAAAAAAAACACACAAAAAAACAAACTATTATACTATACATTGTTTAAAGAAATGACCAAATCCAGATAATAAAATTGATCAAACAAATCATATTATGTGCATGTAGCAACAAAAAAAAAATTATATGTTGTCCGGCTCTGTGGTTATGTGGTACAGAGCTTGTCTGTGATGGTCAAGGAACTGGTTTAAAACCCGGTGCAGACAATTTTACATCCAGATTCAGAAAGTAAAGTAAAACTACTGAACATATTTATATTGACTAGAAAATTGCTACAGCTAAAATAATGCTTGGTTGATGGCTACATCATAAATAGAATATGCTACCAATGTTTTTTAAGAAAAGTAATATTGGGCAAATATGAATAACTACAATGTCTAAATGTTGACCATTTAGATAAATCATCATACTCCATAAATATACAATCATTCAAATCAAATACTAAATATTTTCATATCAACATTTAAACTGTGAATGGTTGTACAATCTGTGAATGGTTGTACAATCTGTGAATGGTTGTATAATCTGTGAATGGTTGTACAATCTGTGAATGGTTGTACAATCTGTGAATGGTTGTAAAATATTTGAATAGTAGTTCAATCTGTGAATGGTTGTACAATCTGTGAATGATTGTACAATCTGTGAATGGTTGTACAATCTGTGAATGGTTGTACAATCTGTGAATGGTTGTAAAATATTTGAATAGTAGTTCAATCTGTGAATGGTTGTACAATCTGTGAATGATTGTACAATCTGTGAATGGTTGTACAATCTGTGAATGGTTGTACAATCTGTGAATGGTTGTACAATCTGTGAATGGTTGTACAATCTGTGAATGGGATGTTTCAGTTCATTGTTCATCTCCAATAGGACAAGGCACTTGCATGATTGCACCAACTTTTTGTCAATGGTCATTGAAAAGGTTTCTCTTTCTGAATCACCTGATGCAAGACTCAAACTAGGCAATAAGAAAATGCCAAACCTTAATGTCAGACCAAGCATCCAAACATAATTATCTAAGTAAATGAATCAAGACTCACATAAGTTGTATTCAAAAATTTACCACAGAAAAAATAATAAGCCTGTCAGCTAAAAATAACAGTTATTGGGCACAAACTGATGAAAAATTAGGAAACAAATGGTTCAAAGTAGAAATATGAAGACAATAACTATAAACAGAATTTAACAAGATGGATATTAAAAAAATAATATATCTTCTTAGCATAGCTGGACTGAAATAGTTGTCCAATATTCAATTTATCAATAACTGATATCAGCAAGAACAAAGTATGAACTGCAAAACGCCTCAAAAATAAAAACTAAAAAACAATAATTAATTGCAATGAGATAACATGCATACTTATGAAGGAAAAAACATCAATCAAAGGCACAGTTAGTATCTTCTCCCTGATTGATAAAAGTCAGCAGTTTAATATAGCAGTTCATATTCTCTATAGATGATTTTAAAAAGTTCAGAAATTAAAAAAAAAACTATCATAAGAAAAGATGATATTGATTTAGACATATAATGGGCAACCTAAAGATACACAGAAGTTCAGATACATATGTCAAGAATTTGGTATTCATTAAGACAGTATGAGAGCATATTATTAACTTCAAATACAAATATGGCTGGATGTTTGAAGTGTTTAAAAAAAAACAAAAAACCAGATTGAAAAAGTGTAGAAGATTGACTTAAATGCACTCGGGTTATTCCATATGTACTCTGATTTTTTGAACAAATTGGCAAGCCACCTGCCAAGAATATTACTGATAGCATGTAACTCTGTAGCTTCAGGTAATAATCCTCAAGGATCTCTGAAAAAATCCACTTTGCAAACAAGCTGTCATGAGCAGGATTTGAACCCACACCTCTTGAGCACAAAACAAATGGCTTAGCACTATGCAAGAGAGATACCCTAATTTACCATGAGAAAAGAGGAACCAAATGGTAGCTGACAGATGACGGAGACTGATAAAAATAAGAGGAACCACAAAGAAAGTTCTACCAAAGTAGGATGTGTCAGACCATTAGGGAAAATAAAACTTTGACATAAAGCATCTTCATTCTCTGGACTATATCCTGTTGGAAACCTAGAAGAAGCATTGTCTTACTGCTAGAGGGGTCCATCTGAAGTTTGAAAATATAAATTTAGAAAAAAAAATAAGAGAGAGAGAGAGAGAGAGGAAGAGAGTGTGAGAAGCAATCAGGAGAAAGATTTAGAAAGAACTGTCTCAACAAATGCAGGGAAAACTATAAAAGAAAAGTGTTTTCTGACAATATGAAAATGTGGGCAAATACCAAAAGAAAAGGAATAATTACAATGGAGATAAACAAATTAAAAACAAATGTAACTTGCAAAGTAGATATGCTGAGAAAATAAGGCACAGTATCAGACCTTGCTTGCTGAAGCAACATTATTCCATATATGTTTCTGCTGCTCATTCAACTGATCAAATTCTATCTATGTTCCTTCAGTGTCAAATACAGTGCATATGGCAGAAACCAGAGCTCTCCAGTTTGAGCGGTGTGATGCTACTCTGTGTAACTCTTGTTCAGACCCATAGTCATACCCTCTTTGATGGTTGTTCTGTGTAGGGTCTATTTTGGCCTTTCTCCTTTTCTTTTCCATCTGGTACCCATTTTAATACTTGTACTAGCAGTCTGTTTTCATTCATTCTAAGTGAATGTCCAATATAAGTCCATTGTTTTCTTTTTATTATTGTCACATTGGACTGTCCAAATTTAAACAGGTCACATGTCCTTATACAGCCACAGTGAGGTCATGTCTGTGGTTGAAAATGGCATGACTTTCCAAAATATGAGTTTCACACTCCAACTACCATCACTAAAACATGTGTAAACAGCAGAAGAAAACTATAACTGAAACATAATTTCTGATTAAAACATGTCATATACACTTTAGTGGAAGTTACAGTGTATGAATTACAGCAGACTGTAGAGTTTGCTGAATAAAAAGAAGATTGCAGTAGCTTAAAACACAATATAATACTTGTGTAATATGATAGTTCAATGTCATATCAACCATGTCATAAAATATGATAGTTCAATATCGTATCAACCATATGTCATAAAATATGATAGTTCAATATCGTATCAACCATATGCCATAAAATATGATAGTTCGATATCGTATTAACCATATGTCATAAAATATGATAGTTCAATATCATATCAACCATATGTCATAAAACATGATAGTTCAATATCGTATCAACCATATGTCATAAAATATGATAGTTCAATATCGTATCAAACATGTCATAAAATATGATAGTTAAATATGGTATCAACCATATGTCATAAAATATATTTCAATATCATATTGACCACATGTCATATAATACTTGTACATTTGTCTTTATGTCAACAAAAATGAACTAAACTGTGATTAGTTCTCAAATTTATCATGCCATGTGAAAAGTATCAGTGAAGTTAAGAAGGTGGGAGATAAAAAGCGGAACAGTAATTGCAGAGCATACCCCCTACTACTTCCTGTTCACAGCTATTAAGAAATTTGCCCCCCTCTAATTTTTTTTATTGTTTTGAAATGCCACTGTGTGTAAGGGGAAGTAATAAATGACCATAGCGACATGTACTAGCATTAGATAAATTGTAAATACTATACTTAACCCTGGCCCCCCCCCCTTTCAAGGTCCTAAAATCTAGCAGTATCCTGCAGTTGTACAAATGTTTTGCAAGTGGTGTAATTTCTTAGACCATGCAATAAAATTAAAGCAATGCACAAACTATCATACACTACCAATGGACGTGCATTGAATCATGTTTCGCCCACTTTCCGCTATAATAATGAAATATAGGGGGTATGCTTTGCGATTATAGAACCTAAAAAGCTTTTCATTGTGTTGAGATATTGTCAATATTGCACGTTTCCTTAACTCTGTATTTAAACTGATGTGAGGTGTTGCAGTCTGCTAAATTTAAATTGTTGTGAGGTGTTACATTCTGCTAAATTTAAATTGATGTGATGGGTTGCAGTCTGCTAAATTTAAATTGATGTGATGGGATGCAGTCTGCTAAATTTAAACTGTTGTGAGGTGTTACATTCTGCTAAATTTAAATTGATGTGATGGGTTGCAGTCTGCTAAATTTAAATTGATGTGATGGGTTGCAGTCTGCTAAATTTAAACTGACGTGAGGTGTTGCAGTCTGCTAAATTTAAATTCATGTGATGGGTTGCAGTCTGCTAACTCTTTATTTAAATTGATGTGTAAATTCAAGTAGGAAGCGAGAGGATAAATAAAAAATTCTTGAGACCAATGGGAATTTAACAATTCCGTTCTGATGACACTACATCTTTTGCCAGGCGATTTGTTGCCGTCAGAACGGACTGGTTCAATTCCCGTTGGTCTGAAGAATTTTAAAATTGATGTGAGGTGTTACAGTCTGCTAAATTTAAACTGTTGTGAGGCATTGCAATTTGCTAAATTAAAACTGATGAGAAATACTCTTGTACTAAATTTAAAAATAAAAATATACTGAAGTATATTCTGTATAGGAGGTTATATATCTATATTTATTTATTTATTTCCTTTCAGTTTCCTCTGGAACATAGGGTTACAACTGTTGCTCTCCAACAATTTCTGTGCTGCACTGTCCTCTTCATTTGTGCCCATGAGGTCCAAATTGATTTAGTCTCTTTTTCCACTGCTCTTCTCCATGTGTTCTTAAACTCCTGCAGACTAGCAGGATGTAGTCCAGAGAATGAAATGTTTTGTCATGGTTTACAGCTTAGCTGTGATATCTCCACCTTTCGGTCAGATACATTTTCCTTCAGCGTTGCTTCTTGTTCACTTTCCCTCTATATAATTGGACAGCCAACTCCATCCCTAAAACCCCCGTGGTCGCCTCTTACGACATGCATGGAAGGTAAACAATGTTGCTATTGTTTACTCCCCTTTCGAGTCTTGACAACACACAGGTGACACAGTGACCCTAATAGTAAACAGGTTATGGCTAGTCAGGGCCGGCCCTAACAATTGCGGGGCCCAATGTGAAACAGATTGAGTGGGGCCCAGTTTGGTTAGGGAAGAGGAATAATAAAATAAATTCTAATATGAACTTATGGGCCTATGAAGTGTGGGGCCCACTGCGGCCGCATAGGTTGCAATGGCCTAAGACCGGCCCTGTGGCTAGTCATCTAGATTATTAAATCTATTTAAATCTGTAATTTTTAAATTAATATACAACTACATTGCAGATGACTAACAGACTTCAAGCAGAGGCACATTAAGTTACACATGGACGGGCATCCTTCGTATAATAATATCTAAACACCCGCAGCTTTCTACCAACCAACCAACTGTAACAAGATTTTAAATTTAAACAAGTGCTAAAATAATGGAGGCTGAGGCTATGCAATAATTTTCTGCTGTTTTTTAGATAACCTTTTGGAATACCGCAACTGTTCCTGTGACAGTAGTTGCATTTGCTGACTTATCCACTCTTTCCTTTTATCATCGCTCACTGAACCATCGCCAACAACTGAACCATTGGCATTTATAACATTTTTAACATTAATATTAATTGTGTGAATCTCATGGCAATACACACGTTTCTTTCCCTTCTCCAACAAACTGTCAAAAGCACTGTACATATAGTTTCTATGTGTCAAATAGATACGGAATCCTTTCTCATACACTTTCCGAAGCAGAGTCAAGAACTGTGGAGAAGATGATAGTAGTGGTTATTGTGAAGACATTTCTAGATTATAACTGCAATAATTATGAAAAAATGTGGGGTACTGTCCTAGCAGACGCCACCACATAGTTGAGTTATTTCCCTTGTCTGTTTTTAAATTTCATGTTCATCAGTTAATAATTTAAATATTAATTTATTTTAGGGTTTGGGTTAGAATTTTTGTGTTTTACATAACTATCCTAACCCTAATCCCCCCCCCCCATATTAAAAGATGAACATGAAATTTACAAACAAGACAAGGGAAATAATTAGACATGTTGACATCTACTAGGAAAGTACCAAATGTGGATTCAGATATAGTGAAGTTTGCTACTACAACAATGGGGTTCACTAAAATACAATGGTTCTAAGCTACAACAATGGGTTCACTAAAATACATTGGTTCTAAGCTACAACAATGGGGTTCACTAAAATACAATGGTTCTAAGCTACAACAATGGGTTCACTAAAATACATTGGTTCTAAGCTACAACAATGGGTTCACTAAAATACAATGGTTCTAAGCTACAACAATGGGTTCACTAAAATACAATGGTTCTAAGCTACAACAATGGGGTTCACTAAAATACAATGGTTCTAGCTACAACAATGGGGCCATTAAAATACAATGGTTCTAAGTTACAACAATGGCGTTTACTAAAGTATAATGGTTCGACTAAACTACAGCAACGGAGTTCACTAAAAAAACATTGGCTTTGTTAAATTACAGCAATGGGGTTCACTAAAATACAATGGTTCTACTAAATTATATAATAATTTCAATCTTTACCACAATTACTGTTAAGTGTAGGGGTGGGTGCTTTAACTTTTACTCTGATACACGATCTGTCGCACTGGATGTGATGAGTACTGGATCATTAACAAACCATATTTTCATGTTTATGTCAGGCTGATTTTAACAATGTTAGAGATTAAAATGACATTTACTTATACTTGCTCTTGAACAATTACACAAAAAATATCCTTTTAATATTACTCCTCCTTGAATTTATACACAGAATATCATAAAACTTGGCTCATTGTATAAATATTAGCACACATGCTCTCCTATTGACTTGCTAGGTCTGTCAGAGAAGCTGACGTGGCAGGAGCAAAAAAGTTTACACCAACACAACTGCCATGTTGGCCAGATTTTAAAGTGGTTTGGTCACCCTTTGAGAATAAACCCAAGCCAAATACAACTGAGAGCTTATAACAAATGATCATCTGGATACAGATCCAAGGTAAGACTGAGAAAGAGATGGATCGATAACATCACGACCACCCTATACAAACACAGACTTAGTAGGATTCAGGCATCACATCTGGCCTTGAACATAAACTTACAGTTCCCACCCTTAAGTTAACAGCAAGTGTGGATGCTATCAACCAGCTTCCACTTGGGGACAGACAATAGACAAAAATGATATTTTTAATGTGAACATTTTATACCATTAAACTTGTAGGGTTTGGACATGCATGCAGACATGATTCTCTGTCAAAAATTATCTTGCAGGGAACAGGTGAGGGTGGAAGAAGCAGAGGAAGACAAAGAGAACCATAGGCAGACAACATCAAAGACAGGACTGGTCAAGATTTTTCCACATGCATTTGCATCGCTAAGGATAGAAATCACTGTAGGACGTTGATACAAACCATTATATTTTCTCGCTGATCCAGACAAGTTGCCATTTTATGGATGGGTGATCAGGTATGTTCCTACAACAATAACCAAATTTGAAAATATGCCTACACAGGTTGGAGCCATGTTGGAGCTGTGGTTAGCACACTGTCTTCGCATATGAGTGGTCCTGGGTTCATTCCCCAGTTGAGGTGGAAATGTTTTTCAGATCGCAACGGCTTCCAGGTCGACCCAGCCTTAATTGAGTACCAGATTAATTCAGGAAGTATAGACTGCGAGGAGAGACAATGGCTACTGCCCTCATATAGCAGAACCACTGAAATGTGAGATCACTAACATCTCATACTCCTACAGCATTAGTAAATCTGTATGGGTTAACTTTACTTTACTACACAGGTTTACATAGAATATGTGGTTCATGTGAGTATTCATAATATGTATACGTCATTATTTTCTGTGCCAGTTCTGCTACAAATTGTAAACAGATCTGCTAATTCTAATCATACTATACTTAGAAGCTATACTTAGTATCTGACTATTGATAGATAAGTACATAGAAGTCCAAAAAGTATCTATATTTGCTACAGCAAGGCCTTCGACAGAAGGCCCTCTCAGCCTTTTTAATATCTACACAGAACATTTGTAAACATATAGAAGGAATGTTAGGACTCAGGATCATTGAAAAAAAATTAACAACCTGAGATATGCAGATGATACTGTCCTTTTAGCAGAAAGTGAACAAGAACTACAAAGTATAATAGATCAAGTCGATATGTTAAGTAAAGAATATGGACTAGATATAAACATTCAACAACAAAAAATTAAAAAAAAAAAGGGAAAGAAATATTAGGTGATCTGAACTTTGCTAACAATTTATGTGACATAAAATTCCTATACACATGTTTCAAAGTTAGGTGTTATTTTAGGAATACATACAAGATGACCATTTTTTAAAAGATAAACTCAGTTTGGGATTCAAACCTAAAAATATGCTAAAAAGATGAGAAAAGTGTGAAAAGAATAAGTGACAAGAAAAGCATAAATATAATTTGAGAATAATTTCAACAAAAACATTGAAAATCAATGATATTATGTGCTTCAAAGACTATGTATTTATTATACCTGAATATACTGCTCTTTAGTAGGATCAAATCTTCCCCATGCGACATGAGTCTCAAATGCTAACTGTCTAACATCTGATAAACTGTCATCATCCAGAGCCACCATGAGAGAGTCAAGTTCAGCACCTTCAACATCCATCTTTACAATATCAAGTCGTCTCTGAGATAACAGTAAACATTTTACTATAAACAGTAAACATTTTACTATAAACAGTAAATATTTTACTTATGTGAGAGCTACATATATGTCTACTGTCATTGTTTACTGCACACATTATTATCTATTTGTTTCGAAAAAAAATTATAACTTTATATTTTTCTTATGTGTTTATCATCAACATGAAACCCATAACCACTCAGGGTTGTAGTGTTGCCACTCTGGAAACAGCAACACAACAATCCTACCATGTCTCTCTGCTCTTTATTCAAGTGTGAAGAATCTTAATCCTGTCTAGTCTTATATCAATCCATACTTTCTTTTGTCTTTCTTTTCTTCTACCCTAAACTTTTCCCTACAGGATTGATTTGAAACAGGAATCGTGCAACATCACATGCTAAGCCACACAAGTTTGCTATGTTTGACCACTGCCATGATGTTCTTCTTGACCTTATGTGTTGCTAGAAAACAACCCCTTCGAGGCTAGCACCTTGAAATGGTGATGGGGCTTAGCTTAGTTCAGCCATTTTACTTGCTGTCTTTCAATATTTTCAATACATGATATTATACCAACTCTTTTTCGAATTTCTTCATTTCTTATTTTATCTAGTTGCAACACTACCATTGGAGTTTTAGGAACTGAAGATTCAAGATGGCGGATTCAATGAAGTTTAGTAAGTGAGCCTGATTAAAAACTGTGAAATGTGTTTTAAAAAGTGAATCTTCTGTGTCAACAAAATATAAATAAGCTAAGGAAATGTTTCTAATGGATTTATTATAATGTGTGTTCCATTTATGTGTGAAATGTGAGTCATTTGGTGATAAAGAGACGTGAATATCCTGACATGTAAACTAGGTCAGTGAAATACATCCCTCTGCGACTGGCCTTGTACACTGTCAGTGCGAAAAAACTGCATTTAACATACAATGGGAGCTAGAAAATGAAGACTACAAAACAAGAACAGCATAACAAATATCAGCAAACAAAGGCTAAATTTCAAAAAGCCAAGTTACAAGCCAGACGGAGCAGCTAGAAAGACAAAAACAGAATCACTGAACCTTGAAAGAGACATTAGAAAATTATGGAAGCTGGTAAAATAACTAAATGATGAAGGTACAGGGAGAAATACCAGGATCACACTTTATAAAGATAGAAACATTTTAACAAGTAAACATACAGCTGATTACTTTGCAGATTCCTTTGCGGAAGACAACAACATCAAAGTTAGCTCAAACAAACAACAGAATGTTTGAAAAAGTCAGAAAAACATTTAACAAGTTGAACCTTATACCTGAAATCATGGAGATATCAATCACATTGAAAGAACTGGAGCATGCAATATCCAAATTGAAAATGAAAAAGTCCCCAGGAACTGATGTAGTGTTCAATGAAATGATTAAAAACCTGGGAACTGCAAGCTTAGGTTTAGATTTTCCCTTTTTGTTGTTGTATCTATAGTTTGTTGATTTAAAAAAAAAATTTGTCTTTCCACAGTGTGGATTAGTCAACCCAACCTTCTTAGTTGAACAGCAAGTGACAGTGTTATGGGATCTGGCAACACTTGAGTGATTCATCACATTTAATAATTTTAAAAAGTTGAATATGTCAGTTGAACATGGCTACAATTATTCATAAATATAGCGATGGCAGAATGACAATACCTGGTCAGCTGTATGATGAAGTAACCTTCTATCACTGCCTATTGTGTACACCTGCCACTCTTCATATTTTGGAGGTGCAGATATAATTCCATCTTTAGGTCCAACTCCAGTTGGGTGAAAAAACACACGATCCCCACGGAGACTTGGAGGAGAATTCATACTAAGATGAAAAATAGTGCATGCTATTAATAATGTATGAATTATAGTAGATTACATTCTCATCATGATCTCACCCAAACCAAAGCAGAATCATAGAAAATAGTAGATAAGATACACTCAGTAGATAAGATACACTCAATAGATAGGATACACTCAGTAGATAGGATTCACTCAGTAGATAAGATACACAAGTAGATAAGATACACAGGTAGATAAGATACACTCAGTAGATACGATACACTCAGTAGATAGGATACACTCAGTAGATAAGATACACTCAGTAGATAGGATACACTCAGTAGATAAGATACACAAGTAGATAAGATACACTCAGTAGATAAGATAAACTTAGTAGATAAGATACACTCAGTAGATAAGATACACTCAGTAGATAAGATACACTAAGTAGATAAGATACACTCAGTAGATAGGATACACATGTAGATAAGATACACTCAGTAGATAAGATACACTCAGTAGATAAGATACACTCAGTAGATAAGATACACTCAGTAGATAAGATACACTCAGTAGATAAGATACACAAGTAGATAAGATACACAGGTAGATAAGATACACTCAGTAGATAAGATACACTCAGTAGATAGGATACACTCAGTAGATAAGATACACTTAGTAGATAAGATACACTCAGTAGATAAGATACACTCAGTAGATAAGATACACTTAGTAGATAAGATACACTTAGTAGATAAGATACACTCAGTAGATAAGATACACTTAGTAGATAAGATACACTCAGTAGATAAGATACACTTAATAGATAAGATACACTCAGTAGATAGGATACACATGTAGATAAGATACACTTAGTAGATAAGATACACTCAGTAGATAAGATACACTTAGTAGATAGGATATATATCAAGTGACACATTCTTTCCAGAATATTGTCTGCGTCATGGATACTCTGAACGCCTCTCTGTTCCGGGAAAGCAAGCCTGCATTTACCAGAGACATAAGCATACATTCTTCGATGTCGGTGGTCCATCATCTTCTTCGTCTTCCTCTTCTTCTCTTTCCTGTCACTCTGTCCTCTAGAATCAGCCTTTCGTTATTATCATGTCGCTTTAAGTGTCCAAAATACTGTAGCTTTCTTTTTATGATGGTATTTAGAAGCCACCCTTTATTTAGTTTCAGTAATTTCAAAACTTCAATGTTCTTCTTTTTCTCTGTCCATGATATTCATAGGATCTTTCTGTAGCACTTCATTTCAAATGAATTTATGTGAAATACGTTTGCTACAGGTTCCACAGCTGGACTGTGTTATTTGCACCTCGGCTGGCTGACTTTGTGATCTGGACATCCAAGGCCTAGCACATCCGCTTTCGTCATGCCTTTAATTCAGGTAGTAGGCTTCCCTAGCCAGTGACAGCCTGCCTATCTATCGATGGGCGTGCGGGTGTGTAATGATGTTTACTGATGATATATTACTCAGTTACACAGTGTTGTCTGTGGCACACTAGACCAGACTTGTATGTGTGTTATATTACTCAGTTACACAGTGTGGCCTGTGGCACACTAGACTAAACTTGTATGTGTGTTATATTACTCAGTTACACAGTGTTGCCACACTAGACCAGACTTGTATGTGTGTTATATTACTCAGTTACGTAGTGTGGCCTGTGGCACACTAGACTAAACTTGTATGTGTGTTATATTACTCAGTTACACAGTGTTGTCTGTGCCTGAAACAGGAGCTAAGAATAGAAACTGTCCTCTACCATGCACATCACTAGAGGCAACTAAGGTGGTATGGGTTGGACATGCCTGTTCCATCCCTTAGACTGAAGTAATCCAAAAGCAATGCTGAAGTTAGATGTGTTAGGATGAAAGATACAGATATCACAGCCATATGGTAAACCATGATACAATGCATTTAGTTCTCCTGAATACATCTTGTTAACTGACAGAAGTCTATGAATGAATGTATAAGAAGAAAATTACTAAGTTGTTTCACTAATATCAAATGTGTTAAATTGACCACATCATCTATTGCAAAGCATAGCTCTAGTGTTGTTGTTTCTTCTTCTTCTTCTTTCGTTCACTTGAAACATGTCTGTATCTGTAATTCTGTCTCCTTAATAAAACTCACTGTCTTTTGTAGTTCATACAGTGTCCCATAGAGCTTTGATTCCAGTGTTGTTTCCTCTGGCCAATATGTCTGCCTCAGTGTTTCATGCTCAGAACACTCTTGAAGTATATGTTTGGCACTCTGTACTGCCTGTCCACATGTACACATGGCCGTGTTGCCAATCTTGAACTTTGTATACATGTGACTATGGAGTCAGTTGTGTCCTGTTCTGAGATGTAGAATTATAACTTGTTGTTCTGATCTGTTCATAATGTGATAGTCATCTTGTGTTGGTGTTTGTGGCTTTCTTATTGACTTGATCATCTGTTTTTTCTGATGGTAGGTGATTGGTATATCTGGTTGGTCTTCGGCAGCACCTTCCTTAGCCAGTTGGTCTGCTTTTTCATTTCCTGGTATTCCACAGTGAGAGGGTATCCACTGCATGGTTACCCTATACTGGTAAGACAATTCGCTAAGTAGTTTTTTCAAGTCTGTTAGTTTTGTTGTTGTTTCAAACCCCATGATTTGTGAGCAATTTGCTCTTACTTCCTATGTTTGATGATGCGGTTTCTGCAGAGTTTTATTTCACACCTAGAAGACTCTAACTCTCAGAGGTGTGCAATACTTTGAGAAGAAGTCCCTGCTAAGAGTGGGTAAATTCTAGGGGGTTATGTGACTTTTCAATTTCTTAACATGAGCAGATCTTCTGTCAAGCATCCTTTCCTGTCAAAAGTTCTTGATTAGAAAACTGGCCTCACAGCACGTGGGGCATTCCCATTAGTGCTCCGTCCTCTGTTCCAGCAGCCATTCGACTCGATGGTGTTTCGAGTCCAATGCCATCGAAGCAGACGTCGACATCAGGGCACAACTCTGGCCCTTGCGACAGGTTTCTTTGTTGTTCCGCCCACCCACACCGTGCCCATAACTAGTTCAAGCACAACTTCTGCCTGTCGGAACAACATGGTAACTATTATCGAAGGTTACGACTACGGGATTGTATAGATGATGTGCCATGAAGCTATTATAAGAAGGTAACCTCAATATAAAGGCATGTCATCTACTAAGGTCTTCTGTTGCATGGTTGGTTTGTCTAGTGAGCCATTGGTGAGATCCACAGACACAACCACATGCGCTCCTGTCAGAAGTGTCCCCAGCAACCCAGCCTTAGACTATGTTCACTGGAATAACTGAGGCAGACAACTATGTATTCTTGCATCCAAGGGGGATCTCTAACTATGCAGAGCTAACATGTTTGCCTGATTCTAGTCGTTCCCAGGGAACTGTCATGTCCTATGCAGAGTTGCTTTTCACCACATCCTTGTGCTACTTGTTCGTAGCAGAGGCATTAAGTACGAGATGGCAGCTAGGACAATGATAAGGGTTGGAACTCATCTGGTTCCCCCAGTGTGATGTACAATGCTAGGGTCTGGAATTTTGTACCACTACGGGAAATGTAATTGTATAGGTGAAGTGCTATGGGGCTTTTACAAAAGGAAAGTCTCACAATATTGATATGTCATCCACTCCGAGTCTACTGTTGCACAATAGTTGGTCTGATCGGTCAATAGTGAGACCTTCAGACCTTACTCTGAGTCTACTGTTGCATAATGGTTGGTCTGATCGGTCAATAGTGAGACCTTCAGACCTTACTCTGAGTTTACTGTTGCATAATGGTTGGTCTGATCAGTCAATAGTGAAACCTTCAGACCTTACTCTGAGTCTACTGTTTCATAATGGTTGGTCTGATCAGTCAATAGTGAGACCTTCAGACGTTTTCCATGTGGTGGGTTTTATTGGAATACTACTTTCTAGAGTAGAAGATTATAAAGCCTTTGAGCTGGTTAAACAGTTTAAGTTTGGAACAAGAAAGTGTAACCACTATTTGAAAGCCTCTGAGCTGGTTAAACAATTTAAGTTTTGAACAAGAAAGTGTAACCACTATTTCTAGGACACATGTGAATGATCCATGGGTGAGTTCCTAAAATAATATTGTTCATCCCTAATTACTGATGTAGCACATCTGAAAAAGAAGATAATTCACTACCTTGGATCAAAAGCATGTACTTCACATCCATAAGCTGCCATGTCATCGTCGTAAGAGTAGTCAAAGTTAATTCTGTGGAAGTAAGTTTGTATTTAGTATAAAGAAATATTGAGCAAAAATTAAAACTGTAAACATCTGAGAAAACAGTAATGACTAATGTTCTGTTGACTAACACAGTGTGGACTCACATTTACAATAAATTGACAACAAACAACTAGAAAATATTAACAATGAACAATGAACAATAGCAATGAAGAAGACTGTTCAGCAAAGATCAGAACATATCGATCACTCTAACAGGTAAATATTTGATTCTTCTTCAGTGTTCATTCTCAAACTCCTGCTGGATACATCTTGTAGCAGGACTATGGTCCTACTAGATTTCCAGCAGGATGTAGTCCAGAGAACAGAAATGTGTTGTGTCACTTTTATTTGCGCCAATGGCCTGACACATCCATCTTTAGCATGAAATATTTGATTTAAAGCAGTACATGCTGTTCATCTGTTGAAGTTGACGATGACCCAGTTCAACTTGGATGATTATGCTGTTTGCCCAACTGATTAATGTGTGCTTGGAATTGTCTACCAAACTCTGAGCATGTGTGGGAGGAGTCTGTGGGACATTGAGCAGCTTTTTCTTTTCTTCTAGCACGTTTTTGATGTGCAGCATGCGTCTGAGGCTCTCTGCAGCTGCTGTACCACTCTTGATTCTGCGATGCCAGTCAGATCTTAATTCTTGATTAGAAACTGGCTTCACAACACAACGGGGCATTCCTATAAGTGCTCCACCCTCTGTTCCAGCAGCCATCCTAGTGTATATAGACTCAGAATCTCAGTCAGGTGTTGCTTGTGTGATCTTCGGGACTTTCCAAAAAAATGTACTAATCCTTCCCTCACCTCTAGATACTCCCATTTCTAACATTCTCTGTATGTGTACATTCTCAACCTCATTGACATCATCTTCATCTTGAAATGAATTTATTACTGCCTTCATTAAATCTGCTTTATCTCTTCTCAGCATTGTGCCGTCTATCGCCACATTGTCTGCCAATAAGTTGGCTCTCTCGTTTCATCTGACCCCAGCATGATCAGGGCAGTATATCCATGTAATACTCTGGTCAATTGAGTTGTTCAATAAGTCCCACCATTCTTTTCTCAGCATGTACTTTTCTATCTTGCGCAGCATGCTTTGAGAGTGTGAGTATTACAGAGTATATGAGTATTGCATACAATCAACATTTTATATATGCTTACAGACTTAGATTTCATCAGCACTTCACTGATATGTTATCCCACCAATGGATGTTGCGTATCTTATGAATGCAGCTTAGGTGGAAGTAGTTGAGTCTTCTAACATGTCTGGCATATACTGTCCATGTTTTACAGGCATAAATTTATGTTCCTGAGGATACTTAAACACTTATATGGGATGCTTGTTGTTGTAATAGTCCTTGTCTCGATTGGTCCATTCTCAGTGACTAGAGTATCACTGAGAGGTCTATAGAGGTAAAAACAGATCTGTACCTCTGTTTTATAGACTACACTAAAGCTTTTGACAAAGTTAAACATAGCAAAATTATACACATGCTAGAGAATCTGAACATTGACAGCAAGGATTTAAGAATAATCAAGAACATGTACTGGCAACAAACAGCAGCAATAAGAGTAGGAAAGCAATTTGGCCCTTTTCAACAAATAAAACAAGGAGTCAGACAGGGATGCGTGCTTTCACCAGACCTGTTCTCTCTATACAGTGAAAACATATTGCGTGCAATAGTAGATATCCCAGGAATATCAGTGGGAGGACATAACATAAATAATTTGAGATATGCGGATGACACTGTTCTGATTGCAAAAAGTGAGGAAGACCTTCAAAAATTAATTAAAGTAGTAGTCACAGAAAGCAAAGAGAAAGGTCTCTTCCTAAATATCAAGAAAACAGAAGTAATGGTTATTTCAAAGACAGAAAATAACACACCTTGCAAGATCATAGTGAATGATATAGTATTAAAACAGGTCCACCAATTCAAATATCTAGGTACAATTATAACAGCAGATGGAAGAAGTTCAACAGAAATAAGATGCAGAATAGGACAGGCAAAAACAACATTCAGAAAAATGAAAAATATACTGTGTAATATGACCTTGTCATTAGAGGTGAGAAAGAGAGTTCTGCAGTGCTATATAACCCCTATACTAACATATGGGTGCGAGTCTTGGACAATAAACAAACTGGAAAGTGGGAGATTGGAGGCAACAGAGATGTGGTTCTACAGAAGAATGCTGAGAATACCATGGACTGCCAGAAAAACTAATGTAGAGGTATTAAAAGAGTTAAATGCGAAACGGACCTTAATCAACAATATAAGAAAAAGGCAATCTTCTTTTTTTGGCCACTTCATGAGACAGGCAGGTTTAGAGAACATAATCACAACAGGCAAGATTGAAGGCACCAGAGACAGAGGGCGACAACGTGAGAAAATATTAGACAGTTTGACAACCTGGCACGGCAAAGAAACAACAACGACTTTGATACATAATACTGTGGACAGAGAGCTGTGGAGAGCCATGACCTCCTACGCCACCCGGCATGGCACCTGATGATGATGAGAGTACACATGTTGACGAGATTACATCTTTTTTTTGGGGATGTGGTTAGTCAAGTATGGCAAACCTGTTTACTGGAGTTTCAAGGCGATTCGTCCAATAGAATAGACATGGTTCAATTCCCGTCAGCTGCAAGAAAATATTTCTAAAGCTACATTAACACGAGAGCAATTATTGGGTAGAAAAAAATCAACTTGTTTATTAGACTAGGAAGCCAGAACTTCTTCTTTTGTTCGCTTTGAAATGTGTCTATATCTGTAATTTTGTCTCCTCAATCTCAAACAGATTCTCAGAAACAACACCAGGAAAATCTTGTTGAACAGATGGGCAAATGGGCAGACTTGCTGAAATGTATTTAGTGAAATTAAATAACTAAAGGACAATGATAACATAAACAAACTCATCAGAATAAATCAATCCCTTATCTTTCAGTTTCGAACAGGAAATTAATAGATAAATAGCCATTTAAACCGTATCAAACCCCAGCAATTACCCATTTGTAGACACTGCTCTCATCCAATGAAACAGTGGATCATTGAAACCTTTACCGTCCTTACCGTTCAACCACCAGAAATAAACATTTGCAGACACCCATAACAGTCACTAACTCACTGTATGGATCATTAAATTAACTTCAGAAGACCTGTACCTTTTTAGAATGATAATGTGCTGATAAGAGTAGAACTATTGATTTTTAGTGGTACTTGTTATTTCTTTTCTGTCCCACACATTTTTTTTGTTGCAGTATTCCAAATGTGACACTACCTTTTGGTAATCATGTTTTTTTTACCTGTGTGAATGTCTACGGCTTGTTAGAGTGCTGACCATGTTAGTGAAACTACTGACTGTTTTAAGCTCTTTTTCTTTGATCCTCATATAGGGATCTTCTTCAGCGTTCATTCTCAAACTCCCACTGGATCTCTCATGTAGCTGCACAATGGTCGTACTAGATTTCCAGCAGGATGTAGTCCAGAAAATGTAAATGCGTTGTGTCTCCGTTTTATTTGCGCCAATGGCCCGACACATCCGTCTTTGGCGGAATTATAGGGATCTAAATGTGGGTTGCTTCGTGAGGGTTCAAACATGACCTATGTTTTCGTTGTATGGATTGTGAACATATTATACACACACACACATGTATGCGCGCGCACACACACACACCACACATGATACAGAACACAATTTTGAAAAATGGCAAAACAAAATATAAAAAGTTGCCAATTACAACAGTGTCAGTGCATTGAACGCGGGAAAATATGTGCGCTAACTTGGCTAACTAAGCACTCTAAAAAATTGTGCCATCATTAGCCAAATCTTTCTAGCATGCTCTCCTGCAACTAATAAGGTATTTATTCTCACGGTGAGGGGCTATAACTCTTCAGATCAGTGTTCGATTCTGGATTACCTTTTCTGAGTTCTTTCCCATTGTTTAGTCTAATTTCCAGAGCACAATGCGTGTCTTAGTTTTTGCTTCCCTATCCGCCCGTGTGTTCCCGGGCCCGAATGGGAGCAAAGAATAGCAACACTGTTTACCTTCCACGCATGTCGTAAAAGGCGACTAAGGATGTTATGGGATGGAGTTGGCTGTCCCATCCCATATAGGGTCAGTGACCCAAAGCCATGCTGAAGTCGGATGTGTCAGACCGAAAGGCGCGGATATCGCAGCAATTCTGTAAACCATGACACAACGCATTCCTTTCTCTGGACTACATCCTGCTAATCTGCAGGAGTTTGAGAATGAACGCAGAAGACGAAGAAGCTTCCCTATCATATAAATTACTATATATGAAGTACCCCCATCCCCTGAGTAGAAGGCTCCTCCAATAGGTATTGCACCAACCCAATAGGTGAAGTCTCC
Source organism: Meghimatium bilineatum (assembly GCA_034231615.1). Lineage (NCBI taxonomy): Eukaryota > Metazoa > Mollusca > Gastropoda > Stylommatophora > Philomycidae > Meghimatium > Meghimatium bilineatum. The sequence continues at coordinate 11,230,310 of CM067308.1, forward strand.
TGGGTATGAAAGAATGCTCAGAAACCTCCCCATTACACATATGAAGTAAGAGCTAATTGATCGCAATTCCTGGGGTTCTTAAACAAACTAGTCGTGAAGGCCAAATTGAAAGTGAACAGACTCAAGATGGATGGGAAATGTAGAAGAAACAGAAGACATCCCATCCATGTGTTGCCGGGGCCAAGAAGGGGAACTAAGAACAACAACGTTGTTACTTGTCATACATATCGTAAGATGTAACTAAGGCGGTTCTGGCTGTTCCTTCTCATAGATTCAGAGTGACACAGAAACCATGCTGAGGTCGGTTGAGTCACGCTGAAAGAGCATATATATCTGCCAAACTGTAAACAGCTACGAAACGTTTTGCATTCTGGACTACATCTTGCTGATCTGCAGGAGTTTAAGAACGAACGAGGACAAAGCACAAGCACTCAAGAATATATACAGTGTCAAAGTTTACTGCCAAGATACAACATTTTGTGCCATTAGCTTCACTACATCTGCCTTTGGGTTGCTTGGATCTGTGATTCGTATCCTTTTTCCAATCATGACACGCATTTGACCACTTTTATGTAAGCTAAAGACCACATTATTAACAATCAATATTCGGGCCATCGGCGTAAATGCAACTGTGACACAACGCATTTCCGTTTCCTGGGCTACATCCTGCTGAAAATCTAGGAGGAACGTTGTCCTGACACAAGAAAGTTTCAGGGGGAGTTTGAGAACGAATGCAAAAAAATCAGTAAAAAATCAATATCTCAATGTTGATGTATTAGTAGTGTCTTTATATATGTTGGGAGAATTTTTTTTACAGACGTAGAAGAATTGACAGAGCAGAAAGTTTGAGACAAAGATTCAAAGAGACAACTACGTAAACCACTCGTGAAGCACACACCTATCTGGATGAAACCCAAAAGGCAATTCATAAATTCAATCTTCATACCAACATTGTCTTATCAATGTCGGACATGTCACTAACAAAAGAACAATAGAGAAAGCTTACTACTTGTGAAATGAGATGTCTAAGAAAAGCAACAAACAGAACAAGAAGAGATCATGTGAGGAATGAAGAGATTACAAGAACTGTTGGAACAATACCTGTGTTCAAATATAGTGAAAAATAGAGGCTGAAATGGTTTGGGTACTTAATGAGAAAATATTAGACAGTTTGACAGCCTGGCACGGCAAGGAAACAACAACGACCTGGATACATAATACTGTGGACAGAAGGCTGTGGAGAGCCATGACCGCCTACGCCAACCGGCATGGTACCTGATGATGATAACTTAATGAGAATGAACCCTTATTAGCAAGTAAAAGGAACAAACAACATGAGTATCGAAACATCATGTGGCAGAGGAAAAACAAGAAGAAGGCGTATTGAAGGAGTTACCAACGTTCTGAGACGTCACAATATTACTACATAACAAGTGACCAAATGTACCATATTCCGATAACCGATCATTCAATCTTGCAAAGCCTAAAGGTAAAACAAGAGAAGAGCCTAAAGGTAAAACCAGAGAAAAGGCAATGGATATATAGAATGCATAGAATAGATAAATAGTAGGGATCTTGTCATATACACAATATAATAATAAACAGACTGCAGTGACAAGTGTACATGAAGGTTGATAACATCAGAGCTAGACAAAATATCGATGATAAATAACATTGATGAGAGAAAAAAAAATACAAGAACATATTATCGGTAAACAGTGCAATTTTGAAACAAACACAAGAACATACGAAAACAACAACATTCAGAAAAATGAAAAAATATATTTTGTAATATGACCTTGTAATTAGAGGTGAGAAAGACTGTTTCTGCAGTGCTATATAACCCCTATACTAACATATGGATGCGAGTCTTGGACAATAAACAAACTGGAAAGTGGGAAATTAGAGGCAATAGAGATGTGGTTCTACAGAAGAATGCTCCGAATACCATGGACTGCCAGAAAAACTAATGTAGAGGTGTTGAAAGAGTCAAATGCAAAACGGACCAATATAAGAAAACAATATAAGAAAAAGGCAATCTTATTTTTTGGGCCACTTCATGAGACAGGCAGGTTTAGAAAACATAGTCACAACAGGCAAAATTGAAGGCAACAGAGACAAAGGGCGATAACGTGAGAAAATATTAGGAAAAAATAAGGAAACAACAACGACTTCGATACATAATACTGTGGATAGAGAGCTGTTGAGAGCCATGACCGCATACGACAGCCGGCATGGCACCTGATGATGATGATCGATAAACAGTGCAATGTTGAAACAAGAACATATGATCGATAAACAGTGCAATGTTGAAACAAAAACAAGAACATATGATATCGATAAACAGTGCAATGTTGAAACAAACACAAGAACATATGATATCGATAAACAGTGCAATGTTGAAACAAAAACAAGAACATATGATATCGATAAACAGTGCAATGTTGAAACAAAAACAAGAACATATGATATCGATAAACAGTGCAATGTTGAAACAAAAACAAGAACAAATGATATCGATAAACAGTGCAATGTTGAAACAAAAACAAGAACATATGATATCGATAAACAGTGCAATGTTGAAACAAAAACAAGAACATATGATATCGATAAACAGTGCAATGTTGAAACAAGAACATATGATATCGATAAACAGTGCAATGTTGAAACAAGAACATATGATATCGATAAACAGTGCAATTTTGAAAGAACAAAGCAATGAAACAAAAGAAACTCTTGACAATAACATTTTGTAGATGCTTACTCATTCATTATTGATTATGAGCTGACTACACTGAACTACAGTCAAATATATGCACAGTCTCCTCTAGCAAATATCGAACTATACGAATACTGATGGTTCCCGTGTCTCACTGGTTGAACACATTCCACATTTCGCTCCTCAAATGTCCAGTCCTACTCGTGACACTCTGAATACCAGATTCTACCAAATCATATCCTAGATGCCTCATCTACTGTCTATATTGGACAGGAATTCACCAAGCAATTGCAACATGTCTCCCTTATATCCATTTTCAATTCAACTATATAGTGCATTTGACGCAAGTCTATCCGCTCTTTCATTTCCACGGGCGCCAGTATGTCATGGGAAGTAAATCCAAAGTGACATACAGAAGGTTGGAATAGGCTATAGAGGCAATCTACTTCTATCAATTGAGAATTAGACACTACAACTGCAATAGTAAAATGTCTGCCAGAGAAGCTACTGGAGAGCTACAGTAACAGCCTCGACTCCCATTCTTATACTACAAGTAGTTGTTGTAGCCGAAATGCTGATCTGCGTTAGGCAGTAATTTTACCACTTGCACTAGCTACACAACTCCAGCCAGATTTATCACATCGACGGAATTTGTTAACAATCCATCTGTTAACACTGACATTATCATCTCCAAAGTTATAAGCTATCAGTTGATTAACTTCAACTTCTATTACACTGCCTCGGTACTACATTCTCTGCTGATGGTAATTATGACAGTGTGACAAATCTGTCATTGTGTCATTAATACAAGACCATTCATCTCCTTGTATTTACTGAAATAAGACCGTAGAAACGTGAAATATTTTACATAGAAATGTGCAATATTTTACATAGAAACGTGAAATATTTTACATAGAAACGTGAAATATTTTACATAGAAACGTGCAATATTTTACATAGAAACGTGAAATATTTTACATAGAAACGTGAAATATTTTACATAGAAACGTGCCTTATTTTACATAGAAACGTGAAATATTTTACATAGAAACGTGCAATATTTTACATAGAAACGTGCAATATTTTACATAGAAACGTGCAATATTTTACATAGAAACGTGCCTTATTTTACATAGAAACGTGCAATATTTTACATAGAAACGTGCCTTATTTTACATAGAAACGTGCCTTATTTTACATAGAAACGTGAAATATTTTACATAGAAACGTGAAATATTTTACATAGAAACGTGCAATATTTTACATAGAAACGTGCAATATTTTACATAGAAACGTGCCTTATTTTACATAGAAACGTGAAATATTTTACATAGAAACGTGCAATATTTTACATAGAAACGTGCAATATTTTACATAGAAACGTGCCTTATTTTACATAGAAACGTGCAATATTTTACATAGAAACGTGCCTTATTTTACATAGAAACGTGAAATATTTTACATAGAAACGTGAAATATTTTACATAGAAACGTGAAATATTTTACATAGAAACGTGCAATATTTTACATAGAAACGTGAAATATTTTACATAGAAACGTGAAATATTTTACATAGAAACGTGCCTTATTTTACATAGAAACGTGCAATATTTTACATAGAAACGTGCCTTATTTTACATAGAAACGTGAAATATTTTACATAGAAACGTGAAATATTTTACATAGAAACGTGCAATATTTTACATAGAAACGTGAAATATTTTACATAGAAACGTGAAATATTTTACATAGAAACGTGCAATATTTTACATAGAAACGTGCCTTATTTTACATAGAAACGTGCAATATTTTACATAGAAACGTGCCTTATTTTACATAGAAACGTGAAATATTTTACATAGAAACGTGCAATATTTTACATAGAAACGTGAAATATTTTACATAGAAACGTGAAATATTTTACATAGAAACGTGAAATATTTTACATAGAAACGTGCCTTATTTTACATAGAAACGTGCAATATTTTACATAGAAACGTGCCTTATTTTACATAGAAACGTGAAATATTTTACATAGAAACGTGAAATATTTTACATAGAAACGTGCAATATTTTACATAGAAACGTGAAATATTTTACATAGAAACGTGAAATATTTTACATAGAAACGTGCCTTATTTTACATAGAAACGTGAAATATTTTACATAGAAACGTGCAATATTTTACATAGAAACGTGAAATATTTTACATAGAAACGTGCCTTATTTTACATAGAAACGTGAAATATTTTACATAGAAACGTGAAATATTTTACATAGAAACGTGAAATATTTTACATAGAAACGTGCAATATTTTACATAGAAACGTGAAATATTTTACATAGAAACGTGAAATATTTTACATAGAAACGTGCCTTATTTTACATAGAAACGTGAAATATTTTACATAGAAACGTGCAATATTTTACATAGAAACGTGCCTTATTTTACATAGAAACGTGAAATATTTTACATAGAAACGTGAAATATTTTACATAGAAACGTGCAATATTTTACATAGAAACGTGAAATATTTTACATAGAAACGTGAAATATTTTACATAGAAACGTGCCTTATTTTACATAGAAACGTGCAATATTTTACATAGAAACGTGCCTTATTTTACATAGAAACGTGAAATATTTTACATAGAAACGTGAAATATTTTACATAGAAACGTGCAATATTTTACATAGAAACGTGAAATATTTTACATAGAAACGTGAAATATTTTACATAGAAACGTGCCTTATTTTACATAGAAACGTGAAATATTTTACATAGAAACGTGAAATATTTTACATAGAAACGTGCCTTATTTTACATAGAAACGTGAAATATTTTACATAGAAACGTGCAATATTTTACATAGAAACGTGAAATATTTTACATAGAAACGTGCCTTATTTTACATAGAAACGTGAAATATTTTACATAGAAACGTGAAATATTTTACATAGAAACGTGAAATATTTTACATAGAAACGTGAAATATTTTACATAGAAACGTGAAATATTTTACATAGAAACGTGCAATATTTTACATAGAAACGTGAAATATTTTACATAGAAACGTGCCTTATTTTACATAGAAATGTGCAATATTTTACATAGAAACGTGCAATATTTTACATAGAAACGTGCAATATTTTACATAGAAATGTGCAATATTTTACATAGAAACGTGCAATATTTTACATAGAAACGTGAAATATTTTACATAGAAATGTGCAATATTTTACATAGAAACGTGCCTTATTTTACATAGAAATGTGCAATATTTTACATAGAAACGTGCAATATTTTACATAGAAACGTGAAATATTTTACATAGAAATGTGCAATATTTTACATAGAAACGTGCCTTATTTTACATAGAAATGTGCAATATTTTACATAGAAACGTGCAATATTTTACATAGAAACGTGAAATATTTTACATAGAAACGTGCCTTATTTTACATAGAAATGTGCAATATTTTACATAGAAATGTGCAATATTTTACATAGAAACGTGAAATATTTTACATAGAAACGTGAAATATTTTACATAGAAACGTGCCTTATTTTACATAGAAATGTGCAATATTTTACATAGAAATGTGCAATATTTTACATAGAAACGTGCAATATTTTACATAGAAACGTGAAATATTTTACATAGAAACGTGCCTTATTTTACATAGAAATGTGCAATATTTTACATAGAAACGTGAAATATTTTACATAGAAATGTGCAATATTTTACATAGAAATGTGCAATATTTTACATAGAAACGTGAAATATTTTACATAGAAATGTGCAATATTTTACATAGAAATGTGCAATATTTTACATAGAAACGTGCAATATTTTACATAGAAACGTGCAATATTTTACATAGAAATGTGCAATATTTTACATAGAAACGTGAAATATTTTACATAGAAATGTGCAATATTTTACATAGAAACGTGAAATATTTTACATAGAAATGTGCAATATTTTACATAGAAACGTGAAATATTTTACATAGAAATGTGCAATATTTTACATAGAAACGTGAAATATTTTACATAGAAATGTGCAATATTTTACATAGAAACGTGCAATATTTTACATAGAAACGTGCAATATTTTACATAGAAATGTGCAATATTTTACATAGAAATGTGCAATATTTTATATAGAAATGTGCAATATTTTAGAAATATCACACATTTTTACAGTAATGTTATGAGTGTCACTAAAACTAATGTCAGTCACATATAACCACATATAAGTCTGTAACATTCACATATACGTCTGTAACATTCACATATACGTCTGTAAGATTCACATATAAATCTGTAACATTCACATATAGGTATGTAACATTCACATATACGTCTGTAACATTCACATATACGTCTGTAACATTCACATATAGGTCTGTAACATTCACATATAGGTCTGTAACATTCACATTAACATTGTCTGTAAAACACTGGAATAATTCTTCAGATGCTTACATTAGACAGTGGATGCTCATACACGAGAACAAATGCTTACACAATGATTGCAAGTGCTTACACTGAGCAGTGAATACGCATACTGGACTACAAATGCTTACACAATGATTGAAGTGCTTACACTGAGCAGTGAATACGCATACTGGACTACAAATGCTTACACAATGATTGAAGTGCTTACACTGAGCAGTGAATACGCATACTGGACTACAAATGCTTACACAATGATTGAAGTGCTTACACTGAGCAGTGAATACGCATACTGGACTACAAATGCTTACAAAACAACGATTTTTAATAGTATAAATACATACCCATAAGAGTATACTAAGCAATTCCCTTGTGGGGGTCGATAGAGAGGATCATTACACAATTCCCAGCCTCCATCCGTTATTTTGCCCATTCTCTCTACACCACTGCACGTCACTTGTGGACTGTTAATGTAGCTGAAAATAAAGTCAATATTTCTAGACCACCCTCATATTTTAGAATTGAAATTAACCAACTTTTAAAACCACCGCCACCATGCAACTGCTGTAGCCACAACTATGCTAACATTTCTGCTATATTAAATCTCACAGTAATGACACTATAGCTGCTGTAGCCACAACTATACTAACATTTCTGCTATATTAAATCTCACAGTAATGACACTATAGCTGCTGTAGCCACAACTATGCTAACATTTCTGCTATATTAAATCTCACAGTAATGACACTATAGCTGCTGTAGCCACAACTATACTAACATTTCTGCTATATTAAATCTCACAGTAATGACACTATAGCTGCTGTAGCCACAACTATACTAACATTTCTGCTATTTTAAATCTCACAGTAATGACACTATAGCTGCTGTAGCCACAACTATACTAACATTTCTGCTATATTAAATCTCACAGTAATGACACTATAGCTGCTGCTGCCACAACTATACTAACATTTCTGCTATATTAAATCTCACAGTAATGACACTATAGCTGCTGTAGCCACAACTATACTAACATTTCTGCTATATTAAATCTCACAGTAATGACACTATAGCTGCTGTAGCCACAACTATGCTAACATTTCTGCTATATTAAATCTCACAGTAATGACACTATAGCTGCTGTAGCCACAACTATACTAACATTTCTGCTATATTAAATCTCACAGTAATGACACTATAGCTGCTGTAGCCACAACTATACTAACATTTCTGCTATTTTAAATCTCACAGTAATGACACTATAGCTGCTGTAGCCACAACTATACTAACATTTCTGCTATATTAAATCTCACAGTAATGACACTATAGCTGCTGCTGCCACAACTATACTAACATTTCTGCTATATTAAATCTCACAGTAATGACACTATAGCTGCTGTAGCCACAACTATACTAACATTTCTGCTATATTAAATCTCACAGTAAAGGAGGGAACACGAACTTCAAGCCCTGCCATGTTAGACACAGTAGTATAAGAAAGTGAAAATAAAGGCCCCAGTCAAACAAGAAGAACACAGAAGTAATTATTGTTTCAAAGAAACACACACCAACAAGATGAATATTAATATCAATGATGCAAAATTAAATCAAGAGGATAAAGCCGTGTTTTGACCACGTTTTAACATCAGATGGCCGGTGCTCCAATGAGATAAAGAACACGATAGCACAAACCAAATCACTTCAGAAAAATGAGAAACATTCAATGTGATGAAGTACTATCAATGTATAAGACATTCCGAGTAATAGGATGTTATATAGAACCAATATAACTGTATGGGCGTGAAGTATGGTCTAAATGTTGTGACTCGTTAAAAGTTAAACAAGATTTATAGTTATTAAGTTTGAAAAGTCTTGTTGACTTTTCAAGTGTCAAGCTGGACGCTCTTTCAAGTCAACAAGGCTTTTCAAACTTCATAACTATAAATTTTGTTTAACTTTGTAAGCCAACAAGGCTTTTCAAACTTCATGACTATAACTATTTGTTTAATGTTAAAAGTGTTACCTTCCGCGTTTCCTCCTTCTGGACGGGTTTTGTGGCCCTCTGTGGAATTTAAATGTATTTCTCTATGACCGCCACCCCCTTTCAAATCTCCATGGTCCCAGGAGCGGAGTACCATATGGCGCACGATGATAAAAACTGTTCTAAGTAATGTGTATGAAGTGTGCTTTTGTGGGGGGGGGGGGGGCTTTAACAATTGTTATTGAAAAGGGTGTTGGGGTGGTGCTAGTTCAGTTAGTATTGATAATCACTGATATAAGTTTTCTAATGACGTATGACCATAAGCTATTTTGGAGGTCGCTGCTCATGTAGCACTGCCACCCCTACCTCATAAGTTTCAGTAACTGCTTCTGCCGTCGCCCCCCCCCCCCCCACGCATCAACTAAGTTTGCCTTCTCCTCTTCCAATGACCACAATTAACCCAACATTAAGTGCATTTATTACTGTCCCTTTTAATATTTGATAAACAGCTTCCAGTGTTTGTTTACGTGTGCAAGCTGAGCAGCGCTTCGTGACGTAGACACATTATGTGTACTAGAAATACAAATATTTAATATGAAGTGACGAGCATTAGTCTAATCTGACCTTTCCAGTGTGCAATTCTCTCTCTCTCTCTCTCTCTCTCTCTCTCTCCCACACACACGTTTGCTGCGCCAGTCAGTGGAAAATGTAATTTAGGATCTTTTACAAAGACAGAAATTTCAGCAGATTCTAGATATTTTCCAGGCCACACTGTACTTTTAAGGAATAGTAAATATTTTTTTCATGTGAAGTCTTGGGTATGAACGAAAGCTCTGATGAAATCTAGAATTACACACAAAAAACAAGAGCTTTATCGGTTAAATTCCTCGAATTGAAGAAACATGACAAAAGAATATGACACATATTGAAGAAACATGTACAAGAATATGACACATATTGAAGAAACATGTACAAGAATATGACACATATTGACGAAATAATGAGACGAAGTACATACCAAAAAGATCGTAAAGTTATGAGTCTCAGATGAGAAACTACTTGAAATATAAATTAGAGATCCAGCATAAAGAACATAAAAAATAGGCACGAGAATCTGAGATCATTGTTTACCTTGATGGAGTTGTAAATCTGAGATCATTGTTTACCTTGATGGAGTTGTAAATCTGAGATCATTGTTTACCTTGATGGAATTGTAAATCTGAGATCATTGTTTACCTTAAATGGAATTGTAAATCTGAGATCATTGTTTACCTTGATGGAGTTGTAAATCTGAGATCATTGTTTACCTTGATGGAATTGTAAATCTGAGATCATTGTTTACCTTGATGGAATTGTAAATCTGGGATCATTGTTTACCTTGATGGAATTGTAAATCTGAGATCATTGTTTACCTTGATGGAATTGTAAATCTGAGATCATTGTTTACCTTGATGGAGATGTAAATTTGAGATCATTGTTTACCTTGATGGAATTGTAAATCTGAGATCATTGTTTACCTTGATGGAATTGTAAATCTGAGATCATTGTTTACCTTGATGGAGTTGTAAATCTGAGATCATTGTTTACCTTGATGGAGTTGTAAATCTGAGATCATTGTTTACCTTGATGGAGTTGTAAATCTGAGATCATTGTTTACCTTGATGGAGTTGTAAATCTGAGATCATTGTTTACCTTGATGGAGTTGTAAATCTGAGATCATTGTTTACCTTGATGGAGTTGTAAATCTGAGATCATTGTTTACCTTGATGGAGTTGTAAATCTGAGATCATTGTTTACCTTGATGGAATTGTAAATCTGAGATCATTGTTTACCTTGATGGAATTGTAAATCTGAGATCATTGTTTACCTTGATGGAGTTGTAAATCTGAGATCATTGTTTACCTTGATGGAGTTGCAAATCTTGCCTGAAACGCAGATGCTTGATGAGATACGTGATGTCAGCTCTGACATTATATTCAGAATGAGTTACGAGTTACGAGTTATTTAAGTAAGTTGACGAGCTCGCAATTTCAGGCGAAAAAATAAATGGTTAAAGTACCCTTTTCAACTAACCCTAACCCAAACTTCCACTATTTAGAGGGAAGTAGATCGGAGAACGGAATATCTTGTCATAGTTTACAGATTGACAGAGATAAATACGTCTTTCGGTCTCTGACACATCTGACTTCAACATGGCTTTTGTTGTTACTATGACATATGGTTGGACAGTTAATTCTAATAGAAACATCTTTAAACTCCCCTTACTACATGCATGGCAGGGTTACAGTGTTGTTATTATTTGTTTTGCGACCATGGCAAAACAGAGCGATAATAATGATGATGATGTAAATAAAATACATTGTTTACAAAAAATAGGATGCAAATAATAAGCATACCTGTGGTAGAACACCTGTAGATCCATGTGGGACATTTTATGCAGATCATCAACAGATGGGACCGGGTTAACCACAGGCGCAGCGGTCAAGTGTACAATTGGAAGAGATGTAACCTGTACAGGCCCTGTTGTGCTATTTGAAGTATGCTCATCCTGAAACATGACGTTTTGTACATTACCAGTAACTTACAAAGACAGTATTACACTGTTATCTCTTTGTTTGTTTGTTTGTTTTTCGTTCGCTCCATTGTAACCATCACGGATATCCGTGCGATTTCCGCCGGGAGCGTGATTACGTTGTGCCACCGTTATGCGCCTTGTAGGCCTAGCACATCCGATTTCGGCATTTATCTCTTAGTAATATCCTTCATGTTTACATGCAACCTTTATCTTATAATAATATCTTGATGTTTAGGGAACTTTCATATGACAAAAATATCTTGATGTTTAGGAAACTTTTCTTTTACTATAATCTTTTCTTTTACTCCGCTGTGCTATGGCCGTGTTTGTTCAGGATGTCCCTGACGTTTTCTATCCATCTTTTTCGTGGTCTTCCTCTGGTTTTGTACCCTGATCACATTTGGTTATATGTCTGTACGGGTAACGTGTCATGATGTATTCTCATAATGTGACCAAACCACTTGATCTGCTGCCTTTCTATGTATTTTGTGCAATGTGTTATACCTATTCGTTCCCTGATGTCTTCATTTCGTTATCTATCAAGCCTGGTGACATCTGCAGCTTTCTTCAAGCATTTCATCTCACATGTCACTATCTTTCTGTAATGTGAAGATGAGAGAGACCAGGTTTGGCACTGGTAACACAGTGTTGGTAGGAATATACTGTAGATCATTTGTCTCTTAACTTCCATCTCGATCTTGGGGTGAAGAAGTAGTGGTGACAGTTGGTATGTTACTGTAGTCAAAAGTGACCACCCACAAAAAAAATATATATGCTGAACTTGGATGTGTCGGGTATATATTACAATCAAGTTGTAAGCCATTCATTCCTTTTTCTATGTATTCTTCTTCTTCTTCTTCTTCTGCGTTCATTCTCAAACTCCTGCAGATTAGCAGGATGTAGTCCGGAGAACGGAATGCTTTGTGTCATGGTTTACAGCATTGCTGTGATATCTGCGCCTTTCGGCCTAACACATCCGACTTCAGCGTGGCTTTGGGTCACTGACCCTATATGGGATGGGACAGCCAACTCCATCCCATAACCTCCTTAGTCGCCTTTTACGACATGCATGGAAGGTATCATCTTCTTCTTCTTCAGTATTCCCTCTCAAACTCCTGCAAATAAGCAGAATGTGGTCCGGAAAACAAAATGTATTGTGTCACGGCTTAATAGCTCCGCTGCAATATCTGTGTCTTTGTGTATTTTGGCCGGACACATTTGACTTCAGCACCGCTTCAGGCTCACTTTGATCATATATGGAATGGAACAGCCAATCCACCCCATAACATCTTCAGTTGTCTCATATGACATGCATGGAAAGTAAACAGTGTTGCTATTATTTGCTCAATTTTCAGGCCCCGTCAGTACATTTTATTTAAATTCGGTTATGACTACATCAAATTAATTGAAATGACGAACGAACACAGAAGAAGAATATTGTAGTGAAATGATGAACGAACACAGAAGAAGAATGTTGTAGTGAAATGATGAACACACACAGAAGAAGAATGTTGTACATACTGACAGCAGATACTGGGGCTTACCGGGAAAGTAACACACTCGAAAACAACATATCCCCCCCCCCAAGTGTCATACATTATTCAGCTCTGTGAAGAACGACATGTATCTATAGATGAAGATCTGTCTACATGAATCTATCCAACTGCAACAATGAGTACGGGTATGTTTCAGCTCTGTGAAGAACAACAATGAGTACGGGTATGTTTGAAATAATGTCTAAACAGGATTTTTATCTATTTATATAAAAAATTATGCATGAAAATATTAGATTTTAAATCCGATTTGATCTATTTAGGGGCTAATAAATGGTGTCAACAATTAGTGCGGGGGGGGGGGGGGGGAGGAGGAGAAGAAGAAAAATTGAAAAAAAATTGTTAACGTAATTTATAGATAGATCTTATATTAACAACAATGTTTGAAAGTACTAAATTCTGGATTTGATTTGATCAAACTATATCACCAACTGTGTTTGAAAGTACTAAATTCTGGACTTGATTTGATCAAACTATATCACGAACTGTGTTTGAAAGTACTAAATTCTGGACTTGATTTGATCAAACTATATCACGAACTGTGTTTGAAAGTACTAAATTCTGGACTTGATTTGATCAAACTATATCACGAACTGTGTTTGAAAGTACTAAATTCTGGACTTGATTTGATCAAACTATATCACGAACTGTGTTTGAAAGTACTAAATTCTGGACTTGATTTGATCAAACTATATCACGAACTGTGTTTGAAAGTACTAAATTCTGGATTTGATTTGATCAAATTATATCACGAACTGTGTTTGAAAGCACTAAATTCTGGACTTGATTTGATCAAACTATATCACGAACTGTGTTTGAAAGTACTAAATTCTGGACTTGATTTGATCAAACTATATCACGAACTGTGTTTGAAAGTACTAAATTCTGGACTTGATTTGATCAAACTATATCACGAACTGTGTTTGAAAGTACTAAATTCTGGACTTGATTTGATGAAACTATATCACGAACTGTGTTTGAAAGTACTAAATTCTGGACTTGATTTGATCAAACTATATCACGAACTGTGTTTGAAAGTACTAAATTCTGGACTTGATTTGATCAAACTATATCACGAACTGTGTTTGAAAGTACTAAATTCTGGACTTGATTTGATCAAACTATATCACGAACTGTGTTTGAAAGTACTAAATTCTGGACTTGATTTGATCAAACTATATCACGAACTGTGTTTGAAAGTACTAAATTCTGGACTTGATTTGATCAAACTATATCACGAACTGTGTTTGAAAGTACTAAATTCTGGATTTGATTTGATCAAACTATATCACGAACTGTGTTTGAAAGCACTAAATTCTGGACTTGATTTGATCAAACTATATCACGAACTGTGTTTGAAAGTACTAAATTCTGGACTTGATTTGATCAAACTATATCACGAACTGTGTTTGAAAGTACTAAATTCTGGACTTGATTTGATCAAACTATATCACGAACTGTGTTTGAAAGTACTAAATTCTGGACTTGATTTGATCAAACTATATCACGAACTGTGTTTGAAAGTACTAAATTCTGGACTTGATTTGATCAAACTATATCACGAACTGTGTTTGAAAGTACTAAATTCTGGACTTGATTTGATCAAACTATATCACGAACTGTGTTTGAAAGTACTAAATTCTGGACTTGATTTGATCAAACTATATCACGAACTGTGTTTGAAAGTACTAAATTCTGGACTTGATTTGATCAAACTATATCACGAACTGTGTTTGAAAGTACTAAATTCTGGACTTGATTTGATCAAACTATATCACGAACTGTGTTTGAAAGTACTAAATTCTGGATTTGATTTGATCAAATTATATCACGAACTGTGTTTGAAAGCACTAAATTCTGGACTTGATTTTATCAAACTATATCACGAACTGTGTTTGAAAGTACTAAATTCTGGACTTGATTTGATCAAACTATATCACGAACTGTGTTTGAAAGTACTAAATTCTGGATTTGATTTGATCAAATTATATCACGAACTGTGTTTGAAAGCACTAAATTCTGGACTTGATTTGATCAAACTATATCACGAACTGTGTTTGAAAGTACTAAATTCTGGACTTGATTTGATCAAACTATATCACGAACTGTGTTTGAAAGTACTAAATTCTGGACTTGATTTGATCAAACTATATCACGAATTGTGTTTGAAAGTACTAAATTCTGGACTAGATTTGATCAAACTATATCACAAACTGTGTTTGAAAGTACTAAATACTGGACTTGATTTGATCAAACTATATCACGAACTGTGTTTGAAAGTACTAAATTCTATACATGATTTTCATACAATTACATCAATGAACTACGAAAGTATTAGCTTCTTTAGCGGACTACATCACATGAAGAACCAACAAACCTCTGAATGTTTACCATCGTCAGATGCTTGAAACACAGCGATTGTTTCACGTAACGTGGAGATACTGTGACCTTTGTACTGCAGGATAACTATTGCCATCAGTACAAGGGTACATGCTGTGATAATTAGGCACTTGAACCGGCGAATCATGGAGGCTGTAGTACCACTGCTGTGGATGGCAGTGTATTCCTGTATTGATTTATGGAATAACGAAGAATTAATAACTATAGAATAATAGAGTATTAATTAATTACTGAGTATTTTATTACATCATAATTTTACAATATTTCTGTATCGGTCTTCTGCTCAAGAGGTCGTGGGTTCGAATCCTGCTCATGTGGGGGGGGGGTCTTGTTTATATTTTTTTCATAGCTCCATGGGGACTATCGCGTAAAGCTACAGAGTTAAGTACTATGTGATATTCTTGGCAGACAGCATGCCTCTTCGTTGAGAGAGATGGGGAAATTCGAATAGAATGAAGGCAATTCAATACACTTTTTCAACCCTTGACATTATTTACTTGAAACAGCCTAGGTTGCATCGTCCATACTGAATACAATATGGAAAAGTAGATTAAGTATTGCAGAGAAGATTTATATATATAAATATTTAATAAAACAACGTAATCCCGTTATAGCGCATAAAATTTAATTTTCCATTTATAATACTTTTTCAAAGTCCTTAAATGAGTTTATTCGTTGTTGTATATAACTGTATATAACGACTGCGATTATTATATACATTTTCCATCGGTCTGTACCAATTTGTTATATAGTTTCACTGTACTTTTTCTTTTGTACAAAATTGTGAGATTTGTCACTTACAAAGGACGTGGAGAGAAGAATACAGGTTTTGAAAACAAAATGTTACAGATGATGGTTGCCCATCCATTATACACATCATGTTGTTCGTCCATCACAAGTGATGATGACCATTTGTTATATCCACTTTTGAAAATTCAATTTTAGTTATGTCCTTGATTATGAGTTCGTAGATGGCTAATGAGCCCTATTCGAGCTGTAAATGTCCTTGTACAGTTCGGACATGGAATTACGACTGTAGACGGATTACGGCCAACAGATCATACAGATCATACATATACGTTACATATCATACATATACGTTAGAAACATAATAAATGTTCCCGTCAGGTAAACAATAACATCTCTTGGCAGTGGAGACACGTCACAAACTTGTGATTTTGTCTCGTGGTGAGGCATGATTCCCTTTCCAAGATTATCCCGCAGAGAAAAAAAGCTGAGAGATGGAGTAGAAAATGACAACGGAAAGTATGCATTGATAATATTAAATACCGACCGGGTTTAAGAATACCCAGTCATACAAAATACTGAGAACAGAGAGGCATAGCGGTATTTTTGTGTTGACATTCCAAAGCTGGCACACCTAAGAATCTAAAGGCTATGGGTTTGATTACTGATGAGAATTGTATAATAACGATTAAAATACATTTTGTATGAATTTGACCAGCATTTTCAATATATTCTTCAAATTGTGACCTTGTAAAATAAACAATTTCAGACTGGCCTTTATACGGAGAATTCGATATTAAGATTGCTGCGAGTAGGGCTGAGAGTTTGAGGGACAAGTTTGAAATATTTTATACTAGAGAAAACAAAAACAAAAGCTTGAAACGGGGTAATGAAGTTTTGCTAATAAGTAGACATACACACAAATCGAGCCCAGCAGCTGTTTGTACTGTAGTCGGTAATGAAGTTTTGCTAATAAGTAGACAACACACTAATAATCACACACACAAATCGAGCCCAGCAGCTGTAAACAGTAGAGTGATGTTCCAGCAGATGTGTGTACAGTAGGGGAACGTTACAGCAGATATGTGTACAGTAGGGGAACGTTACAGCAGATATGTGTACAGTAGGGGAACGTTACAGCAGATATGTGTACAGTAGGGGAACGTTACAGCAGATGTGTGTACAGTAGGGGAACGTTACAGCAGATATGTGTACAGTAGGGGAACGTTACAGCAGATATGTGTACAGTAGGGGAACGTTACAGCAGATATGTGTACAGTAGGGGAACGTTACAGCAGATATGTGTACAGTAGGGGAACGTTACAGCAGATATGTGTACAGTAGGGGAACGTTACAGCAGATATGTGTACAGTAGGGGAACGTTACAGCAGATATGTGTACAGTAGTGGAACGTTACAGCAGATGTGTGTACAGTAGGGGAACGTTACAGCAGATATGTGTACAGTAGGGGAACGTTCCAGCAGATGTGTGTACAGTAGGGGAACGTTACAGGAGATATGTGTACAGTAGGGGAACGTCCCAGCAGATGTGTGTACAGTAGGGGAACGTCCCAGCAGATGTGTGTACAGTAGGGGAACGTCCCAGCAGATGTGTTCCCTTGCCGAATAGCTGCATGTAGTTCAGACGATAATCAAAAATCGTTGTCGGAAAGGGTGGGGGGGGGGGGGCGTTGTGTGGCTCGGTTTTACACACGCAAACACAGGGGCAACACGTGAACAAGACTGGAAGGGGGGGGGGAGGACGCAAATATAATCCCGTCCTTCCCAAGGGGAAGTCACTCATCGCGAGGCGGATACATTACATGGTGAATTATTTCTGTGTCTTACGACCCGACACCTCCAAGTTCAGAAGGAAATATTTGAACCAATTTGATCTTCTAAACGATAAAGTAGCCACTCCGACACCTACTTCTCCTTAGTCGCCTCTTACAACATGCAAAGCAGGTCATAGTGTTACTATTATATGCAAATCCCCGGAGATAATGTGTAGTGTTTGACCCTCACCCATACCTATTTAAAAATATATTAATACAGCGTGACATTTAGAAACAAGCAACAAATTAGTAATAGAAAACAATCAAAACATTAGTACTAGAAAACAAATTAGCAAAACATTAGTACTAGAAAATAAGCAAAACATTAGTACTAGAAAACAAGCAAAAAAGTAGTGTTAGAAAACAAGCAAAGCATTAGCACTAGAAAACAAGCAAAACATTAGTACTAGAAAATAAGCAAAACATTAGTACTAGAAAACAAGCAAAAAAGTAGTGTTAGAAAACAAGCAAAGCATTAGCACTAGAAAACAAGCAAAACATTAGTACTAGAAAACACGCAAAACATTAACGCTAGAAAACAAGCAAAACATTAGTACTAGAAAATAAGCAAAACATTAGTACTAGAAAACAAGCAAAAAAGTAGTGTTAGAAAACAAGCAAAACATTAGCACTAGAAAACAAGCAACAAATTAGTACTAGAAAACAAGCAAAACATTAGTACTAGAAAACAAGCAAAACAGAGGGGAAAATGCTTCATATCAAATTTAATCGGGTTTTCCCAAATAGGGACTAGCACATATGTGTGTCATGTTTGTTTCCTGCGGTTTATTGTATTGATGTAATATAACTTTTGCATTGACCGGTTACTGTATCAACAATATGTAGACTTATTTTAAACTTAAGAGAAACTTAGGAGATACCAGAAATTCCATGATTGTTTTCTATTAATGACTTGCAAAATCGAATTTCATTCGGCTATTAGTCCGGATCTGTGGCAGAGTGGTGCAGGGTTTGTCTGTTACGGCTAAGGTACAGAGTTCGATCCCCGCCACAGGCAGTTGTGCATTCGGACAGTTCACAAAGCACTGGCAAACTACTGAACGTATTTATATTGTCTAGAAAATCACTTCAGCCAAAAAATTCTGGGTTGATAGCCACGTCCTGAATAGGATATACTACCAATTATATTATACATAATTACGACAGTGCCCATTTATGTTAAAAATGTGAAGCCAAATTGATTTATATATATAATAAATATTTGTATTAACACAGTTTTTGAGCAGCAGACTGTTAGACTGATATTATTGCTGCAGTCATGAATGAGCCCTAGATTTTGCAGAAATAATTAAAGTACAGTGATAGTAAGGTACTTGAGACAGTTTGGCAAATGATAGTAAAGTACATAAGGATAGTTTGGCAACTGATAGTAAAGTACATTAGGCCAGTTTGGCAAATGATGCCGTAAAGTGCAAATAGTGCAGATTTGGTTTTTATGTTCATGTAAGCATGAACACCAAAATTGCACTAAATAAAACGATCATTATACCATCAATATGCTACCAATGTCAAACGTGGACACTAACAACATAATTCAATTGAAAACATGTTTTAGCAGAAATGACTTATCTAATTAACTAACATAGCAGAATTCTCGGAGTAACAATAAGAGACATAATCAGAAACTAAAGCATTAGAAGACTAACACAGGCAATGCCAAATCTGGATTACATCAGAAGAAACAGATTAAGTGATTGTCCCATGGTTATAGACTACCATCCGACAGTGCCCCTGAGAAAGCATTTGCACACGCAGTTGCGTCTGTGGGTCTCACCAATGGCTCACAAGACAAACCAAACATGCAACAGAAAACCTTAGTAGATGACATGCCTTTATATTAATGTTATCTTCTTATAGAAGCATCATGGCACGTTATCTATACAATCCCGTAGTCGTAACCTTCGATAACAGTTACCATGTTGTTCCGACAGGCCGACGTTGTGATTGAACTAGTTACGGGCACTGCGTGTGTGGGCGGAACAACAAAGCAACCTGTTGCAAGGGCCAGAGTTGTGCCCTGATGTCGACGTCTGTTTCGGAGAATTATACTCGGAATACCATCGAGTCGAATGGCTGCTGGAACAGAGGGCGGAACACTTATGGGAATGTCCCACGTGCCGTGAGGCCAGTATTCTCCTCAAGACTCAAGCATTACTATGCAGACAATATGTATTCAAAACCATGGCAGAACTTACAGATGGATTACAGAAATAAAGGAGTCAACGAGAACAAACATATATGAAGCACACAAAAAGCCATCTCCAGAGAACCCTTCTATCACTGACGCTGCAAGGCATATAGGGGTATAAAACGAAAAGAAAATATATGGTAAAGTAAAGTAGATTGTAAAGTAGATTGTAATGTATATTGTAAAGTAGATTGTAAGGTATACTGTAAAGTAGATTGTAAGGTATATTGTAAAGTAGATTGTAAAGTAGATTGTAAGGTAGATTGTAAAGTAGATTGTAAAGTAGATTGTAAGGTAGATAGTAACGTAGATTGCAAAGTAGATTGTAAAGTAGATTGTAAGGTATATTGTAAGTAGATTGTAAGGTAGATAGTAAAGTAGATTGCAAAGTAGATTGTGAAGTAGATAGTAAAGTAGATTGTAAAGTAGATTGTAAAGTAGATTCTTTCTGAAAGTGTATTTCCGGTATAGGAAAGCCTGACAGTAGAGTTGGGCCAGGACTGCCATCGTTGCCGCTTTTTTGCCTGAACCCATGGGGTACGGTGCCAGTTTTTCTCTTCGCGAGCGTGTTTCTGGTATAGGAAGGCTCGACATTATAGTTAGGTCAGGTCTTCTTGCTTTGCCGGACGCCCATGATTGGGTCTGGGTCTCTGCCTATAAGGAGTACAGGTAACTAGAAGCTCGTCTCGAGCAAACAGAGCTTGTAGCTCCCATTTGCTTTTCACTTTCTATTTGCAGTTGGCGCTGCCCTCTGGCGCTCTTCTGCCCTTTCATTGTACTCAGTATAAAAACTATTCATCTCTCGTCATGCATCTACTGTTTTGTGTATTTTTCATTGGCCGTCCCTCCAATGTTAGGACTGGACTGACTAGCGTCACTGTATGTCGACAATGTGCCCCATGTGTTGGTGCTGATGGTGTTGGAGATATTGTCTGTCTAGTGATATACTCATAATTTTCTCTAACTCAACATTTTATGTACTCATAGTTTTCCCTACCTCAACAAGTTATGTACTCATAGTTTTCCCTAACATGCCATGTTACGTACTCATAATTTTCCCTAACTCACCAAGTTATGTACTCATAATTTTCCCTAACTCACCAAGTTATGTACTCATAGTTTTCCATAACTCACCAAGTTATGTACTCATAGTTTTCCCTACCTCAACAAGATATGTACTCATAGTTTTCCCTAACATGCCATGTTACGTACTCATAATTTTCCCTAACTCACCAAGTTATGTACTCATAATTTTCCCTAATTCACCAAGTTATGTACTCATAATTTTCCCTAATTCACCAAGTTACGTACTCATAATTTTCCCTAACTCACCAAGTTATGTACTCATAATTTTCCCTAATTCACCAAGTTATGTACTCATAGTTTTCCCTAACTCACCAAGTTATGTACTCATAATTTTCCCTAACTCACCAAGTTATGTACTCATAATTTTCCCTAATTCACCAAGTTATGTACTCATAGTTTTCCCTAACTCACCAAGTTATGTACTCATAATTTTCCCTAACTCACCAAGTTATGTACTCATAATTTTCCCTAATTCACCAAGTTATGTACTCATAGTTTTCCATAACTCACCAAGTTATGTACTCATAGTTTTCCCTAACTCACCAAGTTATGTACTCATTTTCACCTGTACAGACTGCAGAAGTAACTATTTCGAGATTTGTGACATCATTTTTGATGTTTAAATCCTCTAAACCAGGTGTTTCCAAATCTTTTTTTTTATTACCATGCCCCCACCAGACTTTCTAAATTTCCAATTCCCCCACCCCCCCCCGGAACATATACATATTTTTAAATATTTAAAAATAGAATTATACCCCCCTGAATCCTCACCCCCCCCCACAATCAAATCCCCCTACCCCACCCGTGCTCATCAATGTTTATCATTGGCTAGCGACGCATATCATATGGAATAAGATTATTCGAAAGAGCTAAGATTGCCTCTCGTGGTGACACAGAGTGTCGATGTTTAAAGGAAGTGTAGTGAATAATTATATGTTACAAATACCTACTTAGTTAGTTAGTTAGTTTGTTCCTTTCGTGCCGCAAGCGACACATAGGGCAGAGGTTTTGGTTCTCCATATGATGCGGTTTGCTGCCTGCAGCTTTAGTTCCTGTATGGTCTTACAGCCTATTAATTCCCCTACTACTAATAATAAATGGATGATAAAAACAATTTACAATAAAATGAATAAGAACGAAAACGGTTGACGTTTCGATCTAAGATCTTCATACGACCGAACATATGATAAAAACAGAATATCGAATATTCGTTTGAAGGTCTGTTTCCATAGCAGATTTTGACATCATCCAGTGTTCTAGGGCAGTTTCCTTATTCTGTGCAACAACAAACGATATCAACATTGCATGAGATTTTTTCCAGGATCTCCGGTCTGACATTATATTCCCGTTATCAGCTTGCCAGATCCAGGAACACGCCACATCATCCAGACTTTACCCAGCCAGTAGAGTTCTCATAACGACAAAATCAATGACTTCAAACAAGAAAAGAAACAGCACAAATGTCATATAATGTTATCTTATCCGCTAGAGAGCTCCACTGTAAAGTACATAATCAAAGGAATAAGTTCAGCGTTACATGCTCATTTATAATGGAATGAATGTGAGTCAGCAGTAGACCTCTGCACTATTTGATAAATATAATAATAATAATAGCAATAATAATAATAATAGTACTATGTTAAACAATACATTTACGTCGAACAAATACAAGATGGAACAAATCTACGCACCCACAAAAAATCTTTATGAATATAAGGGCAAATACAGAATAAAACAATAATATAC
Source organism: Meghimatium bilineatum (assembly GCA_034231615.1). NCBI lineage: Eukaryota > Metazoa > Mollusca > Gastropoda > Stylommatophora > Philomycidae > Meghimatium > Meghimatium bilineatum. The sequence continues at coordinate 11,253,623 of CM067308.1, forward strand.
GCGAAAACTACATAAGCAAAAGAAGAATGCTTAATATAATTCAAGGTGCATTCCATTCCATGTTCATGGTTAAAATGGCCTGCAGCGCCGTAGTGAGAAATACACCAATCATATGGAGCTGATATGAAGATTTTCAAAGCACTAAAGAAAAACATGTTAACCCCATCTATCGCTAGAAATGCGCAATCCCATCTGCTGAACCACAAAGGTTGTCCACATGTGGTTGTAACTGCTTGTGCACGTGACAACTCAAGATATTTTTGTGTGTAAAGAAATATTTAAAAATATTTTTAAAATAAAACAAATTTAAGTAAAGCAAACGGTCTCGCATTGCTCTCGTGCGAACCCAGGGTTAGTAGATAAACAAAAGTACCTCCTCGTGGTGCACCTCGGAAACAGAAATACAGCTGCTCTAGCTGTATTCCTGGCCAACACTTTTAGGCTCCTGTCCGTGAGTGTGGAGTGAGTGTGGAGTGAGTTTGGAGTGAGTGTGGAGGCTGTAGACAGAATGAGATTTGACTGCACAGACAAGTAATATCTCCGACATCTCTATGCCAACAACACATACAGTGTCAATGTTTGTCGACACACAGCGACGCAAGAAAGTCCGGTCGGAGCATTGGAAGGGCGGCCAATGCAAATGACATGAAAATGCAGATATATGGTGAGAGATGAAAAGATAACATACTGGAGTACAAAGAGAGGGCAGCACAGCACCAGAGGATAGCGCAACGTACAATGATAAAGGTAAAAACGTTTCAAGGAAATTGGAACTACACGTTCTGTAAGCTCAAGACAAACTTCTAGTTACCGGTGATCCTTATGGGCAGAGACCCAATAGCGGGCGCTCGGTCAATAAGGCAGCTGGGGCCCAACTCTGCTGTGGAGTCTTTCCTATACCGGAAACATGCTCGCTTGAAATATACCGGAAAGATGTTATTCTCTTGGCCACTGTTTTGTGAACAAAATAGTTTTTGTTAATATTAATTCAACACAACTAGTGACTCACGTAAAAACAACAAAAACAACAACATGCTGATGATTTTTTAACTGTTGCTAGTATATATGAACCACATTCTTAACGAATAAGTCAACAACACACACCCCCTCCCCCCTCACGTAAAATAAGCGAATGTGTCATTGGTCAGCTAATGCAGAACCGGAAGTTGTCTATAAACGATCAACTTTCCGGGAAAGTTGGGAATATGTCACTGTGACCAAGATTTACGTCTTAATATACTACGCTGAATCAGTAGGTAAGTAGTTAATGAGTTTGCCTTTCATTTGGAAAAATGTGCCTTTTTAACCAACGGACAAAGTCCAGTTAGGTTATATCAGGACACACTACCATAAAATATTAGAGGTAACAAAGACCCCAAGGAGTATCTTATACCCAAAGATATCATTACACCGAATAAGTGAAATAGTTACACCCCTCAAATCGGACAAGTCCATGTTCTGCAACAAGTGAAGTTTAATTTGGTTATATTTTTTAAATTATATTCAATGTGGTTATATCAGTGACCGCAACAAATTATGAAGGTGGAAGGTAGATTCTACCATGACTAACAAAGAATATAAGACATTGTATGATACAGTTGTTTAGAGATTCATATAGATTAGATATATCTATATTGTGATAGAGGAAATACACTGCGTGTACTCAGAGATTCCTATTGAGTAGATTTATCTATATTGTGACAGAGGGAATACATTGCAATTAGAGATTCCTATTGACTAGATGTATCTATAATCAGAGGGAATACACTACAATTAGAGATTTCTATTGACTCGATGTATCTATATTGTGACAGAGGGAATTCACTGCAATCAGAGATTCCTATTGACTAGATGTATCTATAGACAGAGGGAATTCGCTGCAGTTACTCAGAGATTTCTATTGACTAGATGTATCTATATTGTGACAGAGGGAATACACTGTAGTTACTCAGAAATTCCTATTGATTAGATGTATCTATATTATGACAGAGGGACTAACTGCAATTAGAGATTCCTATTGACTAGATGTATCTATATTGTGACAGAGGCAATACACTGCAGTTACTCAGAGATTCCTATTGATTGGATGTATCTATATTATGACAGAGGGAATAACTGCAATTAGAGATTCCTATTGACTAGATGTACCGATATTATGACAGAGGGAATACGCTGCAATTACTATGAGACTCCTATTGACTAGATGTATCTATAGACAGAGGGAATACACTACAATTAGAGATTCCTATTGACTAGATGTATCTATAGACAGAGGGAATACACTACAGTTAGAGATTCCTATTGACTAGATGTACCGATATTATGACAGAGGGAATACACTACAATTATAGACTCCTATTGACTAGATGCATCTATATTATGAATGAAGATGTCATACATCTCACAATTATAACTTACGTAAAGCACCGGTTTTTAAGAACGTTCCACTTAGGACACGACGGATTATCACTTACAAGTATAACTTACGTAGAACACAGGTTTTCAGAGCGTTCCACTTAGACACGACGGACTATCACTTACAAATATAACTGTATCTTTCGGGGGAAATCGTAGAGCAGTGGTTCTCGTCATTTTTTCGTTAGTGGCCTCCGATCGACACACATTTTCTCCTATGTCCCCACTGGGACATTAAAAAAAAGAGTTTCAACTTTCGTCAAAGGTTATTGTTTACATCATCAAATATCTTCTAAAATTTACCACACGGGTACATGAACCCGTTTCACAATTTCCAACGTTTTTTTTCCCGTACTCCCTCCCATCCGCAGGTGCCACATAGCTCACGTTGAGAAACTGTGATGTATATTTGTGATTCTTCATCTTTTTTGGCAATTGCCCTTTTGGGGAACATTTATTTTAGTGCTTCCCTTGCTCCCTTAAAAAGGTTATTGGATTATTTCGCGAGCCACCGTTTTAATGCTTTTTTTCTTTATAAATCTTGTTTACCGTTAAAATAGTTATCATCGCGTGGAAGTTTATCGTTCAAATAGTTATCATCACGTGGTAGTTTATCGATAAATAGTTATCATCACGTGGAAGTTTATCGACAAATAGTTATTGTCGCTTGGCAGTAAATTTTTCAACTCTCCACCCCCCCCTCACCCGAAGTCTGTGGCTCCCAGCGGAGAGCGGGAGCGTTGGGAGCAACTAGTTTATAGAGTATAAATGTTTAACAAGAGAGACAAGGTACCAGCTTGATCAGTGGACCCTGTTGACCACTGATGAAGTAAACACACTGAAATATTGTACAATTCGTTTCAAATGCTAGTGATTTTCTAGAACTTAGGTATAACACACGTTTTGTCGCAGTTTTACGATGACTAATAGACTATAGGACTATGTGGTACCTATTAGTGATCTTCTAGTAGCTTTTTCTGCAGGCAAACAATACTTTAAAACCCAGAACACCACTGTCTGCAAGCCACAAGGAATATCAGCAAACACATATACCTGCTGCAGAATACTGCGCATCTATGAGTCTACTGCAGAATACTGCGCATCTATGAGTCTACTGCAGAATACTGCGAATCTATGAGTCTACTGCAGAATACTATGCATCTATGAGTGCTGCAGAATACTGCGCATCTATGAGTGCGGCAGAATACTGCGAATCTATGAGTGCTGCAGAATACTGCGAATCTATGAGTGCTGCAGAATACTGCGCATCTATGAGTCTACTGCAGAATACTGCGCATCTATGAGTGCTGCAGAATACTGCGCATCTATGAGTCTACTGCAGAATACTGCGCATCTATGAGTCAACTGCAGAATACTGCGCATCTATGAGTCTACTGCAGAATATTGCGCATCTGTGAGTCTACTGCAGAATACTGCGCATCTATGAGTCTACTGCAGAATACTGCGCATCTGTGAGTCTACTGCAGAATACTGCGCATCTATGAGTCTACTGCAGAATACTGCGCATCTATGAGTCTACTGCAGAATACTGCGCATCTATGAGTCTACTGCAGAATACTGCGCATCTATGAGTCTACTGCAGAATACTGCGCATCTGTGAGTCTACTGCAGAATACTGCGCATCTATGAGTCTACACATAATGTTTGTCAATGTGTTTAGTATCTGCACAATATTTTGTAACTGGTGAGAGAGATATTGTCACAGAAGAGAGAGATAGTGTCACAGAAGAGAGAGATAATGTCACAGAAGAGAGAGATAATGTCACAGAGGAGAGAGATATTGTCACAGGTGAGAGATAATGTCACAGGTGTGCGATACATTGTGCATATCTCTTGTTTATTGTCTGCTCACTATGGATTAGTACCCTCATACAGCCAGTTCTGTATGAATTTCCTGTATATATTTGCTTTATCAGATAACAAATGTCGTTATACAACGTGTCTATGAACGATGTTGCCACCATGCTGACCGTCTACATTAGAGAAATACAACGTGTCTATGAACGATGTTGCCACCATGCTGACCGTCTACATTAGGGAAATACAACGTGTCTATGAACGATGTTGCCACCATGCTGACCGTCTACATTAGAGAAATACAACGTGTCTATGAACGATGTTGCCACCATGCTGACCGTCTACATTAGAGAAATACAACGTGTCTATGAACGATGTTGCCACCATGCTGACCGTCTACATTAGAGAAATATTAGTATATACGAGCTATTCTCGTACTTCTAGAAGAATGCAGGATTATTGGCTATCTGATAGAAACACAGTGTGTAGAAACTTGATGTTCTCGGTTCCCTGTTTCAGTGTGTAGAAACTTGATGTTCTCAGTTCCCTGTTTCAGTGTGTAGAAACTTGATGTTCTCAGTTCCCTGTTTCAGTGTGTAGAAACTTGATGTTCTCAGTTCCTGGTTTCAGTGTGTAGAAACTTGATGTTCTCAGTTCTTTGTTTCAGTGTGTAGAAACTTAATCTTGTTCAGTTTTTAATATTATTGTAGTCTAGGTAACGGAATGCGTTGTTCCTAGATTTATAGCATGACTGCGCTACCGGAGCCTTTCACATGACACTTCTGCGATCGATAACACTATGCAGATAGTCCGATATTGGTCACGTATAGGGGTTTGATTTAGCTAGTTGTAGATTTCACACAACTTGGATCAGATAATCCGACTTCAGCATGGTTTTTGGACTTCAACTTATGGGATAGGACAGCCAACACTCACTCAACCTCATTCGTCATATTTTACAATATACACCCGACGATGGATATGTCGGGCCAGTGGAGTAAAATGGAACAGCGACACAACGCATTTCAATTCTCTAGAGTACATCCTGTTGGAAATCAGTGGGACTATTGTCCTCTTACAAGAGAGATCCAGCGGGAATTTGAGAATGAACGCTGCAGAAGAAGAAGAAAAGACAACATGCACGTCAATGACATTTGCTTTTTCTTTGCTCTTTTATTGGGCTCCAGCAACACGAAGATGCAGTATAAATCACACAAGATAACATCAAACGTATAACAACACATATCTTGATACCCTTTATCGTCAGACGAAAGATGTCCTATTTAAATAAAAAAAATTAGGGTACACAAGCCAGATAGAGGTTCTACACGCGTGCACACGAAATTTTAAAAAAAAACAACAAACAAACACACAACATTTACAGCATATCACTATCAATGCATATATACTCTGAGAGCTAGGACGTTATATCAAAGGGTCCAATAGAAAGCTTACGACACATGTGTACGTAAGAAATAAAATATAATGCATATCGGTCCACGAGAACCATCACTTTCAATAGGGAAACGAGGAAAACTTGAATGGTTTGGACATGTATGCTGATATGATCCTGTCAAAAACAATATTGCAGGGAACAGTTGAAAGTGGAAGAAGCAGAGAACAGAAAAGAAAATCATGAGCAAACAATATCACAGGCTGGAAAGATAGAGATTTTCCCACACTTATCTGCATCACTGAAGATAGACAATCGATAGAGGACTATGCGCGCAATCTGGTACCCATACGACCGTGATGGGTTATTGGCTTATGGATACTGAACGGGGTGCAAAGAGATATGCATTGTTCTCGTACAATCTCAGGGTTAGCAGACAAGCAAGATCCTAAAAGCACCTCCTTGCGGTGCACACTGGAAGCATTTTGCATGAAACTCGCAATTTGGCTGACGCTGTATGGATCATGTCCGTGCAGATTGAGGTGGAATGAGAACTGTTTGCACTAGACATACAATATCTGTGAATAGAATCTCGGTACCCTCAGCTGAAATACAACATCTGACTCGAGGTGCCGGATTGATGTATCAGAAAGTCGCTAAGAGAAGAATAGTGAGAATGCCTCTGGAGAAATGTTTTGTTGGTTGAATACACTCGATGGCAGCACAGCAATAGAGGGCAGCGCCATGTGCAAGAATAAGTGAGAATATCGGAACCGACAGCAGTGCTCATGCTCGAGAACAAGCTTGCAGCTGTCTTCTGGCAATATGTTGTGTGGTATGGTAAAAGCAGGATACGATACTGCCCCGGTACGAAGAAAATGTGATAGAAGCTGAGACTTGGACGAGATGTTCATGATTTCTGTGAACACAAATTTCGGCTAAGAGTGCGTGTCAACCCTAGTTCAACTTTACTGTTTGAGAAATAACTTTTACTGGATGAAAGTAGTAGTCGAGATAAGGATCAGTACCCTGGGACAAAGGGGGAAATGGCGTGTAATTATGCGAGATAAGTTCACTAAGAGCGGAACACCTCGTGCGAGATAGACGTAGTCGACCCAAGCCTAAATCTCTGCTCACAGTCTCATAGGAAACTGCCACCCATTGACACGTTTTCGAATGCAAAGTTCAATGGCACCTTGGGTAATAAGCTGTCACGAGGTAGAGCACATACTCACTCATTTGACAGACAAATAAGGCTGTCACATACTAGGGAAGTTCACCTAAATTAAAAACATTCCGAAAACGGATGTGCTGGGTCGAACTTGCAAAAGAAAGTAGCTCCACTGTAAATCCAGCAGCATAAGCACTTCACTCTCCCTGACGGAAATCACAAATTTCGTGTTGGTTATCAGAGAGCGAACGCATAAAAACAAGAAGCACATCAATGGACACTTTTCTATGGAAGTGACACATTGATTCATTCTTCTTCTTCTTCTTCTTCTCGTTCGGAGTTTGACATGTCTACACAGCAAGTCCTGTTTTCTTAATAAATGCTGCTGTATTTGAAAGCTCCTCAGTGCTCCCATACATCTTTCTGTGGATATCCATCTCTGTGGGCCAGTGTTCTTCCCTTAACTGGTTTAGAGTATTGCAGTCTTGCAGGATATGTTCAGCTGTCTGTGCTGCTTGCCCACAAAGGCACAGTGGTGATGGGACCAATCTTAGTCTATTTAAATGGCTGTTTAATCTGTTGTGTCCTGTTCTGAAGCGGAAGATAATAACCTGCTCTGCTCTGTTGAGATAGTGGTAATTGTCTTTTGGGTGGTCGACTCTTCTGATGAGGGTCTTCTTTTCTTGGTAGGTGATTTCTTGGTCTTTTTGTTCCTGTGTTGCTCAATCCTTCACCAGTCTATCTGCCTCTTCATTTCCTGGTATGCCACAGTGGGATGGTATCCACTGTAGTACTACCCTTTTTTGGATCATTTCTCGCATGGCTTTCTTCAGGTCTGGCAGTTTATCGCTGTCAAGGGCTTGTAGGACAGACATAGCATCAGTAAGAAAGAGACCAAGAGACAGACCAAGACTACGATGTACGCAGTATATCAAAGACCTTCTGAAAACCACTATAAGAGGCCTTATATCCTTATATATGCATGATCATACAGCATATATCACCATGCTAAGCAAATCCTCCCCCCAAAAAAACAACCTTTCATCTTGTCATGTCTTTGGCTATTTCAAATCTTTCCATATTCTACCAGGCCTTTGTATCTTTGCATTTACTTCTTTCTACCAGCTTCTTCTTGGTCTTCCTCTTTTCCTACTTTTCTGTGAGTTCTAAAGCAATGCCTGTTTTAGAATGTCGCAAATATGAATTATACTTTTACAAAAATAGAGGCTGACAACAAAAACTTGTACAATTTTAATGAGAATATCAGTATTCGGATATTCAGTGACTATAAGAATGGTCAACGGGATTGGGGGGAGACATAGGAAACAAAGAGGGCGGCTGTTGGTAGGGCTGTTATTATGGAGTGGAAGAATGTCGCCACCTGAAGTTAGTGGGAACACAACAGACATGGAACAACGAAGAAACATAATCGTCTACGCCAGTCAGCATGACATGTGATTGTGAATTCGTATCTCATTCTCTACATTACATGTTCTAAATCTGTCGTCGGCGATCACAAACACACACATACACCATTCTGTCTTGAGTGTTGTTGTCAAAAGAGGAAAATGCTACAGAACTTACCTGAGATCAGGTGGTGTATGTCAGTGATTCTCAACTTTTTGGCAAGTAACCGACATATGGGGAAAATTTTCAAATGGATTCTCAGAAATCGTGCTTCTCAGATAACTGCACTAGTCACACGCTTGGAATCCGCTATATATATATATATATATATATATGTGTGTGTGTGTGTGTGTGTGTGTGTGTGTGTGTGTGTGGTGTGGTGGGTGCGTGCGTGTGTGTGTGTGAGTGTGTATTTCTCACGATTGAACCCTTTGGGATCAATGTCCGTTAGTCGTATGGATCCTGTTATTCTGTCATTTTTTGCGTGTCTTGCCTCACCAATATTTGGATGTGTTTTGTCTATTTTCTGTTTGTGATGTTCACCTCTGACCTTCTGGTATTAACTCTTCCGGGTTTTATTTATATTTAGCTCTGTCACGTGAACGTCAATATTGTCGTCCTCACTCATCATTTTTTTGTTGTTGTGATAAAGTATTCTTGGTCGAAACGTCGATTTGTGTATGTTATTATGTGTGTTTCCAGTGATTAGCAAAACTTCATTACCCTTTTCAAAGTTTCGCCTGTTCGTCACTTTTGCTGCAGTGAGTGAATATTAGAAAAGAAAACAGGATACTTGAAGTGTATCCTGTATTCATTGTGACTCAACTGTAGTTGAATTATTGATTCGTCACCATTACATCCAATCGTATCGTAAGTAAAATTTGGATATGGTCGACATTCGAATCTCCTAATTTGAAGAGTTGGGATATCGAGGCTAGCTCACGAACTCGGATACCGCACTGACAACATGATATTTAGTGAGATTGTTGTTGTGAAGCCTTAAAGCCTCCTTGCACTCCTTAACAGGAAAACACGCAGTAATGAAAGAAAGTTGTTGTGAAGACATGTTATCTAGCCGTGCTGTGTGATACTATGGTTGCTGGTGCGCCTCTCTGCCTGGTATCGTCGACTTCAGAACATACGCTTTCTTGTGCAGGACTGTGGTCCTGCTCAATGTAGGGGATGGCCCGACAAATATTAGTTTCAAGCCTCTGTTAACTGGACCAAGCCTCATCTGCACTTCAAGAAGTTGACCTCGATAGGGTTTTTATTAAGACAGAACAAGTAGCAAAGGTGACAATCCCCCAATCGATTTTACAATAAAATTATTGAAATTGTGTATTTTTGAAGAAAAGAAAGAATCATTGGAAAAAAATGGAAAGTTTGGGACCCCACTGCCTTACTTTCCTTAACAAAGTCGCATGCAGATGACAAATATGAAATTGTATAAAGATTTCAACAATACTGTGCCACCAATATTGTAACCTTATGGCCAGGTACCACATATCGTTTAGAATATCAAAGTAACTGCCAAATCTGCCATTTTAGTTCAGTTTATAGTACGAAAAGTCACGTTCTGATTTGTTGGGGGATTTGTTCTTATCTATTGACCCGCTGAGACGTTCTCGTTCCGTTTTTTCCTAAGCAACCTACAAGTTGTATATGAATTTATCACACAATGAAATGGCATTGGGTCAAAGAGCTCATGGACCGCTGCATCAGCTATCAAACAACCAACCATAGAAATGTATTTACGCTTCATGTACGTTTTTTTTAACATGAATTACCTTCCTGGTCCCTTTTGAACCCAGTGAGTTGTGTCTCTGCACCAAAGGAATTCTCTTGATGAGTTTGTCGAATTTCTGTTAGATCGTTTCCAATAGGAGATAACATCAGTAATGATGTTGAATATGTCTAATCGAATGGTGCAGATAGCCACGGCACACTTGATGATTGATTCTTCTTGATTCTTGATTAGAAACTAGCTGCACAGCAAATGGGGCATTCCCATAAGTGCTCATCCATCAGTTCCAGCAGCCATCACAGTGTATGTAGACTCAGAATCCCGGTCAGGTTTATTCCGTTGTCCAAGCTTCTGTTTACTAACTGGCAGAAGTTAGTAGACGAGCGAAAAAATAAAGTCATCACATCACTGGCATCCTCGCCCGTCTGTCCTGCATCGACTTCTAGTTCAATTCCAACGACTTCAATGTCCAGCAAATTTGAAGAAATGTGTTTGTTTGTTAGAGCCCATTCTCAAACTCCCCTGATCGAATTGTCTTGTAACAGAACAATGATTCTACTAGATTTCCAGTACAATGTAGCCCAGAGAATGAAGATGTATTGTGTCGCCGTTTTATTTGTGACAAGACCCGACACATCTGATTACAGCAGGGTTTGAGAAATATATATTAACACAGTAAACGTAACAACCTCTTCCATATCATTGATCTGTATTAAGTGGGAAAACGGTGTTAGATCTGTATTGTTCTATGATTATACGTGGATGCCTGGCTACAACAGACCGTGTTAGATCTGTATTGTTCTATGATTATACGTGGATGCCTGGCTACAACAGACCGTGTTAGATCTGTATTGTTCTATGATTATACGTGGATGCCTGGCTACACCTGACGATGTTAGATCTGTGTTGTTCTATGATTATACGTGGATGCCTGGCTACAACTGACGATGTTAGATCTGTGTTGTTCTATGATTATACGTGGATGCCTGGCTACAACAGACGGTGTTAGATCTGTATTGTTCTATGATTATACGTGGATGCCTGGCTACAACAGACGGTGTTAGATCTGTATTGTTCTATGATTATACGTGGATGCCTGGCTACAACAGACGGTGTTAGATCTGTGTTGTTCTATGATTACACGTGGATGCCTGGCTACACCAGACGGTGTTAGATCTGTGTTGTTTTATGATTATACGTGGATGCCTGGCTACAACAGAAGTTTAAGTAAAACTTGCCGATAACATTAGCCTTGCCAACTGAAGTCCAACTATAATTAAAATACGTATCAACTTGGGTCTTGTGGGAAGATTTTCTATACTGCCGAGGGTCTTGCTACAGCTCAGAGTAATGTTACTCTGTACTCCTTTATTTAGGTTCCTCATAAAACAAGAAGAAACGTACTACTCAACAATATCTTCTGATGTAGTTGCGACTGTTGATATCTTTTCCATGACCGCCTACAGTTTTTATAAGACTCATGCACAGAATTAATTAGGACCCCATTCATTACGTTTTTTTAAATTATTGTCGCGCATTTGGTTGGTTACTATTTATATTTTTATAGTTGCCTTGGCTATTTTTGTCATGCGATTCCAAGAATATAAAAAGTGACCAACCAAAATCGCAAGAATAATATGAAAACAATAGGGGTCCTAATTAATTATATACTGCGGTCTACTGCAGAGGGTCACGACGATACCCTACAGATGTGTGAATTTCAAGTATACTTGACTGCGGTAGTAATAGTAGTTAATGAGTTTGCCTCTCTTTTTGGAGAGGCGTGCCCCTTTCAACCAGCGGGCAAAGTTAAATATTAAACCTCTAATATTTTATGGTAGTGTGTCCTGGTTATATCAGGACACACTACCATAAAATATTAGAGGTAACAAAATCCCCAAGGAGTTCGTGACTGCGGTTAACTTTCAAGTTGGTGTCCAGTGTACAGTACAGGGTATGCTTGACTGCGGTTAACTTTCATATTGGTGTCCAGTGTACATTACATGAACCAGTGTTCTCGTACAGTTGGCCTACTAGCGATATACATACAGACATCCACACTTTAGTGAAAGTGGTAAAACTATGAACGTATTAATTACCATATCGAAGTCGGATGTATCGAGTAATTAGTGCAAATACAACTTTGACACAACGCATTTCTATTCCCTGACAACATCCTGTTTTCAACCTCGTAGACCAATTGTCCGGCTATAAAAGAGATCCGGTGGGAGTTTCAGAACAAACCAGACGTAAGAAAATATAGATCGGATCAAACTCTCATTACCAAATGTAGGTGATAAAATGTGTTTGTAACATTCACGGTGTTCAGGACCGTGCGGTACATTTTCTCAGTACGATGCAAGTCTTCGAAATGCCGCTTTTCTTACCGGTTTTTCTTAGAAATTTCGCTCCAGACAATATATTTTGATTGGTGCAACCCTATGCGGCCGCCTCTCTGCATCATATCATAGCACGGCACGGCGCTGACTGTTACACCGATATCCTTTTTTTTTTTACATAACATTAAACGGGAAAAATTGATCCCTACAGCTGAAATTCTACGCTAATGCAAACTATATCATTAAGCTGTGACCTAAAATCAAACGAAACCAACACTAAATACACATTAGCAAATATGCACTGTTCAAACAGGAGATACTTGATTCATTAATAAGCAGACGCCAACATGAGTATTATAATAGAACAATTTTATATTTGATGGCGGGCAAACAATATCATGTTTCGCTCCCGCGTTTCCACAACACATACGTGTTACTAAATATAGACGAACACGAATTCCCAGTACAGTACTGTAGTTCCGTTCTCAATGTGAAAAATAGTACTGTTAGACCGGAGTAAATTATTTATTAATGCGCTGCATGCAGGAATCAAGCCATGAAGTAGAGAATTGATTTTTCCCTCTATCGTTTTTCTACCTCCGGGACTGTATTGCCTTAGGGTGTATTGAATTATATGCTTTAGTGGTTGTGATTATTTTTGTTGTTGCTGTTTTGTAGCTTTTTCATTCGTATCAAATTAACTATGCAGTTCGTGGAGTAAAGGATTGGTTGAAAGTCCAGCGATCCGTAGAATCATGCATTTTGACCCAATGCCATTAAATAGGCATTATATTGCTGGGAAGTCTGGATTTTCGGCACACCCCGGGCCAAAGTAAGTAAATAACTATCACACCACCAGGAAGGTAGATTTCAATCTATGCACTGCTCCGAGTCACTGTAGCCAAGATAAGGTTCACTGTGCCTATTCTCCGCCACCAATTGACTACTGGTTATGCCGAACTTCTCTATTGCTCTAGGCATGCAACCAAATGTTCAACTCAAAAAGATTGTTACTTCCTTAGTCACTGTGCCTCTATCATGGGTCTTAAACATAGGAAAAAAACAGTGCTGTCAGTTTTCTCCTCCCCAATGCTGCGCAGTACATCTCTGGCTCCCTCCTAACCACAGAGGGTGCATACATATATAAAACGAACAAAGCATAAAACACATTGAAACAACAAAATAAAAGCATGAGAAACATAATTGTATAGATGACTTGCCATGAAGTTTCTATAAGAAGAGAACCTCAATATAACGGCATGTCATCTACTAAGGTTTTCTGTTGCATGGATGGTTTGTCTAGTGGCCACCGCATCTAGAAGCAACCGCATGCGTAAGTAAGGTAAGAGATATTACTTTCGAAATATATTGAAATGCGTAAGCTAACTGTAAACTACACCGTAACCATAAAAAATATGACATACTTGTTCAATGTTCCATTTTCACTGTTTCAGTGTTTCCATTTGTCACTATGATTATACTTTGTAATGACAACCAATGAAAATCAAGAGAATAGTCAAATGAGTCATTAAAAAAGTTGGATTTCCAAGTAGCCAGTAGGTCTTATATACTCGAGGGTCACGACTAAGTCAACAGTACACGATGACGTTCCCAATATTACTTAAAATTAGGGGGGGGGGAGAGAAATAATCATCGCTTTAAGTCTTCTTCTGCGATCAATTACTATACATCTAGTCCGCTAGTGGTCATATATAGCTGTGGGTATATCAACATGGGTAGTATGGTCCTATGTATAGCTGTGGGTATATCAACATGGGTAGTATGGTCCCATGTATAGCTGTGGGTATATCAACATGGGCAGTATGGTCCCATGTATAGCTGTGGGTATATCAACATGGGTAGTATGGTCCCATGTATAGCTGTGGTTATATCAACATGGGTAGTATGGTCCCATGTATAGCTGTGGGTATATCAACATGGGTAGTATGGTCCCATGTTTAGCTGTGGGTATATCAACATGGGTAGTATGGTCCCATGTATAGCTGTGGGTATATCAACATGGGCAGTATGGTCCCATGTATAGCTGTGGCTATATCAACATGGGCAGTATGGTCCCATGTATAGCTGTGGGTATATCAACATGGGCAGTATGGTCCCATGTATAGCTGTGGGTATATCAACATGGGTAGTATGGTCCCATATATAGCTGTGGGTATATCAACATGGCCAGTATGGTCCCATATATAGCTGTGGGTATATCAACATGGGTAGTATGGTCCCATGTATAGCTGTGGGTATATCAACATGGCCAGTATGGTCCCATATATAGATGTGGGTATCTGAACATGGATAGTATGGCCCCATGGGCGTAAACAGAGACTTGCAGGGTGGCCACGGAGAAAAGAATTGAAATTCAAGGAGTCTCTGACTCGTCCAAGGGGGCATATCGTCCACGTTGAAAACTACAGCCGTAGACCATTGGTTCGCACACACCCTTGAAACCACCTTCCCCCGTGGAAAAATATTTCGTACCCCCTCCCCCTTTTTTGGCCTTATCAGAAAATACAGAAGATCAAGTCAATAAGAAAGCCGCAAACACCAACACAAGATGACTATCACATTATGAACAGATCAGAACAAGTTATAATTCTACGTCTCAGAACAGGACACAACCGACTCCGCAGTCACATGTATACAAAGTTCAAGATTGGCAACACGGCCATGTGTACATGTGGGACAGGCAGCACAGAGTGCCAAACATATACTTCAAGAGTGTTCTGAGCATGAAACGCTGAGGCAGACATATTGGCCAGAGGAAACAACACTGGAATCAAAGAAATATGGGCCACTTTGTGAACTACACAAAAGTTTTATTCAGGGGACATAATTGCTGATATAGACATGTTTAAAGTGAACGAAAGAAGAAGAAGAATAAATATTTCGAAATGTCTTGCTAATGGCTGATATGATATGTCACTGGTAACATATTCCTCGTGACGTAGTTGTTTAGCCATCCG
This sequence comes from Meghimatium bilineatum, assembly GCA_034231615.1. Lineage (NCBI taxonomy): Eukaryota > Metazoa > Mollusca > Gastropoda > Stylommatophora > Philomycidae > Meghimatium > Meghimatium bilineatum. The sequence goes on from CM067308.1 coordinate 11,268,888, forward strand.
TTTGCCTTGCGCTCAAGAGGTCGTCGGTTGGAATCCCTCTTGTGACGTCTTGCTGATACTGTGGATTTTTTGGAGAGATATATTGGATTTATTCAATAATAATAAAAAAGTGACACTATTTATTTTTTTGGACACGTTATGAGACCTGGGGGGGTATGGAGACCATAGTTACAACGGGAATTATAGAGGGCAAGAGAAATCGAAAATGACAGCGTGTAAAAATTACTGACACAGTGGCATGGAACGAATCAACATCGATATAATAGAAGATACTGGAAATACAGAGTTGCCTTGTCAATCGGCATGGCGCATGACGATGATATGGGAGTTATCACTTGAAGTTACGGATTGGAAAACCCCAGTACATTCAATTTTTGCTGCGATATCTGCGCCTTTCAACCTGACACATCCGACTTAACGAAGTCAAAGAACAAGTGAAAGTTTGTAAAACAGACACACAACAGGCACCACAACATGAACAATAGACCGCATTATCTTCAAGTAACCACCAGGTTGTTTAATGATTTCGGAAGCGCTATTGTAGCAAAACAAACCCGGAACAGCAATGCGTCCAAACAGCGCTAGATATATGGCTTCTCAAAGCAAATCTACCTTGATTGTGGTCGGGAAATTCTACAAAATATAAATCGATTCATGCCTTGATGATTAACGGAAGCCATCATTCAGTACGGTCGGTGGAAGTTACACAGAGCATACACTGTCGCCGGAACTTCTCCATACACCACACACACATACATATATATATATATACAAAAATACTTCTGAAATTGATTATCAAGTCTGGATAGGTTGGTCTTGAACTCTGTGACTTCAGTTACAATGACCTTTAACCATTTTGCAACGTCAGCATTATTGACTCACGATTCTGGTATATAGTCAAAGCTTATCACAGGCAACACAATTATCGATTATTTTCTTCTGGATATAAAGCACACGACAAAGTAAATATTAATTAGGTGATACTGTAGACTTTTGAGATAACAATATCGCATTCAGTGAAATGATAATTACCAATGAAATTCGAGAAATAACTGAGATTAATGCAGTATTGTCAAAAACAAATATAATCGCAGCACGGAGTGAAAAAAAACAAAATAAATCAGTTCTAGTGAAAAAATTTCAGCAGTGTGGCATCACTGATAATAAATATAGTATCATCACGGTTTTCTAGATATATTTCGAGAAATATATACAGTCAAGAAGTTCATGGTCTGCAGCAATAGTTTTTGTGTGTAGTATTTATTGAAAAAAAACCCAAATAACTAGATAATATAATGAGTGGAACATAAACGGCAGGTACAAGGTTTAAACGACGGTTCAGTCAACTGTGTATTGTGATTGTTCATTGATACATTTCTTAGCTAATCACTACAGTCAAAAAATGATAATTTCATTGCTAAATCACTACAGCCAAAAAATAGTTGATTGCTAAGTTTTGAATAAGATGGGTTTTTTTTGGGTAGAACACAAACTGAACTCGGATGATATCAAACAGTGATTCTCAAACTCTTTTGTTTTGTCCGTGGCCTCATTATGCGACAAATTTCTTTTGTGTCCCTCGTGGAGCGTACTTTGTTTTAAGGCTTATTATTATTCTATTTTCTTATTAAATATCGTTCAAATTGTTACTGTTACGCAGCTCCCATATTTGAATCTATGGTCACTCTGGAAATCGATGTGGCCCCTATGGGGTTGACAAATATGGTTTAAGTTGAGAACCACTGATATAGAGAAATAGTGGAGTAAACAATAAGAAGATCTGAAATGAGGTAGAACCGCGTAGGGATAACACAGAGCAATATATATTAGAGGGATAGAACCGGGGAGAAGTAAGAAAGGGCAATGTATATTAGAGGGATAGAACCGGGGAGAAGTAAGAAAGGGCAATGTATATTAGAGGGATAGAACCGGGGAGAAGTAAGAAAGGGCAATGTATATTAGAGGGATAGAACCGGGGAGAAGTAAGAAAGGGCAATGTATATTAGAGGGATAGAACCGGGGAGAGGTAAGAAAGGGCAATGTATATTAGAGGGATAGAACCGGGGAGAGGTAAGAAAGGGCAATGTATATTAGAGGGATAGAACCGGGGAGAGGTAAGAAAGGGCAATGTATATTAGAGGGATAGAACCGGGGAGAGGTAAGAAAGGGCAATGTAAGTAGAGGGTTAGAGAATACGGGGTAAATAAACATTCAAAAGGGCCATGAAAGAATATAACATTAGACTGTGATATAAGACCCGCTAGCTCATTGGTAATCAACCGTCTTAAGTGACGTAAATAGCGTTTCATGTGATTTTCATTTTTGACGTTGAATTGACATACAATGAAAATCACAGGAAATGTAAACTGCGTCGCAATAGAGGGATGAGTCACAAAGAGACAGCAGGTCTTATATTTGTCGGTGGCTACCACTAGATGATCATGTGTTACCTGGACCCGAAAGGGAAGCAAAAGAACAGCAGCACTAACATGACATGCACGTCACAGGAAGCGATTAAGGAGATTATGGGGGTGGAGTTATTGGTCCCACCCCCAAAAAAATCTAAAGTTACACAGAAGCCATGCTGAATACCACGACATTTATTTCTCTGGACTGCATCTTGCTAATCTGCAGGAGTTTGAGAACAAAGTTTCAAACAGAAAAAGAATAAGTAGGCCAGAAACACAATCAGTAATGAACATCTTCACATAGCACATTGTGTCACATCAGGGAGTATACAAAGTTAAAGATTGGCAACACAGCCATGTGTACATGTGGACAGGCAGCACAGAGTGCCAAACATATACTTCAAGAGTGTTCTGAGCATGAAACGCTGAGGCAGACATATTGGCCAGAGGAAACAACACTGGAATCAAAACTCTATGGGACACTGTATGAACTACAAAAGACAGTGAGTTTTATTAAGGAGACAGAATTACAGATATAGACATGTATCAAGTGAACGAAAGAAGAAGAAGAAGAAGTGTCACATCAAACGTTATGACTGGTTTATTTCAATAGGGGGGGGGGTGGGGGTGGGGGTAAGGGGTCTACACCAAAGTCAATGTGCCCCACTTTCGATAGGAAAAAAAATGAGCCCCCAAAGGTATGTTTCGCGACAGAATGAATGCAGAGACCACCGTTTTAAGTGAGAAAATCTAGATGAAAATAGTTTCTGTTGATGAAATGTCTTGATAGCGAATACAAATACATTCCCAGACAGTGTGATCTTTTAACTTGAGCGTGATCCGTAACACACGCAATATGAAGACCTGTGTGCAGAATTAATTAGGACTTCATAAGTTACGTTTTTTTGATTATTCTCCTGATTCTAGTTGGTCACTATTTATATAATTGGATTCGCACGTCAAAAATAGCAAAGGCTGACCAACGAAACACGCGGAAATAATCAAAATGGGCACTTCTATGTCATTTTATACGTTTTCTGCGCACGTCTTCTATGTTGTCGAAGGTCACGCGCGATCAGGGGAAGAAAATAAAAACATTCATGCCCGGGATAGAAGGGAAGCAAAAGACTCTATTCACTCTAAGAATGAAGTTAGTCAAATACGCCCCCCCCCCTATTACTTCGCGACAAGAGGTGATTTCTAAACAGCTGATGACACGTAAAAACAATATTATTTAAAACATTTAAAACAATTTAAAACAATATTATTTAAACAATATTTTAAAACGAAATTTAAACCCAATATTATTGGACACTTAACAATCGATTAATGCGTTCTGCGTCCAACAACCAATCAGAAGCACTGACCCACTTCATTCTTAGAGTGAACAGAATATAGCAACACTATAACATGTCATGCATGTCACAGGAAGCGACTAATGAGGTTATTTGGGGGGAGGGGGGTGACGATCCCATCTCATAAAGGAAAACACTGCCCCTGAACACAGAGAACACTGCTTAAAAAGCACAGACAGATAACCCAATGTTGATGTAAACTGAAGCCGTAATGTCACACAGATAAGGATAAGTACACTGTAATTACAATTCTCACACTTGTATCCGCGCAAGTTCTCTGTAATAACGTCTGGCCAATAATGTGTACCTCACGCACTGCACGCACTTGAACCTCAATTTGAAACCTAGGTCACACTGACATACACCATACGTTTTGCTGCTGATGAAGAAAGCTGGATTTTAAAAAAAAACGAACTCCATCAGAGATATCTGGAGGGGACTATACTGACAATACTATGAATGCTAGTTTTATTTAATGTCTAAACAAAGTGTGGTTAAATTAAATTAAGTGTAATTCAAATAAATGCAGTTATTTATTTTAACACGCCCGACGTTCAATTCTTGATTACTTTGAAATGCATAATTCGCGTTCTACGCAACAAAAAACAACAACAAACAAACAACAAAACAAAAATCCCCCACAGAAACTATTACGCTTTAACATTATTTATTTCGTTTGTGTTTTTAAAAAAATAAAGGTCCCTGTTGGACTATAACGTGCAAAGTGCTCCTTGTTCCTTTGTATTCTGTTTATTTGTTTATTGACATCAAATATCACTGCAAAAATGTCTGTTTCCATGGCGCAACTCCGGATCAACTCTTCACTGTGACCTTTGTTCTAGTTTCGAGGTATTACCTAACGTTTGCAGTATGATTTGTAGAATTTGTATTTAAAATTAAAGTATATTAATTGTAAATGCATATTAATTTGGAATTAGTATTTAGATGTGGGTTAGGAATAAGGGTTAGAATCAGTTATAAATCAAAAAATACATTAGTTTTTTATAATTATAAATTAAACTTAAAAAAGTTATAATTATAAATGTGGTTGATGTCGTTTGCACTGGGAGATGTGACGTCACAACATCCATTAATTTCATTGGTGGTACACGGAACTCCGTGACGTCGGCTAGTTAAAAATGTAAACATTGTGTGCTATTTATAGTACAGTGAAGAGTTGATCCATAGTTTAACCGTTTCTGATACAAATACATAGGATGGATATATTGATAAGATGAGATAATGATAAGATGGAGAGAGATAATGATAAGATCTGATAATGATAAGATGGAGAGAGATAATGATAAGATGTGATAATGATAAGGTGGAGATGGTGAAACCATCTCTCTGTATTTTAATGTAATTTTATGTGTTTATTTCGTTTGTTTTTTCTTGATAAATGTCCACTTTAGATCGTAACGTGGAAAAAAGTCATTGTTTCTTTTCTATTTCTTTTCTATTTTTTTTCTACATTCCTAAAATTATTAGTTATTAATTAGTTATTAGTCAGTTATTAGTTTTTAGTTAGTTATTAATTAGGTCTTAGTTATCAGTTAGTTCTTAGTTAGTTCTTAGTTATTAGTTAGTTTTTAATTAGTTCTTAGTTATTAGTTAGTTCTTAGTTAATTCTTAATTAGTTCTTAGTTATTAGTTAGATCAGTAACAATACTACATTGTCCTATTGATAACTTCTTGGTGTTGCCTAGTTATCACTTCTTGGTGTTGCCTAGTGATAACTTCTTGGTGTTGCCTTGTGATAACTTCTTGGTGTTGCCTAGTTATCACTTCTTGGTGTTGCCTAGTTATCACTTCTTGGTGTTGCCTTGTGATAACTTCTTGGTGTTGCCTAGTTATCACTTCTTGGTGTTGCCTTGTGATAACTTCTTGGTGTTGCCTAGTTATCACTTCTTGGTGTTGCCTAGTTATCACTTCTTGGTGTTGCCTTGTGATAACTTCTTGGTGTTGCCTTGTGATAACTTCTTGGTGTTGCCTAGTTATCACTTCTTGGTGTTGCCTTGTGATAACTTCTTGTTGTTGCCTAGTTATCACTTCTTGGTGTTGCCTTGTGATAACTTCTTGGTGTTGCCTTGTGATAACTTCTTGGTGTTGCCTAGTTATCACATCTTGGTGTTGCCTAGTTATCACTTCTTGGTGTTGCCTTGTGATAACTTCTTGGTGTTGCCTTGTGATAACTTCTTGGTGTTGCCTAGTTATCACTTCTTGGTGTTGCCTAGTTATCACTTCTTGGTGTTGCCTAGTTATCACTTCTTGGTGTTGTTACTGCGGTACCGTGTCGGATATCATCTGACAGTTTGATTATTTATATACACGCTTTATGAATAAATGATTATACCCCAAGCCCAAGAAGACAAACTGTTTAAGTCCCGTGTTATTTAAGATTGCATACCTTATGGTAATTACTACTAATATATTTAGGACACACAGTTACAAAATTGATGATGGAATATTTAAACTTAGAGACTAACAAAAAAATGCGAATGGTCAAAAGTACTTTCGATGAAATGGAAAAGGCTACAGATATCTAAAGAAATCACAAATACATTTAATATGGAAAGTATGTATATACAGTCTGTATCAATATATTAAGCAGAAATCTGGACTATGAACAAGACTTTAGAATACAGAATTAACACCTTTTAGAAGTTGCTGTACAGGAAAAAATAATAAACAAAAAAAAAACTCAATAAAAAAACAAACAAACAAACAAACACAAAAACAAGAATGTTATGGAAATTTTCACAAACAAATAAGGAATTATGGAAAACATGAGTGAAAACAGAACTGTTATGGAGAATAAAAACAAGACAAATATATTTTGAACACTAAATAGTTCACCTGTCTCTCGCGATTTGCAAAAAGAAAACTATTTTTTTTTAAATTAAAAAAATTCTTTCGTGGTTAAGTCAGACATCAAAATGTAAGTGCCAAAGCCCATGCACTGGAAAGGTCGGTAAGTCCCGTCCTGATCAAGTGCTGAAACAGGATAGTTGCCAGGCGGCATCTGGTTAACCAGGGTCAAGGCAACTGAGCACTTCAGCGACAGCAATGTGCTATGACGCTGATTCATAACTCAATTACTTTATCACTAGACGTCCAAAATAAACAGAAACAAACTATTTGTTTGTAACATGAAGTAAATTTTGATCACAGAATATTTTCACAATGAAAACTGTCACATCGCAGTATGAAACATAAATCCAACATTTCCCAATATGAAACAGAAAACTACAATATCACAATATGAAACAGAAAACTACAATATCCCAGTAAGAAACAGAAAACTACAATATCACAGTATGAAACAGAAAAATACAATATCCCAGTATGAAACAGAAAACTACAATATCCCAATATGAAACAGAAAACTACAATATCCCAATATTAAACAGAAAACTACAATATCCCAATATGAAACAGAAAACTACAATATCCCAATATTAAACAGAAAACTACAATATCCCAATATGAAACAGAAAACTACAAAATATCCCAGTAGGAAACACGAATAAATATTTACATACAAAAACTTGAAAGATAACGAATTCCTGACTTCATTTTGTTTATTGTTTCCTATAGACTAGCATATGACAACACAACTTTCATTTTCCCCTAATAGGAATTACACTGAAGACCAGTGTCTCCACAAAAGGTTTTTAACAAGTGACTTACGTGTGTATATTTTTTAAGAACATCGATACTCTGTTCACTCTAAGAATGAAGTTGGTCAGTGCTTCTGGTTGTTGGACGCAGAACGCATTAATCGATTGTCAAGTGCCCAAGAATATTGTTTTTACATGTTTTAAATAACATTGTTTTTACATGTCATCAGCTGTTTAAAAATAACTTTGTCGCACAGTAATGTGGGGGTGTGTTTTGACCCACTTCATTCTTAGATTGAAAAGAGTATAGTTCTACTTTCAAAACAAGCACACTGTTCACAAGTTTTGCTTGAACCTGAGTAACTGCAAATGTTAGTAATATAATATAACGAGGTCTTTCTGCATAATAGTCCCGCACGTTGATTCCAAGTGGCGTCATTTATCTTGGCTGATGCAAATTATTATTGGTCACTTTACGTATACTTTGTGTAACCAGCCAATGAAAAAGCATGTAAAAATCGGATCATCTAAGATCATTGACGCTGGTTGGGAATCAGCGCACAGAACTATTATAGAGAAGGGCTTGATTTAACACACATTCCTGAAATCGCAAATATGATTATACGTTATACATTTATGGCTTTTTTCCGTTTTTGTAGACGATATACAGCAAATGTGTGTTCAGTTGAGCAGGTTCTCTCATCACCGAGTCTGCTGATATTTGATCAACAGAATTTTCTGCAAGTGGGAGCAGGTCATGATTAAGTTATGGTGACCCTTTGCAGACTAGCCCTGTGTTTCGTTTCGTATTTTTTTTGCGATGTTTGGGGAAGACAGCCTGTCTCAATTTTAAGCTGCACATAGCAGTTACGACGTTTCAGTATTTGTGTGCGTGTGTGTGTGTGTACTTGCGTGTGTGGTGATGCAGTTTTATTACTTTATTAAATGTGGTATATTACATTACTATTAATAACATTTGCAGTTTTTTTTGGTTTGAAATGTGAAATCGTGTGCAGTTTATTTTTATTTCTTAACGTAAAACAACGGTCTCTTCTCTTGTTGTTTAAAACTATCAAACCGTATGTGTGTGGGTGTATATATATATATATATATAGGTAGCATATCATTTACAGGACTTAGTTATCAACCCAGCATTTGTTGGCTGTGGTGATTTTCTAGGCAATACGTTCAATAGTTTGCCATTGCTTTCTGAACGGTCCGGATGCACAATTGCCTGCGATGGGAACTGATCTTGCTCATGACAGACGAATTCTGTACCTCACTGTTACAAGCCCGACATAAGAAATAAAGAAACAAAGTATTATAATTTTATAAGATCTCAAGTGACTGAATCCATGTTTTGACCTATAAGCCTTTATCAAGCCAATATTTTAAATACCCATCACTGGAGCGTAATTATTGAAAATATAAGACATGTGGGCTAGATCTAGAATCATTCTTCTAAAATAAGCCTTTTAAATTTCCCAGTGATTTTCATTGACTTCACTTTCTCACAGTGGCCAATGAAAATTACGGGAGAAGACGAATGCGTCACTTAGAAGGATGATACCGATGAACCAGCAGGACTGTATAATTGACGGAAGACACGGATGGAACATATTATAATATGTTTCTCCCTCCAAGGCCTGATAAATTGGACACCTTATTTTGAACAAAACAATAGATCGCAAGTACAATCAAATATCTGGCATTGGTTAAACTGCCATGAATCAATTAACTGCTGCATCTACAACCAACCAACCATCCAAGGAACCAATCAACCATCAAGTAAAGAATGAAAGACAGAACGGATACAAAAGACATCACTATCCGAGTAGGATACTCTAAAGAGCACCCAAAAAAAAATCCATCCCTTTCATCCCAAAACTAAAAAACTAAATTTTTCTCCATGTTAAGTCGGTAACTGCATACGAGGAGAATCACAATCCTTCATACGTGAATATTTTGATTATTTTCGTCAATTCTGTTTGTTATTTTATTTATATATATATATATATATATATATATATATATATATATATATATATATATATATATATATATATATATATATATATATATATATATATATATATATATATATATATATATATATATATATATAATCACGGTCAAGCTGTAAACCATGATTCAACACATTCCATTCTCTGGACTACATTCTGCAAAACCCATCATTCTGCAAAAAAACGAAAAAAATTTAGAACGAACGAAGAAGGTACACAATGCGAAATTGATTTTTTTTTAATAGGGTGTCTATAAAGTGGCTATGCACTGAATTTGACAAAAAGTATATGCACTCTATATGACGTCACTGAAAGTTGTGTTTTTCCAAGGTACAATGTACAGCGTGATTCAGTGACTGTTAGTTGCAGAGTTAACTTGTATTAGTTTGCCTGACCAGAAGAACGGTGGTAAGCACTGAACAAAGAATAATTGTGGTAGAAGAAGTATTTTGTAATAAAATTATTATTTTACTATCATTTTATATTATATTTTATAAATAAAATTACAAAATTCATACAGAAGTTTCCAAATGCATAAGTACCAACTTGTACTGTAGAAATTAATTGTGCTATGAGCCACTTCGCCCAGTACGCGATTGACGTGAGCAGTAGTGTTGTTTTCCCCCATAAATCTTGATGCGTCACTGACTTCACACCGGTCCACACTAAAAATACCCACAATTCATGTGATGTAGAGTCACCAGCAATGTAAATGAGTACACGGCGACTTTATGAAACCATGCATAATAATATGGTCTTTACGCGCTATATTATATTTATAATTGATTTACGTTTAAATGATCTACTAAACTCTAGCTACAATAATAAGTAAATTATTTTGCAACGTTACGTTAATGTTTGGTTGTAAGCACAAAACATTGTTAGGAATTCCTTTACAGTAATATGATTTTTTCGGTTCTTGTTGGGAACGCGTACCCTCGAGGTGATGATTAATTTGATTATTTTTCTTGGCAATGTTTGCCAATTGATATTTACCAATTATTAACTATTATTTTTTTTAAGGGATAGACTTAGGGTGTAGGTTGTGAGAGGTTTTATTTTATATAACTAACCCTAACCGTAAAGAAATGTATATTAAAATGAGTAAATGATAAACATAAACTGACAAACAATGCCAAGAGAAATAATCACATCGGGAGGGGGGTAGAGAAGTACGCGTTCCAACCAAGAACCGATTTTTCTTCTTATTTTCTTGTTCTGTGTTCGTTCTCAAACTCATGCAAATTAGTAGGATGTAGGTTATCCTAGTATTTATGTTTCTTTTTAAAAAAGTAAGTTATGTTGATAAATGTCTGAACAGCATGCTCGGCAGGCAGATTGCTGTTCTGTTGAAAGGCACAGATTAAATATAGAAGGAAGAAATTATAGAAGAAAGAAATCAGTTCATTTAATCACGTTTTTCTATCATAGTATTGTTATAACGTCCGGCTCTGTGACGGATAAGGTACCGGGTTAGAATCCCTGTGGAATTATGCATCAGGACAGTTCTGAAAGTAACAGCAAATTATAGTACGTATTTCTATTGCCTTTACAATTATTATCAACAGAATAACTTCAAGCTTGCACTTCAAGTGCTAAAAGATAAAGAAAAGGGAATACCCTAACAGAGAAAACAGATATTCTACATAGACAGAAATAATATTGTCAAGAAATGTCTAAATTAACAACCCAGTCACCAAATGAGAGCATCAATGAATTATAGAACAAGAACTGGAACCTACAATGGAAGAGGTCAGGCATTCAATCAGAAAAAAAAGAAAAGCCTCAGGTAAAGACGGAGTAACATCAGAAATGATACAAGCCGGTGGAGGTTACAGTGTTCTAATATACCATACTTTATGCTGCAAGATATGGAAAAACGGAATATGGCCGGAAGAATGGAGAAAGTCAGTATACATACCTTTACCAAAGAAAGGAGACCTTCAACTATGTACCAACTATAGAACAGTAGTACTAATTAGTCAAGCAAGCAAAATATTACTACAGATCATAATGAAAAATATAGAGCGCAAATTAGAAACAGAAATTCATGAAGTTAAAGCCGGTTTTCGAGCAGGAAGAGGGACAAGAAATCACATATTCAACATGAAGAATAGCCTATAATTGAGAAATGTAGAGAATACAGCTTAGATCTACATATGTGTTTCATAGACTACACTAAGGTGTTTGATTGTGTTAAACATCACCAGTTATGGTCCATCAAGGGAGACATGGGCTTCCCTAAACATCTAATACATATTATTGAAATACTATAGCACGAACAACAAGCAGCAGTAAGAGTGGAGGGAGAAATATCTGAATAGTTCGCTGTTCAAATTGGAATGAGACAGGGGTGCACTCTATCTCCTTATCTTTTTAACTTCTATGCAGAGAATATAATGAGAAATGTACGAGAAGAGCTAGAGGAAAATGAGTTTCATCCAATAAATATCGGTGGGTACAAGATTCCAGAAATAAGTTATGCAGATGACACAGTCCTCCTTACTACACATCCTGAGCGACTGAAACAGCTTATCACAACAACAAAGAAAAACAGCGAGATCGAAAATCTATATCTATGCATATTGTTATACACAGAAAACAAAAATTATGACAACAGACAAAACAAAGATCAAACCAATAATCAATATAGACAATATAGAACTAGAATGTGTAAACAAAATCGAATATCTGGGAGCAAATATAAACAGTTCCGGAGATTGTTCAGTCGAGATTAGAAGAAGCCTCACAATTGCAGTACTTAAATTAACACAAAAGATATGGCAAAGTAGTAATAACAACACTAAATTAACCCTTTTAAGATCAGCGACAACATATGGATGCGAGACTTGGACTTTAAACAATACAATATCCAAAAGAATACATTCATTTCAAATGAAGTGCTACAGAAAGATCATACGAATATCGTGGACAGAGAAAAAAGAAGAACATTGAAGTTTTGAAATTACTGAAACTAAATGAAGGATGGCTCCTAAATACCATCATAATAAGGAAGCAACAGTATTTTGGACTCTTAAAGCGACATGATGGTATAGAAAGGCTGATTCTAGAGAGCAGAGTGCCAGGCAAGAGAAGAGGCAGACCAAGAAGACGATGAACCAGCGATATCTAAGATTGTATGCACATGTCTCTTGCCAATGCAGGCCTGCTTGCCCGGAACAGAGGCGTTCAGAGTATCCACGACGAAGACAATGTTCTGGAAAGAATATGCCACTTTATATACAATTATTACAGCTAATAAATCATGGGTTGATGGCTTTATTACAGCTAATAAATCATGGGTTGATGGCTTTATTACAGCTAATAAATCATGGGTTGATGGCTTTATTACAGCTAGTAAATGATGGGTTGATGGCTTTATTACAGCTAATAAATCATGGGTTGATGGCTTTATTACAGCTAATAAATCATGGGTTGATGGCTTTATTACAGCTAATAAATCATGGGTTGATGGCTATGTCCTGAATATGCTATGTTACCACACATAAATTGTCATTAAGTAAATTTCCATTTGCTTGTAATATTTGTCCAAATTTTCATCTCAGTTTGTTCCATTGAAGTTGTTGAAGTGTATTTACAATGATGTCAACAACCCTTTGAGGTGTCTGCCAATAGTTCAAGTTCTTCGGCAAATAGTTATTCTACGCTTAGCGTCACTCAACTTGCTTGTTGCAACTGATGATTGGTCACTTTGCGTATAATTTGTATCGACAGCCAATAAAAAGTCAAAGTCCGTAACGTGTAAATATAAATTAATCAATGATTTCACGATCTAGATACAAGTATGGACTAACTATAGAATTTCCACGTCGTGGAAAAAGGTAGTTTCAAGGAAATATTGCCGCGACTTCCTTGACATTACTTCTAATCGACAATAGGAAAGACTTGTGGGCTCACTGAAAAACAGCCTTTTAAAATGACTCATCAAACTTTCGCCGTCATGGTTTTCGATAGAATGACATCACTGAAAAAATCCAAGGGCTGCCAATAATTTACACAAATTTTCTTATTTTTTTCCCTCACATATCGAACTGTCAACAAACTGTCAAGAATTCAGGGACACCCATGGCTTAATTATGTAAAAAAAAATATTAATACCACCTACCCAAAGAAAACACAATTGCAGAAAAAAAATCAGAAAAATACTATACTATTTATTTTAGATTTTTCTAAAAAAAAGTTATTCAGCTGCAAACAATTTAATAGGTGAGTCTAAATAACAATTTTATTGTTGACAACAACTTTTGTCACCCTCCCCCCTTCTTGTCAGCAACCGTCCACATTTTCAGATCCACTAATTTTTGATGTAATTTATAATCAACCAGAATTGAGTCACCCTTGAATGCTGTTTTCCAATAAACTAACGTGGTCTTATATTGAAGATTGGTCACGGGATATGGAATTCTTACGTCCCAGTAGCAGGAGTTGTAAAATAAAACATTACAGGGATATTCTTTACATCACTGTTAGTTTCCTATACGTTTGTCAGCTTTAGTAGTGAAACTTGTCAAACCGTTACCATCTAGTGTATAAGACCTACTGGCTGGTTGAAAGGCAGCCTTCTACTATGGCTCATTTTACTTTTCCCGTGATTTCCATGGACTGTTGGCATAAAGTATACATAGTTACCAATACGATTCACAGAAAAAAATCCGATTAATAAATTTAGATAGCTCTTTTTCAATTAGCCAACATGTCTTATATTATAGATTGTATAGGTCAATCGGGTATCACGCTCTTGGACCAATTTTTACCAATATTTGCTAGAAAATACCAGTATATCAAATGCAATGTAAATCCCGAAAATATTGTTATAACCGACCCCTACTGTGACGTGTAATGTCGTTTTCGTTATTCCCTGCTTGTATCTAGATGTCCGTGACAGTGATGAGTCGCATCAACCGTGTTGAGTGACGCCTTTTAATACCAGCGCGTAGGACTATCGTGTGAAGAGCTTGGTAAAATGATGCATACGTAGACACTGACCTTTCTACACACCTGTATTAGTAAAATAATTCTACCGTAACGCAAAATTTCCCCGCTAATATTTTCCCACACACAGGATTGTATAATTTACGAAAGGCTCGTATCGACTATACACCATATCTAAACCAAAGCTTCTCAAAGTGGACGAAAATGCCCCCTGGAGGCGATAAGAGATTTCAGGCGGGGAATACACGGCCAGGGGATTGCAAAGAGAGAATTATGTAGGGTCGGGGGAATGGCAGAAAGAACACGATGTAGGGTCAGAGGTGGAAGAGCTTTATGGAACACTAAAAAACGTTGAATTATACAAAAATTATTGACAACACTTACACATTTTTTTATGTACATTAAGATAAAAGGTGAAATTCTCTTTATGATATTAATTGAACTCTTATTCCCCGACCAACTAGGATTATTGAAACCACTGAAAAACTATTTAAACGGGAAACTTTTTAACTGTATTAATCCTCATCGATGCCAACTCCTTAACGTGGAGATGGGGCTTGTCCAGCCAACAGAGGCTGGAAGCTAAGATTGGTCGGGCCAACTTAATAAGGCGCAGGGCCACAGTCCTGTCCAAGCAAACACAGGTGCTGAAGTCAGAGATGCCAGGCTGAGAGGCGCACCAGCAACCATGGTATCACGCAACCCGAATAGTTGACATGTCTGCACGACAAAATTATAAAAATCGCAATGGAGCTCGCTCTGTGAAGTTCCCCCAGGCAGGAGCATTGCCGGATTCTGAACCCCGACAAAATTAACCCCCAGCTACTGGAGGTCCCTCTAATCTACCTTGTGGAGCCAGGAGGCAGAATAGGAAAGCGACTGGCCAACCAGACAGAACGACAACCCCTCTAAATATTATGCACTGATGGAATGCAGAGAGAGTTAACAACAACAAAACTGAACTAGAAACACCTTGTACCAGAAAGAAATTAGTATTTGCTGCATACGAAAAAATAATTTTCAAAATATGAGGGTACCAATGCTTTAGAGTTAACAAGAAATATCGGAGGAAAGGCGACATACTAAGGCTGGTCAAGGATAACATCAACGCCATAGAAACGAAAATACAAGAGGAAGATGCTGAATTCCAGATGATTCACATAAAAGACAACTCCCTTGAACTGGACATACTACACTTCTACTGCACCAATGACATCCCACTAAACATGACCAGTATTAACACCCCGAACAAACACTCTCAGGCAGTGGGAGACTTTAACAGCCACTCCCAAAGCTGGGGATAAAACAATTTAGACGGAAGTAGAGAAGCGATAGAAAGTTGGCAAGATAATAACAATCTAATCCTCCTGAACAATCCACAGGATCCACCAACTCAAGAAGAAGGCATAGCACCTCAACCCCAGACCTGGCATTCTGCACCTCAGAACTGGCTGGAATAATGGAAAGTACAATATGAGAACAACTTGGTGGCAGTGATCACCGTCCAGTTATCATCCAAGTGAACAAAACAACAATTACAAGACCAACTAAGCCAAGAAGGAACTACAAGAAAGCAAATTGACACATATATTAAACACAGAGCAAACCTACTTACAAAAGACATACAATTAACAGGCAGAGAAATCAACACAATTATCATGGAATTTAATAAAGGAATAATTCAGGCAGCTAAGGAGACAATACCAAGAGGAGCAAGGAAGAATTTTGTACCATACTGTACAAATACACTTCAAAAACTACAGGACGAACTTACTGAAGCACGTAATATGGCAGAAACGCAACCATTCCAACAGAACCACATCGCTCTACAAAAAAAAAAACAAAGCAAAGTTCACTAAAGAAAAGATAGAAACACAGAGAAGAAGCTGGTGGGAAAAAAACTCAAAGATTAAATTTTGAAAAGGAAGGGAGAAAGCTGTGGAAACTAACCAAGCAAATAAATGATGATAGCAACTCCAAGAGACAAAAAAATTACACTGGAAGATTCAAGTAAACTCAACACTGGCAAACAAGCAATAGACAGGCTTTCGGAATCTTACAGACAAGAAAGCACCATTACATTCAATTCATGTAGACAACGAAGCATTCGTGAAGAAATAAACAATGATAAGAACAACAAAAACTGCCAAGACGTCATGTCGAAACTATTCACATTAGAAGAATTAAAGGCATCTATAGGGAAATTAAAGGATAGAAAATCACCAGGACCGGACGGTGTCACCAATAAAATGCTTAGGAACTTGGACAGGCAGCAATGTACAAATTACTACAGATATACAACTATAGTTTGGAAACAGGCAATGTACCACAGTCGCGGAGAGAAGCGTTTATGTGTCCTATTATTAAAAAAGGCAAGGACAAACAGAAGTCTGACAGCTATAGAACAATAACTCTAACGAGTTGTGTCTGCAAGACAATGGAAAGGATGGTCAACATAAGACTAAAATGGTACCTAGAATCAGAGAAGCTATTGGTGCCGGAACAAGTTGGATTTAGAGAGTGTAACAGCACAGAAGACCAAATAACATTCCTGTCTCAGATCATAGAAGATTCAATTCAAAAAATGAAAAAAGTGTTCACCCTATGGATAGATCTCCAGAAAAAACTTTCGACAAGGTCTGGAAAGGTGGACTGATAATAAAGCTGCAAAGAAACGGAATAGGGGCAACATGAGCAAGTGGATCCGTTCCTTCTTACACAATAGGAAAGCAAGAGTCACCATGGAAGAATACAACAGCAAAAAAGTTCTCCTAAATCGAGTTCCTCACGGCTCAGTACTGTCCCCAACTCTGTTTCTTGTCTTCATAAATTATATAACTTGTGAATTGCCACAAGGTGTAAGAGCTGCAATGTATGCAGATAACTTGGTGGTGTTGTGTGTAGAAGAACATCTAAAGATCGCCAACAAAAAATTACAAAATACAGCAGACAACATAGCATGGGCAGATACATGGATGGTAAAGATAAAAAGATAAATGCTGAAAAGTCCCCAACAACACTTTTCACACTCTCAAATAAGGACAAAGCAGGAGAGATAAAACTCGGAAATGTACATACCCAAACAGAAGACGAGCCAGTGTACTTGGGCACTACGGTAGATAAGAGACTAACATGGAGGCCTCACATTGAGAAAATAGAAGCAAAGGCAAGAAAGAAACACTAGCCTTCCTGAGGAAATTTGCAGGAACAAACTGGGGGGGGGGGGAAGGAGGACAATGAGGCAACATTAAAGAAGATATATACAGGTTCAATTAGATCAGTACTAGAATATGGATCAACAGCATGGACTTCAGCAGCCAAATCCCATCTACAAGCCATGAACAAGGTAAAAAAAATCAAGCACTTCGAGAAAACGTCACCAAAATTCCCACAAAAACGAAAAAATGCCGTTTTAGGTAACCCCATTCCCCTACGTCAGACATATCTACGGTCCTGGTTGGGGGCCTTGGTCTACAAAATCTATACGAAAGGGGCAGTGATAGGAAAGCGTTTAAAACACACTGGTATAAATTAATACATGAAAAAAGAAATCTAGATTTGACGGGCCAAACCAACAGGGAAAGAAGATTACAGAATATAAATTCATAATATATTGGCAGATTATCTTTATCTGATTTGTTTAATCAGTAGCGGGCATATAAAGCTACCAGGGCCCGGTACTAATAGCGGAGCTACCAGCATATCACATGCTTGGCATACACCGCTATCAACAGTAAATCTTTTAGAAGTTATGTTTGATGTTGAAAACACATTTTATTGATCCACGGGTTCAGTCAAGCTCAGTGTTGCCAGATGGTTGAAATTGATTATACTTAAATTTCCAGGAAAATATAGCAAAAAAAAATTTCAAGTTCTTAACTTTTAATACATATTTACATTGGCCAAAAATATTTTGCATAAATAACAAACACATAAATGTCGGTTCAATAGAAGGACAAGTGCCTACATCAAATTTTTTACTATTATGCGCAATTTCATTCAGTTTTCGTGACGTAATTTCAGTCAGATTTAAAAGTCGCTAGGTCTGCTGCCAGACGCATCAATCTGCGCGCTACGTACTGAGAGCCCCCGCACCAGGGTTATTCACGAGGGCAGCTCTCTGAACGTAGCGATCAGATCGATGGATCCGGCACTAGTACTAGCGACTGTAAATGCGTCTTTATCGATATTTCGTTTCGCTAAATAATGTAGGAATTTGTTTCGTTAAAATGTAGGCACTTCTCCTTGTATTGTTAATAAAATAAAAATTTTTTTTTTTAAAAACCACCTAAATTTAATTGACAGTGGTATCTAATAATGAGAAAATTTGAGAAAATTTTGGAACATGACATGGTGAAATTTTGGCAACACTAGTCACTCTGTTGGAGTAATCTGTCTAATCTTCATGCGAAAGATACCACATGACAGCTTGATTACGCAATCGCATACACGATATACTCGCTACCAATGAGAAAGTGTTATAGTTAGAAGGAAAACATAGTAACGAATCAGACTGCCCCATCTATCTTCTAAATCCAAATGTTTAGCCATGCGAGGCGTCTAACACGTTACGCGCTCTTGGTAAGATAAATCGCGACATTGTTCTTCTTTCTCAGCGTCTCTTCTCAAACTCCTACATATTAAACAGGATCTCGCACGTGTGGTGCCGGGGCCCGAAAGGGGAGCAAAGAATAGCACCACTATTTACCTTCCACGCATGTCGTAAAAGGCGACTAAGGAGGTTATGGGATGGAGTTGGCTGTCCCATCCCATATAGGGTAAGTGACCCAAAGCCATGCTGAAGTCGGATGAATCAGGACGAAAGGCGCAGATATCGCAGCGATGCTGTAAACCATGACACAACGCATTCTGTTCTCCGGACTACATCCTGATAATCTGCAGGAGTTTGAGAACGAACGCAGAAAAAGAAGAAGAAACAGGATCTAGTCTGGAAAATGGGATGTGTTGTATCACAGTTTACGACTTAGCTGCGATATCTGCGCCTTTCAGCATGACACATCCTACTTCAGCAATGCGCCTTGGTCATTTTGACTATATACGTGATCGTGCAAACACCCCCTTCCCCCAAATACGCCTTAGTCTTGCTTACAACATCCATAAAAAGTAAAAAATATTCTGTGCTCCCCTTTTGGGCCCGGCATCACGCGGGCTCTACATTGATAAATACAACCCAAAAAAATGAAATAACCCCCCTCTCGTCCTACCATAAGCTTAGTATGTAGACCAGGCCAATTCGCCGCAATCTGCGTTTTCTCTTACAAATCAAAACTATTATTATACTGAATAAACGTTCTTCCAAAACCGATGTGTCGGACCATTTGCGCAAATAAAACGTCGACACAGCTCATTATCTTTCTCTGGATTACATCCTACTGGAAATCTAGGACCATTATTCTGTTACAAAAGAAAACCAGTGGGATTGTGAAAATCAACGCGGAAGAGGAAGACAACTAGTGACAACACTGTCTAGCTAAAATAGAAATCCAGCGGGAGTTTCAGAATGATCACTGACAAGAAGAAGAAGAAGAATCGTCACTTCATGCATTTCACATTTATTTTCTGGAAGTTTCATATACTTGAGTGGATCTCTTTAATGTCAGGACATCATCCATCATTGAAATTTTGTGTTTTGTTTACAGAAAACTGTGACATTGAACCTCATATGCTTCCCACCCACGTACCCATTCAGCTGAGTTAGATCAACCATGACCGGACGCCAGCAAAGACCTGTGCACAGAAAGCAAATATGACATGCAAGGTTAATTTCCGTGAAGTTCGTTGGTGTGTTATGCCTTTTTATTTTTATTTTCTGGGAATTGGGGGGGGGGGGGCATGCGACTCTAAGTACATAAATAGTGACCAACGAAAATTACGACAATAATATAAAAAACGTGACGAATGAAGGCTTGTTTACAGGTTCTGTACAGAGGACATTACTGCCAAATGGTCTCGGACAAACCATGAGTTACTTTTCATCAACCAAACAGTCGTGCTGGCTATTCGGAACACCTTTCTAAAGGGTGGCATTTGTCTTTTTCCGTGATTTTAAGTGGTCACTTTAGTGTTGACTTTGTGTCAGCAGCCAATATGTTCAATTTGTGTCAACAGCCAATATGTTCACTTTGTGTCAACGGGCAATAAAAATCGATTTCAAATACATTCCTTTAGAAGGATGATTTTCAATCTATTCCATATGTCTTATATTGTAGATGGTCGCGGCCATAACAAGAATGTGTGGCTATGTTAACTTGTTGTTTGAGAATCCCATGAATTGCAAGCGATTAGCTCTTACCGCCTATGTGCAATGAAGTGGTTTGTCCGAGCTTTCTTTCATACACAGGAGACTTCAGCTTTCGGCTTAGCGCACTGCCTATTATAGGAGTCTTCTACTCACATCGGATCTATATTTGTATAGATGACATGCTACAAAGCTTCCATAAGAGAGCCTCAATATAACGGCATGTCATCTACTAAGGTTTTCTGTTGCATGGGTGGTTTGTCTAGTGGGTCATTGGTGAGACCCACATATGCAATCGCAAGCGTGCAATATTAAATATAGCTATTGTAGGCAGTATTTGTATGCATCCATACAAAAAACCCTTCCATAAATTCATAACCCGTTAGGGAGTATATATATATATATGGCATTGTACCAACACGTAGTCCTCCGTTAGGGAGTATGTATATGGCATTGTATCAACACGTAGTCCTCCATTAGGGAGTATGTATATGGCATTGTATCAACACGTAGTCCTCCATTAGGGAGTATGTATATGGCATTGTATCAACATGTAGTTCTCCGTCAGGGAGTAGGTATATGTATGGCATTGCATGAACACTCAGTCCTCCGTTAGGGAGTACGGTTAAGGTATTGCATTAACACTCAGTCCTCCAGCGATTCATATCTTCAATGATGCGGATAAGAGGAAAAAATCGAGACCTGACCAGTCTTTCATGCTGTCTGTCCATGATTTTCTGTGTCTCCTGCTTCTGCCATTTTCGAGTTTTCCCTGCGATAGGGTAACTAGAAAGAAAATTGGCGCCGCTAACTAAACCTGAAAAACTGCAATGCACAATCAGAACATATACTATATGCGTGTACGCAGATATCCAAACCTTTTAGTAACAGTATAATAAACCCTACTCATGCGGTTGCGTCTGTGAGTCCCACCAATGGCCCAGTAGACAAACCACCCATGCAACATAAAACCTTAGTAGATAACATGAGGTTCTATATTGAGGCTCTCTTACGGAAGCTTTGTAGCATGCATTATCCATACAATTATGCTTTTCATTTGTTGTTTTATTTTAAAAATTCATTGTTATTGGTCATGCAGCCTTGTTGAAGTCTTAACTTGAGGGTAAAATCGAAGGGAAGCGAGCAAGAGGTAGGCAGAGATACAAGTGGGAGAGTAACATCACACGATGAACAGGTTACAGTATACCACAAAAACAAAAGACAGGGGATGTTGGAGGTCTGTTGCAGCCAACCTTCGTTGCGAAGACGGCACTTGATGATTATTATTATTGGTATATATACATGCATATCTGTGTTTAGGATGGAGCCAGAGATGTACTGTGCAGCACTGGAGAGATGTAAAATAATTGTACTTTTTTTCCAATGGCCGAGACCCATCATAGGGGCACAGTAACTCAGTACGTGAATAAATCCAGCGATTCTCTAAGCTGATAACCTAGTAATATTATATACAAAAGCCGTGCACATGTAGACGACACATTGCAAAACAGAGCTTCCAACACCTTAATTGTACACACAATTAAGGCATGGCAGTGAAATAACAACGATCTCGATACATAATGCTTGAGTTTGAGAGCTGTGGAGAGCCTTGATCGCCTACGCCAGCCGGTACGGCACCTGATGACCTTATGTTTAATTTGACAGTAGACCCTTCTGACTGAATTTCTTAAAGTGGATGTGACAAATGGCCTGCACTACTTGTGATGAACAAACACCATTAAACAATAGTTTAATATGAAGGCAAACATAAGCATGGCAGAGACAGAGGCAAGAACATAGCCAAAACGAGGCAAAGGCAAGGAGAAATCAGACCAAAGGAATCACAACCATGTCTGGAGAAGGTCTTCCAGGATCAGTGGTGGACTCAAACTGTTGAAGCAGTGCCAAGGGGATCCGGAATCAGCAGTGGACTAGAACTGTTGAAGCAATGCCAAGCAGACAAGTATAAAAATATTGTTCACAATTTCCAGGAACTATTACAATGTACAAAAGCAATCCTTTCTCCGGAACAGTATCCTGCACGCTTACAAACAGCGACACATAGCAAATATCTTGGCTCCTCCGACTAGCCCGTTATTTTTATATGGTGGCTACACAAAGCGACCAGATGAGTGACGCTGACGGGATCAGCGCATAGATCAATTATTGACGAAAGGCTGATCAAAAGGTCCTGACAGTCCTTGTACAATTCCGTTTTTCGCCCGCCTCTGACTGCAAATAAAACTCTCTCTTAAAGTAGACTGTTATTGTACATTAATTAAAGGTGTGCAAGGTAAATGTACCATACTGTGTAATTGTCTTTACATAGTGGAAATCGATAATAAGTGAGTATTGAAATAATTATTGTGAAATGCATCACGTGTTTATCCAATATGAGAATGATCATCAGGTGACATATTCTTTCCAGAACGTAGTCTTCCCTATGGATTTCTTGAATTCTCCGTGGTCTTGAACAAGTTAGGACTGCTTCTTCTAGTGACATGAGCAGGCATTCTTGAATATCTTTTGTCCAACGACGTTTGGGCGGTCTTTGCCCCTGTTGCCTTCTATCATCCCCTCCAGTAACACTCACTCCATGCCGTCGTGTCTATTAATGTGATAGAAAAAAACTAGCGTTTTCTTTAATATGGTGTTTAGAAGCCAGCCTTCCTGGACGTTAATTGTTCGTAACATCTCCTGGTTTCTTTTTTTCGCTGTCCATGGTATTCTCAAAACTCTTCTATAACACTTTAATTCAAATGATGTTATTCTCTTGGCCACTGGTTTATTTAGTGTCCATGCTTCACATCCATATGTCGCCACAATATGAGAATACACTTTATATATCAGGCTACCGTGTAACATATTTATTTCAATACATATTTCTCATTGTATCAGTGTCGTTTCTACACGCACAAACTATGACTATCTGCAGCTCCTTCAACACTTATCTGTGTGTGTACCTGAGGTCAAGTGGACACATAATCTTCTTCACCGCAGGCAAAATAAAAAGATAATGAAATATATATTCTATACTTATTTTTTTTCTTCCTATAGCTTGCTTGTCATCATAGTTCATTTGACACTTGTTAGTTAATTCACCCAAAATAATTTAAATATTGATTTAAGGGGAAATAAATTACGACAGGTTTACTAAATATCAGATTGCTAACTTCACTGTGTGAATAGGCATGGATGTCATAAGGGTGTATGTTTATCCAAAGTATTGGTTCTCAACATCGGGCCTTAGTCAGTTTGCTTTATCACAGAGTATGACTAATATTAGAAGTTGGGGTTCAGGTAATCATGTCATAATGAACTTCGACTTCTATCACTACCACTGTTCCAATTTTCGTATATAGGATGACAATTTTACTGTAGTTCACAAATTATCGATTTTAGACCAAATTGAGTAAATTAAAATAAAAAGGATTAGTGGCTTCGTTGTTTCTATTTTTTTTTATTTTTACAAAACCAGTTTTGTTAAACATATTAACATAGCAAACATGTCATTTTCCTTCGATTCTCAACTCATTTTAAGATGAAAAAAATAAAAATAACAGTAACTTTTATTTACTTGTATAGAGTTTGTAACTGTAGTTGTTATCGTAACTTCAAGTAAGATTTGGGCAACCTTCTTAGATCTACAGTCGAATTTAATTTATTTTCCCGTGCAGTAATGGGTCCGAAAACTTTAAAAAAAAATAGACATTGAAGATTCCAGAGTGTTGGTTACTAAACACAATAACAAAAAGAAAACTATGCCTGTTTGGTCATATAAAGAGACACAACTGTTTAGAAAGACAAATAATGGAGGGAAGAGTACCTGGACAGAGTAGAGAGGGCAGACCAAGAAGACGATGGACTGACGACATTAAAGATAACATGAATACATCGCTAGAAAATGCAAGCCACATCCCCCAAGACAGATTGAGGTTCAGAGAGTTCATTGGGAAGACAACGTTCTGAAAGGAATACGTCACATGACAAACCTTATATTTTAAAAAGTCATTTGGAGTTTCAAGTATTTTTTAGTCCTGGGACTATCGCATATATTACTTCTAGATCAGTTTGGTGGGTCAGGAAATAAAGTCTCGGTGGCTCGTATTTTGCCCACACACTGTTTTAAGTGTTAAAGTGGGAACACAATGAAAATGTGTGGTACCGGAGACAGGAGAGGAAATACAAGCAACACTGAAATGACATGTACATTATGTTGTTTATGATTTACTATGGAAATCTGTGGATCGAGTTGATATCGAATCATATAAATCACTGACTAAAAATGATATTCTGAAGACAGATATGACAGGTCGAGAGGCACAGATGTCGCACGCACGCTGTAAACCATGATACAACGTATTTCGTTCTCTGGATTGCAACTGGGCAAAAACAGGACTTTGAGGAAGAACGCAGAAGAAGAATAAGAGAAATATAAAACTATTAAATGGATTGAACTCAGCCTGAAGACCATTATATTACCAGCGCCAACTAGGTACGGGAGGCCGTCAAGAGCGAAATTGCCATGATAAATTCGAAGTGTCCAAGTGTTTCAGTCATTGTCCAAGTGTTTTAGTCATTGTTCGAGTGTTTTAGTCATTGTTCGAGTGTTTTAGTAATTTTCCAAGTGTTTTAGTAATAGTTCAAGTGTTTTAGTCATTGTTCAAGTGTTTTAATCATTGTTCGAGTGTTTTAGTCATTGTCCAAGTGTTTTAGTCATTGTCCAAGTGTTTAGTCATTGTCGAAGTGTTTTAGTTATTGTACAAGTGTTTTAGTCATTGTCCAAGTTTACAAGCCACATATTAACACAGTCTTTCACATTTCTACTAAAAATCCTGTGTTTGGTGTGTATGTTTATATTCTTCGTTCTCCAAATATTGTCTATTTTTCTGCATCTATGGGGGGGGGGGTGATTTTGTCCACATGTGACAGACATTAAATATAAAATACTTCCCAGGCAGTTTTGCTAGAATTTCCTGGTTTTCTTCTCTTCTCAAAGACAAAGGGCACAAATAGATCAGCCCTAATTACGACTGCTATTCTACCTTCTGTAGAATGAAAGAAGACCACAAAAAGTAAAGGAATCAAGAAGCTATTAATCAAGGCTCCCACTAAGACACCATAGTAAGATGAGAGACCCAACATTAGACAGTCTTTGAGAGACCGATGATTAAAGTGGGACCAAGTCGGGAAGAAAAACGGTCGATAGAATCGTCTGTCTGTCTCTCTCTCTCTCTCTCTCTCTCGCACAAACTCCCATACCTCGAGTAATCAAGAAATAAAGCTCTAGTGTCGGGTAAACAAACCCGAAACTGGAAATGGGGAGGGGTCGGGCTGGGGCAACACAAGACAAATATAAAAATGACCAGAACTAGGTATAAGTGTTATCATTACTAGTCAATAAAACAAACAAACACAGTAGTTTCCTATATCTTGAGATGAAGAGGCGAGGCTGAAATGAAGTATATTTAGCATCCGAATCAAAGAAGCTATTCAATGTTTTAAGAAAACATAACCTGTGTGTCAGTGTCACTCACTTTCACTGGTTTCAGACCTTCCATAGATTTGATTATGTTGGTTGTTTTTACAGAGGGGGGGGGGAGGAGGTGGAATTATGTGTTTTTTTAACCTTAATGAAGTCCTAGTTAATTATGCTCAGAGGTCTTTATTGCATGTGGCCATGCTTCCGCTAAATGCAATGCCTTTTGAAATGGGTACACGTTACGAGACGAGCTGGTATTTTGCTTAGGTCATCCACTGTGCATCTTTCTTCGGGCGATGTGAGGCGGATCGATCCCTGTGTAAGACCACATCATTCTTCCTTGTGACCATGGGTGTTGTTGTTGTCAATATCCAATTGCTGCCGGGTAGTTCTACTCTTGGCAGCTTAATGCCATTCTTTAAAAAAAAAAATGCTGATCTTCTGATGTTGACTTAGTGTGAGTTAGTGACTGTTAATGGTGTCTGTAAATGTTTTTGTCTGGCAGTTGAAAGGGAAGTGTAGTCAATATGGAAGTGTTCCACTGCATTATTGGGATAAGAGTAGTGTTAACAAATGAGTAGTTGCTGGGGTTGGATACAGCTGAAATGCATATTGACTCGTGCATATTTTGTTGGAAATTAAAAGATAAGGGATTCATTTTTCTTGTAGAGTTTGCTTATGTTGTTATTGTACGTTTTCTGCGTCATTCACTATTTACATTTTGACCAGTCAGACCATTTGCTTATCTTTCAGTCAGATTTCCCTTGTGTTGTTTCTGCGAATCTGTTTAATGGTTCACACACTAAAATGTCTTTGATTTTGTTTATTTGAGATGCCTCTTTTTTGCAAGTTTTCCTGCTATTTCATTTTCTGCTAGATCGGTATGTCCAAGGATCCATTGCAGGATAACGCTGATTGGATATGCGGAAATAAGACTGTGCGCTGTTCTTCTATTTAACAGAAATTCTGATTTGCACATGGAGTCTCTTTAAATGCCTCCAAAACCGACATGGAGTCTATCAAAATGACTTTCTGCTGGTTTTTTGTTCAATGAAATCAAACCGTTGGTGTAACAACTCTATGGCTGTCTTGATGGCGTCACCTTCTGCTTCATAATTTGAGCCACTTTCACCACAAGAATCACAGATCTCGTATGAAGATGAATCCTGGTAAAGTGTATGAATGTCATATACCTGCATAACAGGTGTCATTGAAACCGATCCATCATAGTATGCCTTGATTGTTGATGATGGCCGATCCATCAGAGAATGCCTTGATTGTTGATGATGGCCGATCCATCAGAGTATGCCTTGATTGTTGATGATGGCTGATCCATCAGAGTATGCCTTGATTGTTGATGATGGCCGATCCATCAGAGTATGCCTTGATTGTTGATGATGGCCGATCCATCAGAGTATGCCTTGATTGTTGATGATGGCTGATCCATCAGAGAAATCCTTGATTGCTGATGATGGCTAGCTGTTTATGATAATTATGACACATATCTTCAATATTGTTGTCAGTGTTCCCTTATTAGGGATGTTTTATCTAGTAATTTTGTTTGGATAGTTGGTTGATGCAAGTTCTCACAAGGGCGTGGTCCGAGGTATTTGTTTTCTAGTTCTCTGTCTTATGATTGATGAAATTTGTCATTCTTCTCTTTGGCTATGTCCAGTAGAGACAGTTGCTTTAGTCGTTTGTTTACTCTTAAGTGTCAATAAGGACTTTATTTGAGTGGTCATTTCTTTGTCTCTTGTATCTTTCTATAGCCTTCCGTCAGTGCTTTATTCTGTCTGACAACCAGCGACTCTGCATTTGCATATTTCTCATATGTTGCTGTGGGTGTTGATAGCATCTCTCCAAAGATTAGTTTCAGAGCTTGGTTCCACACGAGATTCAGAGATCAGATGGTAATGTTGCTCACAATGGTCTGAAGAGGAATGTTATAATCCATTACTGATCTCACATAGCCGCACGTGTGGCAACCGGGGCATGGACTTTTAGTTCATGGTGCAAAGAATATGGCTACTATCTTTTTTCAGTGATGTCGTAGGAGGCGACTAAGGAAAGTTGGAGGGTATTGTATGATTTTTTTAACTTTTAAATTCTATCAAACCATCCCCATTGATGACTATGAAGAGATGCAGGTCAGTGGACAATGCAACTTTGTTCTTCTGTGGCAGGCAGGTCAGTGAACATTGCATCTTTGTTCTTCTGTGGCAGGCAGGTCAGTGGACATTGCATCTTTGTTCTTATGTGGCAGGCAGGTCAGTGGACATTGCATCTTTGTTCTTCTGTGGCAGGCAGGTAAGTGGACATTGCATCTTTGTTCGTCTGTGGCAGGCAGGTCAGTGGACATTTCATCTTTGTTCTTCTGTGGCAGGCAGGTCAGTGGACATTGCATCTTTGTTCGTCTGTGGCAGAATCCCAGTGACGCTGAATACTAGATGTGCCATTACTGCCAATGGGGCAACACATCTGCTGGAAAACGTATGATATAGTTGTCCCTAATGTGTGTGCTGTGCTCCTGGCATGATATGGTTGACCCTAATGTGTGTGCTGTGCTCATGGTATGATATGGTTGGCCCTAATGTGTGTACTGTGCTCCTGGCAGGATATGTTGGCCCTAATGTGTGTGCTGGGCTCCTGGCAGGATATCGTTGGCCCTAATGTGTGTGCTGTGCTCCTGGCAGGATATGGATGGCCCTAATGTGTGTGCTGTGCTCCTGACAGGATATGTTTGGCCCTAATGTGCGTGATCTGCTCCTGGCAGGACATGGCAATCCTGGGATACTGGAGCACTGAAATGCCTGCCTTTGGGGATTAAACGTGCATTCATAAATACCCTATAACATCATTGCCTTTAATACAACCTTTTATATAATGTTTTTATTTGCTAAACGGGGGGGGGGGGGGGGGGGTTGTGTGTGTGTGTTTGAACACCCAAAATCCCCCCACCCGATAATTCCTAATCTTAGGCTTTCACGAAGGCACACGACAGTCCGCATAATCGCCATCATCATTCCTATCACAGTTTTAGCGCATTTGATCATCGTTGACTTCGACAGACGAGAAACAGACATGACAAATAATCACTCGCAGACGAAACTGTAGTTTTATTTTGTTCAAGAGATAAGGTTTGGATAGCATCTAGCTGTAAACTGTATGTAGGGGGAGATAAATGTAGGGGGAGATAAATGTAGGGGGAGATAAATGTAGGGGAGATAAATAGAACACAAAACAAAGCTGTTGCCCTAGGAACCAATACGCTTGAATGATAAGCACAAAGTAGTGAATTCTATATTTCACAAAATATACGGACAAAAGAAACAACACTAACATACGATGCAATTTCAGTTTAATTAAAAAAAAGATCGAATCGACATTTCCACACGTTTTCTAAGCCGTTAACTATATTATTTTGTGTGTATATGTGTGTGTGTGTAAGTATGTGCGTGTAATAATCTGTTTTGTGAACTGTAACATTGTTACAATTTTATTGGTTCTGCTGTTACCCATTTGTAAGCAGTTTTACTGAACCCCGCCAATTATCGACTACCTATCAGCATGACTATATTATGTGACCTATTGACGGATGTAAACTCCAGCCTTCTAAGATTACTCATTTAATTATTTACTTGATTATCATTGGTTCTCACACAAGTATAATAATTGTGAATAATGAAAATCGCGGGTATAGTCATATGAGTCATAAGAAGGATAGATATCCATTTAGCCAGTATGTAGTATATACTAGACGGCCATGCTAGTGACATAGACACCAAGATACAAGACCCTAGCACGCCTAACACTTTGGGGATTTTCCTTCAAGATTTTCCCTTCTGGAGTACTAGTATAGCTTGGAAACAAAGTGGATTTTCCCTTCTGGAGCACTAGTATAGCTAGGAAACAAAGTGGATTTTCCCTTCTGGAGCACTAGTATAGCTAGGAAACACAGTACTTCTCCAAGATTTTCCCTTCTGGAGTACTAGTATAGCTAGGAAACACAGTACTTCTCCGAGATTTTCCTTTCTGGAGCACTAATACAGCTAGGAAACAAAGTACTTGTCCAAGATTTTCCCTTCTGGAGTACTAGTATAGTTGGGAAACAAAGTACTTCTCCAAGATTTTCCCTTCTGGAGTACTAGTATAGTTAGGAAACAAAGTACTTCTCCAAGATTTTCCCTTCTGGAGTACTAGTATAGTTAGGAAACAAAGTACTTCTCCAAGATAGTTTTGTGCTCTGATACATATGGACGTTGCCCGAGTCACCGGAAGAGGCGGATAGTTTTCCCGTTTTGAACTTTCTTCTTCAACATTCATTCTCAAACTCCCACTAGATCTCTCTTGTAGTAAGACTATCGTCCTACTAATTTCCAGCAGGGTGTAGTCCAGAGAACGGAAATGCGTTGTGTCGAAGTTTTTATTTGCGCCAATGGACCATCACATCCGTTTTCAGCTAGTTTTGAACATATTGTCACCGAAAACAAGTACTTATTAGGTAATGTTACACAATGTTCTCATGCGGAGTTAGTTATCTTGGTATATCCGTTTTTTTCGGTGCTACTCATTTGGCGACTCAAAGTATGTGCAAAGCGGCAAATGTTCAGCCGCTTCTGTCAAGATGAGTGCGATTTGCAAAGAGGCAAATGATCGGCCGCAACAGTCACGATGAGTGCGATGTGCCTTTACGATGTGCGATGTGACTTTACGATGTGCGATGTAACTTTACGATGTGCGATGTGACTTTACGATGTGCGATGTAACTTTACGATGTGCGATGTGACTTTACGATGTGCGATGTAACTTTACGATGTGCGATGTGACTTTACGATGTGTGATGTAACTTTACGATGTGCGATGTAACTTTACGATGTGCGATGTAACTTTACGATGTGCGATGTAACTTTACGATGTGCGATGTGACTTTACGATGTGCGATGTAACTTTACGATGTGCGATGTGACTTTACGATGTGCGATGTAACTTTACGATGTGCGATGTGACTTTACGATGTGCGATGTAACTTTACGATATGCAATGTGAAATATTTCTGTGGCTATACTATTCTGAAAAGGACTTGATAAATAATGCACGTGAAATCCCGGCTATTTGTTTTTGGTAACAAATACCCTTTCTGTAACGCCCTTGCTTTGTCGATCATCAAGACTGAAACGTCACTTTGAATTAATGCTTTTCTAAACCATATACCCAGAAGCGAGTTGCTTACTTAATGCTTTTCTAAACCATATACCTCGGAGGTTGTGGTTCACTTAATGTTCTTCTAAACCATATACCTCGACGGTTGTAGTTCAATTAATGTTCTTCTAAACCATATACCTCGGAGGTTGTGGTTCAATTAATGTTCTTATAAACCATATACCTCGAAAGTTGTGATTCACTTATTTTTCTTATAAACCATATACCTCAACGATTGTATATGTTATTATAAACCATATAGCACAGAAAGTATATGGGAAATCAGAGGCAACAGAGATGTAGTTCTACAGAAGAATGCTGAGAATACCATGGACTGACATAAAAACTAATGTAGAGGTGTTGAAAGAGTCAAATGCGGAACAGACCTTAATCAACGATATAAGAAAAAGGCAATATTCTTTTTTTTTGGGCCACTTCATGAGACAGGCAGGTTTAGAGAACATAGTCACAACAGGAAAAATTGAAGGCAACAGAGACAGAGGGCGACAACGTGAGAAAATATTAGACAATTTGACAGCCTGGCACGGCAAGGAAACAACGACCTTGATACATAATACTGTGGACAGAGAGCTGTGGACAGTCATGACCGCCTACGCTAGCAGGCATGGCACCTGATGATAATGATACCCCAGAGGTTGTGATTCGTCGAATGACAATCTACATTATTTTTTTTGTATGACTAAAAAATTCTGATGTAACCAAATTGGGTTCAAGTCCGTGGTTAAAATGAGCATATCTCACACACAAATATACGTTTAATGTAAAAAATAAGCATACCTCACACACAAATATACGTTTAATGTAAAAAATGAGCATACCTCACAGAAAGGGATGTACTTTTAATGCTAAAAAATTAACAAAAAACTCAACAAATCGCTTGCGAAACAGATGGGGAATAAGGTTAATCCTCAAAATGTAGCAGTGAGATGATAACATGAACTGCGACCTCCATTATTTTTCACGATGAAAGACTATGGTATAGCCAAATTCGAGTAACGTCCGCAGTTGGAAGGTGCGTTTTTGACCATAAGAGGTTCATTTTTAATTTATGAAAGTCATTAAATTTATGAAATTTATTAAAGTCAACCCTCTACTCCTTTTGAACCCTTTTCTTGGAAAGCAAAGGCGGAGGACGTGGTGTTGATCACATCATAAGTATCCCATTGATCGTCTGCCGATACGAATAGTCGGGAATAAGAGAACTTACTATGCAACAATCTTTGAATAAGCTGCCGTCATATTTTGACAACCATCACAATTTACAACCGTCACAAACTGACTATCGCTACAAATTTACAACTGTTACAAACTGACTATCGTCACAAATTTACAACCGTCACAAACTGGCTATTGCCACAAATTTACAACCGTCACAAACTGACAAATTTACAACCGTCACAAACTGACTATCGCCATGAATTTACAACCGTCACAAACTGACAAATTTACAACCGTAACAAACTGGCTATTGCCACAAATTTACAACCGTCACAAACTGACAAATTTACAACCGTCACAAACTGACTATCGCCACAAATTTACAACCATCACAAATTGACAACCGTCACAAATTGACAACTGTCACAAATTGACAACCGTTACAAATTGACAACCACCAGAAAGTGATACCATCATACATTGATAACATTCAGAAATTGACAAGCGTCACAAATTGACATCCATCACAAATTTGAAAAACGTATAATATTTCGCTGTTGCAGCCGTTACAACATCAATACACTTTATTAAAGGTAACATACTGACAACCGTAACAAATTAATAACCATCACAATCTGACAACAGTCACAAAATGACAAATGCCATAAATTGACAAACGTCACAAATTGACAACCACCACAAATTTAGAAAACGTATAATGTTTCGCTGCAGCCGTTACAACATCAATACACTTTGTTAAAGGTAACTACGTCTGCCAGATCTGGTATAATACTTTTATAAATTTGCGCTTGAATTCTTCATTGGCGCATTAATCCTGAAATCGATGCTTTACATTTAGCCACGCTTCCGACCCATTATGTGAAGACGAGAAGTTATGGACACAAGGTCCACAGTTCGTATCATACTTGTGGTGCAAACGTTACAGTCTCATATTTCGATTTGATTTTAAATGGAATATTCTACTTACACATTTGGGAATGATATTCTTCTTCTTCTTTCGTTCACTTGAAACATATCTATATCTGTAACTCTGTCTCCTGAATAAAACTCACTGTCTTTTGTAGTACATACAGTGTCCCATAGAGCTTTGATTCCAGTGTTGTTTTCTCTGACCAATATGTCTGCCTCAGCGTTTCATGCTCAGAACACTCTTGAAGTATATGTTTGGCACTCTGTGCTGCATGTCCACATGTACACATGGACGTGTTGCCAATCTTGAACTTTGTATACATGTGACTGCGGAGTCGGTTGTGTCCTGTTCTGAGGCGTAGAATTATAACTTGTTCTGATCTATTCATAATGTGATAGTCATCTTGTGTTGGTGTTTGTAGCTTTCTTATTGACTTGATCATCTGTTTATTAAATTTATGAATTTATGAATTTACTTTAATATTTGTCTTTCTATGACCCACTTCGTTCTTCTTTTCATTTATTCTTATCTTGGGAGTCTGCCGCACAGAATCGTTCCTGATGGTAGGTGATTGGTATATCTGGTTGGTCTTCGGCAGCACTTTCCTTAGCCAGTTGGTCTGCTTTTTTATGTCTTGGTATTCCACAGTGAGAGGGTATCCACTACATGCTTACTCTATACTGGTAAGTCAATTCACTAAGTAGTTTTTGCAAGTCTGTTAGTTTTCCAGACTGAAGAGCTTGAAGCAATGACCTTGCATCTGTCAGGAATACCACAGGCTGTAGGCCAGAGTTGGAGTTCAGCAGTTTTTTTAGTTGTCACACTAATTGCCTGGATTTCTGCATCATAATTATGGGAATGATATAAAATCAATGCACTATTATTGGTTGTTGATACACGAAAGCGCATGGTCATGTAGTTAGCACGTAGTTCTCAGTTCCTTGAGGTACGGGTTCAATTCACGGTTGGGGCAGGATTTTTTCTTTCAGAGGTACAATGAAAATATTTCCTGTGCATGTCGCGGCGTCTGCTATGACAACGAGGCCTTTATTTTCACAGCCTATAGAAAACCAGCCTGCCTGCACTCAGAAACACAGGAAAACATGCAGTAACGAAAGATACACGGAATACATCCTGGAGTCAATGGCAAACTACAGAGATATTGTGTCTAGAAATTCTGAATTCTCCGGACTACATTGTGCTAGTCTGTCGAAGTTTGATAATGAACGATAATAGACGTCAATCGCAGGCGATGATGACAACATTTTCAGACTTGTGTTATATGTTCCTGGTGTATGAGGAAATGATCACAACATTTTCAGACTTGTGTTGTATGTTCCTGGTGTATGAGGAAATGATGACAACATTTTCAGACTTGCATTTTCAGACTTGTGTTGTATGTTCCTGGTGTATGAGGAAATGATGACAACATTTTCAGACTTGTGTTGTATGTTCCTGGTGTGTCTTTTCGTTGACTGAAAAGGTCAATCTTGATACATAACCCCTCCCTCCTGCCATATTTGGATTGACCCCTGACAAGTGTGGTCAGAATTGGGTGTCTGTGTATTTATTGATCTATCTTTTCGGCAGCACGTTTTCTATGTGCCTGTGAGATTTGATGCCTCTCCACGATGCAAGCACCTTTGTTGGTGTGAATGCCCCACACTGAACGATTCTGTGCGGCAGACTCCCAAGATAAGAATAAATGAAAAGAAGAACGAAGTGGGTCATAGAAAGACAAATATTAAAGTAAATATTGTAAACATATATTCCAAAAATCATACTGCTAATAATACAACAGATGATAGAGAAACTTGTAATGATTGTGTGCGATACGTCATTATCTGTCCGTCGTAGAGTTGCACAGAACACTTCTATTTTAAACCTATTCTTTAAAATTAATGATTTTTTGGGGGTATTATTATGTTTCTTTTTATTATATGTTTGTTTCGACGAAGATTTTAGATCGAAACGTTAACTGTTGTCATTCTTATTTTTTAAAATTATAATTGTTTCCATCATTTTTATTATTATTATTAATTTTTGTAATACATATTAGCTTATTTACGATGTTATCAATATCACAAGAAAAATGAGACTTTGGCCATATAAAAAGGCATGTGTTACTCCACCCACCTACTCCAGCCACCTACACCAACCACCTACTCGCTGTTTAGGGTTGTTACCCTACACTGGAACATTTATCCCTTAAAAAGACATAGTAACATAAAAACTGCAAATTTAAGGAATTGTATGTAATATTAGATAGGGGTCGCCTAAGAATGATGGAGAAAAGATATTTCACAGTGTTTAGACATGAGTTACAGTAAATCAACTGGCTTAGAATCGTCGCTACCTATCGTGAAGAGTTCAATGCGTTCATATAGAAAATTGGGTTCCGAACACCGCTCACAAGTAATATTGAGTGTGCGAGCACCACGCATAAGTAATATTGAGTGTGCGAGCACCGCTGAATCGTAATATTGAATGTGCGAGCACGCTCATAAGTAATATTGAGTGTGCGATCACCGCTCATAAGTAATATTGAGTGTGCGAGCACCGCTCATAAGTAATATTGAGTGTGCGAGCACCGCTCAAAAGTAATATTGAGTGTGCGAGCACCGCTCATAAGTAATATTGAGTGTGCGAGCACCGCTCATAAGTAATATTGAGTGTGCGAGCACCGCTCATAAGTAATATTGAGTGTGCGAGCACCGCTCATAAGTAATATTGAGTGTGCGAGCACCATAGCATATTCTTATTCATTCAATGTCCATGTTGTGTGACGTTGGTTATCATGTCTTTCCTTCTGTTTCTTTCTTCTTCTGTTTCGTGTGGTCAATCATGTCCGATGCCGATGTTCTCCCACGCTCTATTTTCTGAACCACATTTCAGCAGTCTCTATTTCATTTTGAACTTCTTTGTTTACCGTAGAAATAAACTGGTTGGATATCTTCTTCTTCTTCTTCTTCATCGTTCATTCTCAAACTCCCGCTGGATCTCCCTTGTAGCAAGACCATTGTCCTACTAGATTTCCAGCAGCATGTAGTCCAGATAATGGAAATGCGTTGTGTCGCCGTTTTATTTGCGCCAATGGCCCGACACATCCGTCTTCGGCGGGACTGGTTGGATATAATAAACTCCAATTGAAGTTCGTAGATGCATGGATAGTGTCCCGTTGTACTATTGTGAAGTTGTATACTATTTATTGTGTTTCGCGTGATTCTATAGTTGTGGGTGCATCTATTGGCCCAGTATCGCCAACTTCAGCACCTCATCAGTGGGAGAGTGTATTCACCCTTGCGCACTATTATAATTAGCGACATCTACATGGTAAATTAAAATAATTTTTAAAAAAAAACCACAAACACAATGGAAACTTCCTAAACATATAACAGCAACATGGAGTATTGTATGATGATCACGTACATTCAGTAACGCTGGAAATTGCTGCAAGCATTTCATTCGAGTAAAGTAAATTAGTGTTTAATTTTGTTTGGCTTTTTTCTGACTCTTTTCTAGCACGATGTGGCCCTTTAAGATAATGTAAATCTGTCAAACCTATTCCGTTCTGGATGTCTAACTACCGTATTTAAGAACAACTTTTCTCAGAAGAAGGCCGCAGCATCCCAATTATAAATAACAGTGCAACTGGGAACGTGGTAGTTTAATATACTATTGGGGTCTTTGTTACCTCTAATATTTTATGGTAGTGTGTCCTGGTGTAACCTAATTGGACTTTGTCCGTTGGTTGAAAGGAGCACGCCTCTCCAAAAGAGAGGCAAACTCATTAACTATCAACTACGTGGTAGTTTTAGCGCAAACTACTGGTTTTTGATTTGATAATAGTAGCTTTGTAACAGCTGTCTGGAAAGCACACCCATATCAAATTCATCATGTCTGTAAACAACGCCCGTAGCCAACTTCAGCAGACTAGCTCAGCTTAAACACACAGATCTGTCAGTATTTTGAAATGATGAAAACTGTTGGTAGTTAGTCCACACACGAACATCGATATACAAGCAAGGGATAATAACGGATTTGCAACGTCACTGTAGAAGGCGGTAGGAAAAAATAGTGTCGGAATTTCCTTTACAGTGCTATATTTGTTTTCTAACAGGTGAAATTAGGGGAAAAGAATGATGAAGTTCTGTTAATTACGATACACAGATGATATCACACGGCAATCGACGTTTAGACCAAAAGATCTTTGTCAAGAATATATTCACACAATAACACAAGACGGGAAAGAATGTCACTGTCCACGTTCAAATCTCTATCTATTGTTTTTTCTCTGCTTCTGCTGTGAGACGTCTCATGCTTGAATGACGATCGGTTTTCGGGCTGTTGCATGTCTGGTCACTTGATATGCAGTAATACTGTGCCGTGTCAGAATATTGGTAACTCTTTCCATCCACCTTCTTCTTGATCTTCCTCTGTATCTCGCTGTTTCCGTTTTCATGCTGTATTCTCTTGTCGCTGGCCAATATGGGTTCATTCTCATTAGGTGGCCGAACCATTTCAGTCTCTGTTTTTCAATATACTTGACCACTGATGTTGTTCCAACATTTCTTGTAATCTCATTCCTCACATAATCTCTTCTTGTTCTGTTTGCTGCTTTTCGTAGACATCTCATTTCACGTGTAGAAAGCTCTTTCTCTGTTCTTTAGTTAGTGTCCATGTCTGACATTTAAACATAATGTTGGGATGAATATTGAATTTATGATTTGCCTTTTGGTTTCCAGCGGAATATATTTGTGTTTCAAAATTCGTTAAGTTAATAATTTACGTAGTAGGCTTTTTGAATTCTTGTTTGAGTTATCTGTCCATTCTTCCGTCGATGGTAAAAAAATGTTCCCTTGATATTTAAATTCCTGCACACTTGTTTTAGTAGCTTAGTAATTTATTTGTATGTTGATTGTATTGTGTTTTCTACTTATAGACATTACTTCTCTTTTTTTCTGTGTTGATCGTGTTAAAATGGCATAGCTAAATATGGATACATATCGGAAGAATAACAACTAGAAGATTAGAGGCAAAACAGAACAAAGAAAAATGAAAGATCACGATATCTAAATGTAGGAATGGTGGACATTAACCCCATGGATCAGTTACCAGTACCAGTTATCAAGCATGTGCCGAGTCTAGTCATCTGAGAAGAACGATTCAAGTCGTTCTATAAGAACTAATCTGTGTGTGAGAATATTCGATCTTTTTTATCAGGATAAGAGGAACTGTAGATATGATACCACATTTCATTTTTTTTCCTTTGTCATGCTGCTATACAGACTGTTTACTTTTTTAACAAGATGCTTATACATTAATATTTATAATGTAATGGTTTTCTTCTATTTATATGTTCCTTCAGACGAAGATCATAGATCTTCTCTACCTTATTAATTCTTCTTCTTCTTCTTCAGCGTTCATTCTCAAACTCCCACTGAATATCTCTTGTAGCAGGATCATGTTCCTATTAGATTTCCAGGAGGATGTAGTCCAGAGAATGGAAATGCGTTGTGTCGCCGTTTTATTTGCGCCATTGGCCCGACACATCCGTCTTCGGCGGTATTAATTATTTATAATTGTTTTAAATCATCGTTTTTTATTACTAGTAGTAGTAGTATATACATGGTATTTACTGAGTCACTATTATTACTTTGATATTTCTGTTACTGAGGATCCTAACTTTTTCTTTGATCTTTTTCGCCTTTTCTTGGGTAATATAGATAAAATTTTGTTACAGGAAGGGAATTACTAAAAAAAAAATAAGCTTTGAACTTCGCTTATAACCATCTTTATTACTTTTTTTTAATTATCAGCTGTGTTGTTCTTATTATCAGCTGTGTTGTTCTTATTATCAGCTGTGTTGTTCTTATTATCAGCTGTGTTGTTCTTATTATCAGCTGTGTTGTTCTTATTATCAGCTGTGTTGTTCTTATTATCAGCTGTGTTGTTCTTATTATCAGCTGTGTTGTTCTTATTATCAGCTGTGTTGTTCTTATTATCAGCTGTGTTGTTCTTATTATCAGCTGTGTTGTTCTTATTATCAGCTGTGTTGTTCTTATTATCAGCTGTGTTGTTCTTATTATCAGCTGT
This sequence comes from Meghimatium bilineatum, assembly GCA_034231615.1. Lineage (NCBI taxonomy): Eukaryota > Metazoa > Mollusca > Gastropoda > Stylommatophora > Philomycidae > Meghimatium > Meghimatium bilineatum. The sequence continues at coordinate 11,308,394 of CM067308.1, forward strand.
GTTGTTCTTATTATCAGCTGTGTTGTTCTTATTATCAGCTGTGTTGTTCTTATTATCAGCTGTGTTGTTCTTATTATCAGCTGTGTTGTTCTTATTATCAGCTGTGTTGTTCTTATTATCAGCTGTGTTGTTCTTATTATCAGCTGTGTTGTTCTTATTATCAGCTGTGTTGTTCTTATTATCAGCTGTGTTGTTCTTATTATCAGCTGTGTTGTTCTTATTATCAGCTGTGTTGTTCTTATTATCAGCTGTGTTGTTCTTATTATCAGCTGTGTTGTTCTTATTATCAGCTGTGTTGTTCTTATTATCAGCTGTGTTGTTCTTATTATCAGCTGTGTTGTTCTTATTATCAGCTGTGTTGTTCTTATTATCAGCTGTGTTGTTCTTATTATCAGCTGTGTTGTTCTTATTATCAGCTGTGTTGTTCTTATTATCAGCTGTGTTGTTCTTATTATCAGCTGTGTTGTTCTTATTATCAGCTGTGTTGTTCTTATTATCAGCTGTGTTGTTCTTATTATCAGCTGTGTTGTTCTTATTATCAACTGTAATTATTACATGTGAGCTACTATTCATGTCTTTCTGACACGACACATCCGGCTCCGACATGGATATTATGCCACATTGATCTAAACATTGAGACAATCAACTTCACCCAACCCACTCCCAAACCATCTTAGTCGCCTCTTATACAGAATTGTCAGGTAACTACTATTATTATTTTATCCCCTTTTTTGCCCATCAGTAAGTACACGGGCAGTGGGGTAGTGATGTTTTATTTAACTTATTATGAGAGGTGTTTAATTCCACAAACACCAACCTACACTGCTCTTGTATCTACAGGCTAGAACTTATGTTATTATCCATGACTGACATCTACACATTGCGATAGGAAAGATGCGTTTCGTTACACGCGTTACTTGTATTCATCTACTAATCTCTTGCCTCAAGTTCCTAGCATTCGTTACATCTATATTGATATGGCGAGAAGATTCCTCGTCTCATTTGAAGAGATTCCTCCATTGTTAGTGATTAAGTAGCCAAATATTCAGATTCCTCCATTGTTAGTGATTAAGTAGCCAAATATTCAGATTCCTCCATTGTTAGTGATTAAGTAGCCGGCTATTCAGATTCCTCCATTGTTAGTGATTAAGTAGCCGGCTATTCAGATTCCTCCATTGTTAGTGATTAAGTAGCCAGATATTCAGATTCCTCCATTGTAAGTGATTAAGTAGCCGGCTATTCAGATTCCTCCATTGTTAGTGATTAAGTAGCCGGCTATTCAGATTCCTCCATTGTTAGTGATTAAGTAGCCGGCTATTCAGATTCCTCCATTGTTAGTGATTAAGTAGCCAGATATTCAAATTCCTCCATTGTTAGTGATTAAGTAGCCAGATATTCAGATTCCTCCATTGTTAGTGATTAAGTAGCCAGATATTCAGATTCCTCCATTGTTAGTGATTAAGTAGCCAGATATTCAGATTCCTCCATTGTTAGTGATTAAGTAGCCAGATATTCAGATTCCTCCATTGTTAGTGATTAAGTAGCCAGCTATTCAGATTCCTCCATTGGTAGTGATTAAGTAGCCAGATATTCAGATTCCTCCATTGTTAGTGATTAAGTAACCAAAATAGATTGCTCTATTGTTAATGATTAAGTAGCCAGATATTCAAACATTTGCAATTGTCATTGACAACTCTTGTTGACAACCGACTGTTTTTGTCACGCTGTCACATTTCTTGTTCGTATATCTGGATGACAAATGTTTACGTGGACTTTAGATAGTAATTAAATTGTTTGAATTTGACAATCTGACACAAAAAACCTATGGATTTTTTAATTATTTTTTTTTGGGGGGGGGGGGGGGGTCATCGGCAGTTTCGTCCACCGTTGTGACTTTTAGGGGGGTTAAAAGGATTAGAATTAGTTAACAAAAATTTTTGGGCTATGGAGAAGGGTTAGAATCAGTGTTTAGAATGAATAATTAATTCTCTTAAGAATTATTGTCTAATAAAGTTGTCTAAGGCATGAATCGATATGATTGGTTTTTCAATGGAAATCTGTGACGTTATATAGCACATGTCCGGTTCTGTGGCGAAGTGGTACAGAGCGCGTCTGTGACGGCAAAGGTACCGAGTTCGATCCTCACCATTCAGAAAGCAATGGCAACCTACTAAACGTATTTATATTGCCTAGAAAATCACAACAGCCAACAAATGCTGGGTTGATAGCTACGTCCTGGATAGGATATGCTACCATTTTTTAAAAATATATAGCACAACGGTGGACGAAACAGCATTTCTACCAGTTTTTTTTCTTATCTCTTCTTCAACAGTTTGTGTTAGCGTGGCGGAAGGGGGGGGTGTAATTAATTAGACATTATTTGAGCAAGGGTGGTCCATTCCTGAATCCTTAACAGTCTGTTGACGAGAGGGGGGGGGGGTTGAATTATTTAAACATACTATAAGCAGTGAAGTCCGTCCCTGATTCTGAAGTCTGTTGATTGGGGAAGGGGGGGGTGTAAAAAGGGCAAAACAACTCTTGACGTATTTTGTGGACGAAATATTTGTAGAGGAACAATTGGAGTTGAAGGGGAAAAAACTAGTTCACATCTGACACTATTAACAGCGTGTGATGACAGCCACGTTCGGTAAACAACACACAGACACACACATAAACACACTCACATTCATACACATATAGATAAGACTACACACATTTTCAACTTTACACAGAGTTGACTCAACGTGGGGGAGCGGAGGGGGGGGGGAATAGCAATTACAATAGTTTGCTGTCAATGTCAAGGATTTCGGTAGGCAGACGTGAGATTAGGTGGCGAAAGACAGCAGACGGGGATCAAAGTCTTAGGCTAGAGAGTTCTGGTACGTGCCGAGATTTGTTCAGTTTGACCATGACTTTCGCCAGCAGGAAGACCTGTGTGAATCAATTAGGACTACATTCGTTACGTGTTTTCAAATTATTCCTGAGCGTGTTGTTGGTCCCTATTGATATATTTGGAGTCACATGCCAAAAATAGATAAGTCTGACCAACGACAAACACGGAAATAAAATGGGCAATCTAGGTCACGTTTTCTGCGTACAGGTCTTCTATACTATCAAAGTGTCACGGTTTGACAGTGAATAATGGAAGTTTTCTTGTTTACGCTTCAGGACTCTGCGGACATTTTTTTTTCCACTAGTTATCTCTATTGGTGAAGTGAGCCCCTTTCAATCACGGACGTTAAATCAAATCTAGTTAATATCAAGCGTGGGAGAATATTCATCTTCTAATTACCCAAAAGGAGGATACATGAGCTCCATTGGAGATAACTTTTGAAGAGCGAAATAGCAAACAAGAAAGACGGAAAGCGTAATGTCAGAAAATAACCTTACGATGGCCTCCACTCAAGTCTTTCCCCGTAATAACCTTGCCGTGCTGAATCCAAATAGCGTCATTTATCTTGTTTGATCTATGAACCCTCGATAATATAAGACCTGTTAGCTAATGTAAAATCAAGTCTTCTAAAATGACTCATTTGGCTATTACCTTGATTTTCATTGGCTGTCACACAAAGTATAATCATAGTAACCAATGAAAACACATGAATCGTCAAATGAGTCATTAAGAAGTTTCGATTTTCCATCTAAGAAGCTAGAAGGTTTTATATTGCAGATTCGACATTTTCTGTGCTTTTAATTGGCTGAATTGTGTCATTCAACACATATTCGAATCCCTCGACAATGCATTCATCAGTATCATTCCTTAAAAGGGAAGCTATTTTATTTTTCCCTTGATTTTCATTGGCTATTGACACAAAATATAGAGAGTGACCAATTAAAAACACAGGAAAAGTAAACCAGCGTCACTTTAAATTATTAGAAGGATGAACACTGATGAGTCCACAGGACTGTACTGATGAATAACGTATACACAAATCAAGTCCTTCTCGTGTAAGTCCAACGCGCTGAGTTATTCATCTGGGCAGACACGACTGAGAATGCAAAAGCATAACCAACTTTAAATGAAATAAGATCCATGGACATGGCAGTATTACAAACTCTTGGCTGATTCGATAGATCCGTTTTTCATTGCTCACATAGCCAGCCAATTTTTAAAAAATACGATGTGCTCAGCCACGAGCTGTGACTCAGTCATCAGTAGCCACGAGCTGTGACTCAATCATCAGTAGCCACGAGCTGTGACTCAGTCATCAGTAGCCACGAGCTGTGACTCAGTCATCAGTAGCCACGAGCTGTGACTCAGTCATCAGTAGCCACGAGCTGTGACTCAGTCATCAGTAGCCACGAGCTGTGACTCAGTCATCAGTAGCCACGAGCTGTGACTCAGTCATCAGTAGCCACGAGCTGTGACTCAGTCATCAGTAGCTACGAGCTGTGACTCAGTCATCCGTAGTTACGAGCTGTGACTCAGTCATCAGTAGCCACGAGCTGTGACTCAGTCATCCGTAGTCACGAGCTGTGACTCAGTCATCCGTAGTCACGAGCTGTGACTCAGTCATCAGTAGCCACGAGCTGTGACTCAGTCATCAGTAGCCACGAGCTGTGACTCAGTCATCCGTAGTCACGAGCTGTGACTCAATCATCAGTTAGCGTCCTTATTTAATCTAATGTAGGAAAAAGTGACCAAATTATCAGTCGCATGAGCCAAAATAGGTATCATTGGTTGGGGGTCAGCGCGCATGACTATTCTAGCGAAGGAAGTGCTTGAATCGTAGAGCCCAGTGGTGGACAAAATACGACCCGTGACCACATCCAACCCACGAGCTATTTTTCTGACCCCCCTAGGCTGATCCTATTGTATACTATATGCACATCCCCCCCTCAAGCTAAGACAATACTAAATAGAGCTCCAAACAACTAAACACAACACAACAAAATACAACATAACAAATCCAGCCCGCCGACACAACAAAGATTGCCTCTAGGTTAGTTGGTATAACCTCAATCCCAAACACTTAAGTGTGTTATCTTGTAGAGTTTCAAAACTGTGAACGATAACATATTTTGAAATATATGTATATTAATATATTTATCTATGCGATCTAGGACCATTTTACGACATACGCCACGGTACATGGTGTTCAAATTGACACTAACCAATGAGATACAAAATACGTACTACAGCTATAACAGACAATCACACCTGTTACGCGCTCAATATATTAACACAAGAGTAACGTTTTATACTACACGTGACACATCAATATTAAGTCAAGTGATAAAGCAACGGTTGAGTCAAGTGATAGAGCAACTATATTAACACAAGAGTAACGTTTTATACTACACGTGACACATCAATATTAAGTCAAGTGATAGAGCAACTGTTGAGTCAAGTGATAGAGAAACTGTTGAGTCAAGTGATAGAGCAACTGTATTAACGCAAGAATAACGTTTTATACTACACGTGACGCATCAATATTAAGTCAAGTGATAGAGAAACTGTTGAGTCAAGTGATAGAGCAACTATATTAACACAAGAGTAACGTTTTATACTACACGTGACACATCAATATTAAGTCAAGTGATAGAGCAACTGTTGAGTCAAGTGATAGAGAAACTGTTGAGTCAAGTGATAGAGCAACTGTATTAACACAAGAATAACGTTTTATACTACACGTGACACATCAATATTAAGTCAAGTGATAGAGCAACTGTTGAGTCAAGTGATAGAGCAACTATATTAACACAAGAATAACGTTTTATACTACACGTGACGCATCAATATTAAGTCAAGTGATAGAGCAACTGTCGTCAAGTGATAGAGCAACTGTTGAGTCAAGTGATAGAGAAACTGTTGAGTCAAGTGATAGAGCAACTGTTGAGTCAAGTGATAGAGCAACTGTTGAGTCAAGTGATAGAGAAACTGTTGAGTCAAGTGATAGAGCGACTGTTGAGTCAAGTGATAGAGCAACTGTTGAGTCAAGTGATAGAACAACTGTTGAGTCAAGTGATAAAGCAACTGTTGAGTCAAGTGATAGAGCAACTGTTGAGTCAAGTGATAAAGCAACTGTTGAGTCAAGTGATAGAGAAACTGTTGAGTCAAGTGATAGAGCAACTGTTGAGTCAAGTGATAGAGCAACTATTGAGTCAAGTGATAGAGAAACTGTTGACAATGGTTAGATCAGAACTTAATAGTGGGTTAGATAATTCATATTACTCAATTGGAATTATTTTTCTCCAAAACTACTTGTTAGATTGAAAAAACTCTTTTGGGTCCAACTTGAATTTCTCCAAGACACTATGCAACTATTATTTGCCCTTTAAAAATTTAACTGGATTAAAACATTTTGTTTATAAATTATACATTTTAAAGGTTTTGTGAATGTAAGTAATTTGTCATTTTGTACATCACACACCAGTCTACGACAGTCCCGGTTGATGAGGGGAAATACGCCTTATTTGTTTGTTTTTTCTTCTCTCCAACTCTTCATGGCTGCGACGCACAGTGATGATGGTGGTGTTCCTTCTTCGCAAGCGAAGATGAGCATGGCATGAAAAACAATAAATGTGATGAACATGTAGTAAAAAAACCATATGTGATTATCTAATTTGGTTTTTGCGTTCGTAGATGCACGATGAATCCGATTGGTGCACGGAAAGACGGAAAGTTCTATTGCAGTGCATGCAGGAGTACAGAGGGTTTGGGATAGGAGAATATTCGGACTTATCCTTTCGCTTTCGTTGCTTGTAATTTGCCCGCATTGTTCTTTCTTTTTTCAAATTTAGTGATGCCAGCAGTGATCTGGGTGTGCCACGCTGAGAGATCAAGGGCTGTAGTCTCCCAGGAGCTAGGATCGATGCTGCAGTGTTTGAAAGAGAGTTTCTTTGGTGATCATTGAAGCGCTTTTTCTGCCCTCCGCTTGAACGTTTACCATCGCACAGCTCCCCATAGAATAATCTCTTTGGAAGACGCTTGTCTGGCATATGGACGATGTGGCCAGTCCAGTAGAGTTGGGATCTAGTCAGTAGGGCATGGATGCTGTGCATACGGGACTTTTGAAGGATTTCCGTTAGTTACTGGAAACGGGGTTGGGTGTGCGCGGTCATCTTGCACACATGCTTTAATACCATCATGGAACTGACGAACCATGTTAGTGAATTTTTCGAGACATCCAAATTTGGCCATTATCTTCCATAGTCCATCGCGATTTAAAGAGTGTAGAATGCCTTAGTTAGGTCGATAAATGTGGTGTAGAGGCCAATGTTCTGTTCGCGACACTTTTCCTGTAGATGTCTAGCATGCAGTGAATATCATGTCAAACGTACCTCTGCCCTGTCGGAAGCCACATTGGCTCTCTAAGATGGACTTACAGACTGTTTAACAGGACCCAAGCTAGGATCTTGACTGCTATAGAGAGCAGGGATATGCCCCGGTGATTGCCGCAAGCTATTCGATTTACTTTTCTTTTGTATAGACGTATGATGGAAGCATTCTTAAAGTCTTGTGGTATAGCTTTCAGGTTCCACATTATCTGGAAGAGCTCTGTGAGCTTAGACATCATAACAGGGCCACTGACGGCGTACACTTTGGATGGAATGGAATCTGGACCTGGCACAAAGTATAAATATACTGGCCAATTAAAATCATGATAAAAAAGAATACGTCATCAGTGATTGAATTATACTGCTGTGAAATGCAACTGATTTCGTTTTCCATGCGGATCAATTTGACCCGCTGTGATACGGAAATCACGTTTTCCATGAGTGCGAAATGTGTCGCCCAGAAACCATAAAGCATTTTACTGTAAAGAAAAAGTAAATTTTTCTATTTTCCACATCATTGGGATGCGACCGTCGACACACTGCAGTTGAGACCCTCGGCGGTAGAAAACCTGTGCACATAATTAATTAGGACTTCATTCGTTGCGTTCTTGATTATTGTCGTTTTTATTTAGAGATTTCAATGTTATTGACAGACTTCGTAAATTTATTTGGCATAAATATCTTCGTGATTTTAATTGGTCATTTTAATGTGTTGTCAAGATTGTTACCAATGAAAGCACGGAAATAATGGAGTATATCCGCGAATAAGGCCAAAAGTAGTCCAAGAAAACGCTGGATAGAAAGCATCAAGATAGCCTTATACAAACATAAACTCAATGCAACCAAGATGAATCATCAGGCATCGGATAACAACTTAAGCTCCCACATTTTGCTTAAGGGCAAGTGCGAGTAAAATCAACCATCATTGACAAGGGAACAACCAATAGACAATAGATTTTGAAATGAAATTTTGACTTGCCTTGTGCTATCCTGTTCTTTATCTAAATGGAGCACCTGTCAACTGATGTTAAAATGGGGCCAAGATACTTGACTTTATCCACTTGATAGGAGTAATAATTTGCGAATTATTAGATTATATTTACTATATAGAAGTAATTATTTGCGAATTATTAGATTATATTTACTATATAGATTAACTGAATAGATATATTTACTAAGATTAGTTATCCATTTATCCAATAAATGGAAAATTATTGGATGTATTATCCACTAAGATTAAGTGTAGGTGTTTCTTAATTGTATTTCATATCAGCTACGAGATAAACATGCCTATTACTTGGTCATGTGACCAGGTTGTTCAAAATTAACGTCACTTGGGGTGGATCGAATCTAGTTTGACAGTTATTGACTAGGGAAGTGAGGGGGAGTGGGGGGGGGGGTTGACATAAGTGGATGTCATCAATACTGTTTTTACACACCAATTAAAATAGTTTCAATTTGAAATGTTGTTCTAAGAATGTGAAACAGAACAAGTATTTTTGTCGTGTACTTCTCTGCTAAAAAAATGTACATTTTTTGGTGCGTTATATTTTTTGAGACAAAATTAAACAGAGTGATGGATCCCTGAATTCTTGACATGTTGGGGGGGGGGGTGGCTGGGGTCATAAATTGGCAAAAACGTGTTAACGTAATATATGGGCAGTCCGTAATCTGTCCAATTTCTTGAAATAAACTTAAAAAGGCGACTAAGGAGGTTATGGGATGGAGTTGGCTGTGCCATCCCATATAGGGTCAGTGGCCCAAAGCCATGCTGAAGTCGGATGTGTCAGGCCGAAAGGCGCAGATATCGCAGCACTGCTGTAAGCCATGACACCGCGCATTCCCTTCTCCGTACTACATCCTGCTAATATGCAGGAGTTTGAGAAAAAACGCAGAATAAAAAGAAGAATGTACAATATTTTGTCAAGTGAAAATGACAGATAGAGAAACACAGATGCTGAAACTCCGCTGCTTTACGGAAAGTGTTTAATATGATTTAATATCATTTATTAATTTAAATATAGTTAGGGTTAGGATTAGTTATACAGCCGAAGACGAATGTGTCGGGCTATCGGTGTAAATAACACGGCGATACAATTGCACTTCTATTCTCTGGACTACATCCTGCTGGAAATCTAGTAGGACCATAGTCCTGCTACAAGGGAGATCCAGCGGGAGTTTGAGAATGAACGCTGAAGAAGATATATAGTTATAATGACAAAATGTTTGATATTTTGATAAAGCGGCCAATATGACAATCTTAGTTCATGACAATGGCATGCCTAGTTCATGACAATGACATGCCTAGTTCATGACAATGGCATGCCTAGTTCATGACAACGACATGTCTAGTTCATGACAATGACATTCATAGTTCATGACAATGACATGCGTAGTTCATGACAATGATAAGCCTAGTTCATTACAATGGCATGCCTAGTTCATGACAATGACATACCTAGTTCATGATAATGACATGCCTAGTTGATGACAATGACATGTCTAGTTCATGACAATGACATGTCTAGTTCATGACAATGACATGTCTAGTTCATGACAATGACATGCCTAGTTCATGACAATGACAAGCCTAGTTCATGACAATGACATGTCTAGTTCATGACAATGACATGTCTAGTTCATGACAATGACATGCCTAGTTCATGACAACGACATGTCTAGTTCATGACAATGACATGCCTAGTTCATGACAACGACATGTCTAGTTCATGACAATGACATGCCTAGTTCATGACAATGACAAGCCTAGTTCATGACAATGACAAGATGTGTAATGTGATTTCGATGTCAGAGTTGTATTTATCTAGCACTCAACACGAAGGTGTCATGTAGTCACAACGCAAATAAACTTTACTTGTCTAATTTATCGTAGTATCTATTTCTTTAGATCTCTATACAGCCGTTGGTGGTTGTAGAACGTCCAGTCACAGTGAGAGTCGCACCCTCAGCCACGTGGCTATGTAAGCTGGTGCGCTGCCCACAAAGCTGTGTATCTTTACAATATGCCGAAGACGGATGTGTCGGACCATTTGGCGCAAATGAAACGGCGACACAACGCATTTTCATTCTCTGGACTACATCCTGCTGGAAATCTAGTAGGACAATGATCCTGCTAAATGAGATATCCAGCGGGAGTTTGAGAATGAACGCTGAAGAAGAAAACGAAGAAGCATCTTTACAAAGCTACAGTTAACTTTCTAAAAACTATCGGTACAAGAATCAGTGGACACATCACGTGACAACATACCAACTTTTTAATTTCATATGCTATTGCACTATCTCGGAATCTTAAAAAGTCGTAACTTATAATACCGATTCAGCGATTTGCGCTCAATGAACTGGCCGTCCACCTCCCACTCAGTGTGCAGCGCGCATATCGAGTGGTCAAGGGTTCTCATAGCACAACGTGTCGAATATTGGATGCGTCGGTATATGCGTCTTTATCGGAATTTCGTTCCGTTTAATTATGTTGAGCAGCGCGGTAGCCTAGTGGATAGTGAGATTGCTTGCTATCATCTGGTTACAACGTGCCAGGTTCGAAAACACGTCCGGACATTAAAAAATTCAAAAAAATCCGGGTTGTGATTGCTCACTTGACACGACCACTCCTCCAGTCGACTCAGCTGTAAACGAGTACCTGACGCATGAGTTAGGGAAGGTAAAACAACAGCAAGGAAGGGAAACTGGCCACCCCACCTAATAGTTGCTGCGGCTTAGTACATGAAGAGTTTATCTTCATCCCCGACGGCAGATGCCATGGGATGCCTTTACCTTTACTTATGTTAGCTATTTGCTCCGTAGAAAACTGTCCACTGATTTTTGTATTGTACCAAACTATCAGTTGAATTTACTATTTCCTAAAATACAAATACATACAAATACACAACACCCCCCCCCCTCAAAAACAAAAAATAACAAACTACAACAAGCGGAGGAGAAATACAAAGGGCTGACTTAACCGCACAATTTAAGTTTTAAAACATTGTAACCTAGATTTGAATCACGATATGAGACAGCTGTGTCACGGTCACAATGTTAGCCGAGTCTGAACTGTCACATTTCTTCTTAAAATGAAAGAAAAAATGGTAACATATCCACTTCAGGTCGTGGCTATCAAAACAGCACCTTTTGGCTGTAGTGATATTTTAGGCAATATAAATACGCTCAGTAGTTTACTAGTGCTTTCTGAACAGTTCGGATGCACAATTGCCTGTAGCGGGGATCGAACTCGGTACTTTAGCCGCACAAACAGGTAGAGCCGGACACACATTTATTCTAGAAGGCTATTGTAAGAGCATGGGGCAGCTACTGTTATTTTTTGAAATGTCAATTTGACCCTCTAAGGAATGGGACAGCCAAATCCTTAATAAAAACCTCCTTAGTCGCCTCTTACGACGTGTATGGCTAGTCACAGCGTAGCTATTCCTCTCGCCCCTTTCGGGCTGTTTCAACACACGGGCGGTATGTGGTTATGAAAATAATAGTTCTGTTGTCATTGTTTGATAACGGTCTTTTTGTCGAAATATCAAATCGGTCTATGAGATTCACAAAAAACGTATTATATTTCATATATGAACAAATGTTAGACGCTGTACTGCACACTTGTACATATTTGAACAAATGTTAGACGCTGTACTGCACACTTGTACATATTTGAATAAATGTTAGACGCTGTACTGCACACTTGTACATATTTGAACAAATGTTAGACGCTGTACTGCACACTTGTACATATTTGAACAAATGTTAGACGCTGTACTGCACACTTGTACATATTTGAATAAATGTTAGACGCTGTACTGCACACTTGTACATATTTGAACAAATGTTAGACGCTGTACTGCACACTTGTACATATTTGAACAAATGTTAGACGCTGTACTGCACAATTGTACATATTTGAACAAATGTTAGACGCTGTACTGCACACTTGTACATATTTGAACAAATGTTAGACGCTGTACTGCACACTTGTACATATTTGAACAAATGTTAGACGATGAGGTGCATACTTGTACATATTTGAACAAATGTTAGACCAGCGGTCGGGAACCTTTTTGTCTGAGAGAGCCATGGACACCACATATTTTGAAAAGTAATTCTGTGAGAGCCATACATTATGTTGTTCAAGTAAAATTCAAGTAAATGTGTGCATTTTGTGTAATTTGAACACTAAAAGTACAATAATTATGTCTGTGAATTCTTTTTAATAACATTGTTATGATGTTGCTAATCAATAATGAGTATTTCTTACCATTAATGCGACTTCTGATGCTGAGCTGCAGTAGACTTTAACTCATTTGTAGAATGAAATATTGATATGCAATTAATATGTAGATCAAAGGAGTCTAACAAGTTTTTTTTTTATAATCGAACATTTTCTGCGAGCCAGATGCAGCCATCAATAGCGTCACATCTGGCTCGCGAGCCATGGGTTCCCGATCCCTGTACAGTTAGACGATGGTATGCAACTTGTACAGATGATATAGAGTATGCCCTGCGTGTTGTGGATAGTGAACAGGCAGTACATCATATATTGATATAGAGCCTAACAAGAAAAGCATCGCACGTGGGCATGGTTGTCATTAGTTAATAATGGATGAACTATAAATCAATTTGGTCTGTAATAGCATCATTTTCCTGGCCACCTAGACTAGAAAAAAGGGAGCAAGACAAGAACAACGATATATGCCTATAGTCTACTAACGACCATGGGCACAAGCAAAAATAATAATTAAATATGCGAACACAGAGACTTGGCTGAACTGAAAATGGGAGATAAATCTAGAAATACATAATAAAATGACCAGCCCAAAATTTCCAAACGACAATTTCAACTTCACGGGAAGGAAAGAGTAGAGTGTCATCTTTATGACTTCACACAACATGTACAGCTTAACAATCAAATGACCAGAATATAACCAAACACACTTCCAGGGTACCGTGCACCCATCCCCACAGAACTGTGACCACCACCTATTTGAATGTCGAGCGTTGGATGATTTTAGAAAAATGCTTCTAAAACCAGATAATGGAAAACATATCTCACAAACACATATCAAAATCAACAAAGTCAGATTTGTTTTACTGTGGTCTTTTGTTTGTCCTGATGAAGGCTTTTTAGTCGAAACGCAGTCTGTCACTGTATTTCGTTGTTATGACTTATTTTGGTAACACACCTATTTTTGTTCATCTTGATATTTACTCTGTGTTACCCCAGCCACCCACTCCTTGTTTAGTGTTATTACCCTACACTGGAACATTTATCCCTTCACAAACACATACGCATATCACACTGATCTTTCAGGATCAAACAAGTGTAGGATCAAAGGGCATAAACCGATGGACCGCAGCAATCAACCAACTATAACCATAAACCATTTTATCCTCTTTTTTTTTGTCAAGAAAAAGTTTTATATTTACAACACCACTGAGGTGCGACCGTCGACACACTGCAGTCGAGCCTATCCGCTGTTAGAAGATATGTGTTCTGAATTAATTAGGACTTGATTCGTTGCGTTTTTAACTATTTTTGTGTTTTCGTTGGTCACTCTTTGTATACTTGTAACCACAGGCCAGAGTTAGCCAAGGAGACTCCAACTATATAAATAGTGACCAACAAAATCACGACAACAATAAAAGACGTAACGAATAAAGTCCTATTTAATTATGTACAGAGGTCTTATAAGTTCTGTCAAAGGTCACGCTCTGATTGAGGCATATTAGGCAATACGGTATTATATCCGTGTTAGTGTATGAGCAACGGCATACCCATGATCAGCATCAAGTCTTTACTTTACAGAAGAGATGTGGTCAACATAACGTCTTTACTTTACAGAAGAGATGTGGTTAGAAGTCAGTTTATAGCCTTTACATTACAGAAGACATGTGGTCAGCATCAATTCAGTTCACAGCCTTTTCCAGAAGATCTGGTCTCAATATTTCCTGAAGCTATGTCTACCCTAGGTTGATGTCTCAATATTTCCTGAAGCTATGTCTACCCTAGGTTGGTGTCTCAATATTACCTGAAGCTATGTCTACCCTAGGTTGGTGTCTCAATATTTCCTGAAGCTATGTCTACCCTAGGTTGGTGTCTCAATATTTCCTGAAGCTATGTCTACCCTAGGTTGGTGTCTCAATATTACCTGAAGCTATGTCTACCCTAGGTTGGTGTCTCAATATTACCTGAAGCTATGTCTACCCTAGGTTGGTGTCTCAATATTTCCTGAAACTATGTCTACCCTAGGTTGGTGTCTCAATATTTCCTGAAACTATGTCTACCCTAGGTTGGTGTCTCAATATTACCTGAAGCTATGTCTACCCTAGGTTGGTGTCTCAATATTACCTGAAGCTATGTCTACCCTAGGTTGGTGATATAAAACTATTTTGATCACCCGGACAAGAATATTATTCACTTAGCTACCGCGGTCCCATTTGTTGTTATCGGATGTGTCGAATAGTTGTACACACACACAGTGTACACACACACAGTGTATAGTGTCAGTTTATCATATCTTATGGTAGAACTATACATTAATGAATAATATAATATAGAAAGGTCGAGGATTTTTTAATAAAGAAAAATCATGCAGTAAATATGATATGAACCAGGTCCGCTCAGATACGGAAAGCATGTTGACTCAAGCTGCGAGGCGAGTGGGTGCTATCTGAGAGGACCTGGTTCAAATCCTGTTTGTTGCGTGATTTTTCTTTATAAACAAATCCTCCTCTTCTCTATACACTCTCTGACCTCACCGTGAAAGTATTTCCTGATTCTTGATTAGAAACTAGCAACGCTGCACGCGGGACACTCCCATAAGTGCTCCGCTCTCCGTTCCAGCAGTCATTCCAGTGTAAGCAGACTCAGATTCCAAGTCAGGTTTTGATTACCACAATCTTCGGGTATTTCCTAAAAGCCTACTTTTCCTTACCTCACCTTTACACATATTTCTGACATTCTTTATATGTGAGAACATGTCAGAAATGGGAGAGTTTAGATTATGAGGGAAGGAAAAGTAGGATCTTTTTGGAAAGATCTGAAGATCATGTAATCAACACCTTACCACCTGTTTTTAAACACTGTTTTAAACACACGCGAAAGTGTTTAAAAACAGTGGTCGGAATGGACAGATAAATCGTCATAATCGATTTACAAACCAAATCTAGAATTAAACGGGCTGAAATGGTCAGTTTGGCCAGGGATGCTCACTAACAGTAAGTCCATAGATGATGATGGTGTTCCTCCTTCGCAAGCGAAGGTGAGCATGGCATGAAAAACATTAAATGCGACGAAATAAATAATAATTAAAATTGATAATTAACTAATTTGGTTTGTGAGTTCGTAGATGCCCGATGAGTCCGATTCGTGCACGGAAAGTTCTATTGCAGTGCATGCAGGAGTGCTGAACGTTTGGGGTAGGAGAATTTTCGGATTTATCCTTCCGCTTCTTGCGCTTGTGGATTGCCCGCAGTGTTCTTTCTTTTTCAAATTTCGTGATGCCAGCAGTGATCTGGGTGTGCCAGGCTGAGCGATCAAGTGCTGTAGTCTCCCAGGGGCTAGGATCGATGCTGCAGTGCTTGATTGAGCTATTTAGGTGATCCTTGAATCGCTTTTTCTGTCCTCCGCTTGAACGTTTACCTTCGCACAGCTCCCCATAGAATAATCTCTTTGGAAGGAACTTATCTGGCATACGGACGATGTGGCCAGTCCAGCGGAATTGGGACCTAGTCAGTAGGGCATGGATGCTTGCAAAGTCCGTAGATAGTTAGGTAATGAATGTCCTTTTGCGTCTTGCAAACAGTCAATTACGATTAAGAAGAAGCAATCTGTTGAATATTTACTTAGGAATGGGAACTTTTCAAGCGATCATATCACAGCAATGAACGATTTTTGTTTGTCATTCTCTTTTTTTTTTCAATCTTTAAACATATTTATTCTGAACAATGCTGTTCCCGCACGCAGGATCTACCTCCAGACATCCCGAGTTTCGGCCGTGTTTTCTCAGTTTTTGGATTCTATGTGGAAGCCTTTTATTGAGGATTTGCAGATGTTTTTATACCTCAGCATTGGTCTACCCGCGGGCTCGATGGTCTTCATCCAGTTCCCCGAATAGTACTTGTTTTTGATTGCGGTAGTTTGGCATTCTGCGGACGTGACACAGTCAACGCAATCTATTTATATTGAGTGCTTCCATGTCAGATGGTAGCGGAGTGAATAGGTAATAAGTTGCCGCAAATGGTTACCGACGGATACTGACATGACCACACCGTATCTTGGGGACATGATTAGCAAAACTTTATTACTCTGTTCTTAGCGTCGTCACAAGATAAGGGAGAAGATGTAGTGGTCAACACCAGCTCCGCCGTAGGAAAATAGAATATAACATTTAGTGTAAAGAAACAATAAAGAGTTTAAACTCACACCCCACCCCTTTTAAAATGTTCCTTGTACAATCATCAAACCCCCACCCCTTTTATGATTTTCTCTGTAACATCATCAAACCACCACCCCTTTTATGATTTTCTCTGTAACATCATCAAACCACCACCGCATTTATGATGATCCGTGTAAAATCATCAAAGATCACACAACAAAGTGTATTTTCCAAGTTTACTACGCACGCAAAAGGTCATTCAATTTCTCATAGAAAAGGGGGAACTACACACGCAAAATATCATAAAATTTCTCATATTAAAGGGGGAACTACACACGAAAACGGACGAATGACCTTTTTGGGGGTAAATACCGTCCTTACTGAAAACTTATCTACGGCCCTTTGATATTCTGTTGTTTGTTTTGGCTAGGCTACTCGTTAAGTGCATACTTATTCGAAACTAACATATTTCGGACTCGTTAAGTCCATACTTATTCGAAACTAACATATTTCGGACTCGTTAAGTCCATACTTATTCGAAACTAACATATTTCGGACAGACAGTTATTTAGAAAGATTATCATGGAGGGCCCCGTTCCAAGAAAGAGAACAAGAGACAGACCAAGACTACGATGGTCACATGACATCGAAGACCTTCTGAACATGACACTGGAATAAGCTGGGCAGCTTACACAGAACCTAGGCTTACAGAGTGGCAGTGAGGACAAAGTTCTGGAAAGAGTATATCACAGAGAGAAAGATTCTAAAAGTTAAAATTGTCCGATTTGTTTTTGTTTTGTTTCATTTGTTATACAAAAACAGAAACACAGCACAGGTTACGGAGTACTTACCAAAAAATAATATTTGAAAAATCCACCTAAAGAAACACGCTGAAGATAACTTGTATTATCTAATGTCATGAACACATCTCTCTATAATTGAAGCATAAATGTTTCTGTAACACAGAACGGAGTCAGATATCCCAACTCTTGTATTCTGTAAAAATGGTGAAACAGACCTGTCTCACTGTTAGTAATAGTATTGACTATCGACTCCTCTTTTTGTATTCCTCTGTGAAAGAATTGACAATATCGAACACCAGTTCTAATAGCAGCACAGTGTGCTACTGCAACATAAAGCCTAGTGCCAAATGTTTGTGTACGAGTGCTGGAAACACCGCCGAAGAAAGCGGAGAATTTACCGTGATAATATATAAACGCGACACCGCTTATCTAGCGCGAGCACACACATTGTGAGGCACAGAGACGTGTTACATGGGGGGGGGGGGGGGGCCCTTTTTAAGAAATTGGTGACAACGGCGAAATGCGGACATGGGATGCTATTTCTGTGTGTGCGCGCGTTGCGAAGTTTGGAAGTTTCCTTCAAGTTTTTCCCCCCTTTTTTTCCATCCGGTGAGTAACATTCTAATCAGGTTGCATGAAATGTGTTTTAGGTTTCTGCCGCTGCATTTTGAGTGCGTCGAATCGTTTCCATCTTGCAGTAGAGACCGGTGTGAAAGAAATTCCATGTTTATAAATATGGCGCGGCTGATACACCCATAAAAACCAAAGAATATTGCTGAAGTAGAGTACGTGTTCGTACAGAGTAAATGAGTAAATTAAATAGAGTAAATACGAATCATTCGAATACAGTTGGTGAACCAATGAAGACCAACCAACACAATACAGATATATGCGCCATGTAATGACAACAATAAATAGGAAGAAAGTAAACAATTTTTCAACAACCGTATCTTATATAATAAGAAAAGTCACCGACAAAAAAGAAATGTACGTCTTGGGAGACTTCAATACCAGAGCAAGAAACAAAAAATTATGGTGTAAAATACGCACTGGCAGCTTCGGCGGTCATACAACAGAACGAAACATACACGGAGAAGAAATGATCAAATTATGTTTAGAGCATGGATTAGTAACTCAAATACACATTTCCAGCAAAGTAAAGAGCCACACCGAAACATGGAACAACTTCAATCCAAGCGTCGCAATTAGATTCCATACTCATCACAGACGCAAGAGTGTGAGTACTTCAGAACATGGAAATAGATACAGACCAGTCATACTAACAGAGACAATATCAGTCAGACAGCTACACCAAAGTCTGAAACCAACAGGATAAATACAAGACCTAGGTATTACCTTTCGTAAACTGCAGGACGAAACAATAAAAGACAACATATATGTTTGTTGTTTGTCAATAATCCCAGGAATTGTGGGCGGTTAGTTTTTACTTCCTATGTGCAGTAATGTGTTAGTTAATGATTAGTTTTTACTTCCTATGTGCAGTAATGTGTTAGTTAATGATTAGTTTTTACTTCCTATGTGCAGTAATGTGTTAGTTAATGATTACTTCTTACTTCCTATGTGGAGTATGGAGGTGTTAGTTAATGAGTTTACCTCTCCTTAGGAGAGGCGCGCCATATTCATCCAGCGGACAGCAAATTCCAATTAGATTATATCAAAAAACAGCACGAATCACCATAAAATATTAGATGTAACAAAACCCTTAAAGGAGATAGGTAGGTAGTTAAAAAGTTTGCCTCTCTTTCACGTTGTTTTCAACCATCAGATACAAAGCCAAATTAGGTTATATCAGGACGCACCACCAAAAAATATTAGAGGTAACAAAACCCTTAAAGGAGATAGGTAGGTAGTTAAAAAGTTTGCCTCTCCTTCACGTTGTTTTCAACCATCAGATACAAAGCCAAATTAGGTTATATCAGGACGCACCACCAAAAAATATTAGAGGTAACAAAACCCTTAAAGGAGATAGGTAGGTAGTTAAAAAGTTTGCCTCTCCTTCACGTTGTTTTCAACCATCAGATACAAAGCCAAATTAGGTTATATCAGGACGCACCACCAAAAAACTTTAGAGGTAACAAAAACCGACCCTAAAGGTGGTTTCTCAGTTTTCTATTATACCCAGGAGACTTCAGCTTTCCGCGTAATACAATGCCTATTGAAGGCGCCTTCTACTCATGTGTCACGAGGCGAGCTGATAGTTTGCCTGGGTCACCCGTTGTGTATCTTTCCTCCAAGGAGACCTTCACAGCCAGCGAGCTGTTCCGCATGTATGAAGACACCACATACATCAAGCAATGACTAAAGTTTAGGCAAAACTGCCCAACACTTTTCACAACATACAGAATGTTTGAAAAATTTTTTAAACAGCAACGACAATCTAGAAAAACCGTATGTGACACCAAAAATATAACAAAGAGGTGTAAATGAAATGCTTGGTGAACTGATGGAATCAAACAAGCAATTCGCCCGTGTGTCACCGGGGTCCGAAAGGGGAGCAAAGAATAGCAACACTATTTACCTTCCATGCATGTCGTAAAAGGCGACTAAGGAGGTTATGCGATGAAGTTTGCTGCCCCATTCCCATATAGGGTCAGTGACCCAAAGCCATGCTGAAGTCGGATGTGTCAGATCGAAAGGCGCAGATATCGCAACAATGCTGTAAACCATGACACAACGCATTCCGCTCTCTGGACTACATCCTGCTAATTTGCAGGAGTTTGAGAACGAACGCAGAAGAAGAAGACACACACAATTCGTAAATAGAAGCAAATATTCAAAATATTGTTAGAAACATGTAATCAAAACGGTTATCGTCTAGAGCAGTGTTTCCCAACATTTTTTTAACCATGCCCCACCTCAGTCTTTCTAACATTCTGGTGTCCCTTATATAACGTATACATATTTTTTATATTCCAAAATTGTGTCTTCCCCTCTCCCCATCCTGAATTGCCCCTGAACAATCAAATCCCCCCTCCAGCAAACAAATTGCCCTTCTGTGGGGCGTGGGCCCCGCGTTGAGAAACACTGGTCTTCTTCTTCTTCTTCTTTAGCGTTCATTCTCAAAACTCCCCCATGATCTCTCGTGTAGCAGGACAATGGTCCTACTAGATTTTCGGCAGAATGTAGTCCAGAGAGTAGAAATGCGTTGTGTCGCAGTTTTATTTGCGCCAATGGCCCGGTACATCCGTCTTCGGTGGAAAAAACACTGTTCTAGAAGGACGAAATTTGAAACGGCTAATCAAACAAGCGAAATGAAATGCGTGTAAAGAATGTGATGTATATCTGATATACGCAGCAATAAACTTCTTCAAACGTGTGCAAGCAATGAGAGTTAATAGATGAGAGTTAATAGATTAGAGTTAATAGATGAGAGTTAATAGATGAGAGTTAATAGATGAGAGTTGGTAGATGAGAGTTAATAGATGAGAGTTGGTAGATGAGAGTTGGTAGATGAGAGTTAATAGATGAGAGTTAATAGATGAAATAGATGAGAGTTAATAGATGAGAGTTGGTAGATGAGAGTTAATAGATGAGAGTTAATAGATGAAATAGATGAGAGTTAATAGATGAGAGTTGGTAGATGAGAGTTAATAGATGAGAGTTAATAGATGAAATAGATGAGAGTTAATAGATGAGAGTTAATAGATGAAATAGATGAGAGTTAATAGATGAGAGTTAATAGATGAGAGTTAATAGATGAAATAGATGAGAGTTAACAGATGAGAGTTAACAGATGAAATAGATGAGAGTTAACAGATGAAATAGATGAGAGTTAACAGATGAGAGTTAATAGATGAAATAGATGAGAGTTAATAGATGAGAGTTAATAGATGAAATAGATGAGAGTTAATAGATGAGAGTTGGTAGATGAGAGTTAATAGATGAGAGTTAATAGATGAAATAGATGAGAGTTAATAGATGAGAGTTAATAGATGAAATAGATGAGAGTTAATAGATGAGAGTTAATAGATGAGAGTTAATAGATGAAATAGATGAGAGTTAACAGATGAGAGTTAACAGATGAAATAGATGAGAGTTAACAGATGAAATAGATGAGAGTTAACAGATGAGAGTTAATAGATGAAATAGATGAGAGTTAACAGATGAGAGTTAACAGATGAAATAGATGAGAGTTAACAGATGAAATAGATGAGAGTTAACAGATGAGAGTTAATAGATGAAATAGATGAGAGTTAATAGATGAGAGTTAATAGATGAAATAGATGAGAGTTAATAGATGAGAGTTAATAGATGAAATAGATGAGAGTTAATAGATGAAATAGATGAGAGTTAATAGATGAAATAGATGAGAGTTAATAGATGAAATAGATGAGAGTTAATAGATGAAATAGATGAGAGTTAATAGATGAAATAGATGAGAGTTAATAGATGAGAGTTAATACATGAAATAGATGAGAGTTAATAGATGAGAGTTAATAGATGAAATAGATGAGAGTTAATAGATGAAATAGATGAGAGTTAATAGATGAAATAGATGAGAGTTAATAGATGAGAGTTAATAGATGAGAGTTAATAGATGAAATAGATGAGAGTTAATAGATGAGAGTTAATAGATGAAATAGATGAGAGTTAATAGATGAGAGTTAATAGATGAAATAGATGAGAGTTAATAGATGAGAGTTAATAGATGAAATAGATGAGAGTTAATAAATGAGAGTAACAGATGAGAGTTAACAGATGAGAGTACCCCAAGACTATTATAAACAGCAAAAACGGTACCCAGTAGTCACAGTTGGTGGTCACAGTTGGTGGTCACAGTTCAGTGGTCGTGTCAAGTGGGAAATCTTCTTCTTGTAGTTGGGTGCAGCTGTTTCCACCTTTGCTTATATTCTCTTGTAACCGTCTTACATTCATAGTACGTATTATCACTTTCTATTTTTTCTAGTGATCCCCCTCTTTCCTTGTCAGGAGATCAGATTTTTCATTTCCAGGTATGCCACAGTGACCAGGGATCCACTGCAGTACTGTTTCTTTGGTGGTACTGCTGAGGTGTAGTAAGCAAGGCCATAAGTTCATTCATGCTCGTGTTCTTTGGATCTTTCAATGCCTGCAATACTGACTTTGCATCAGTTAGAAAGACTACATGTCTGTTGTGACTCGGCAAGCAATTTATAAGCATTTTGGCTGCTTCTATTATGGCTTCCATTTCTGCTTTGAAATTTGTGGAATGTTTGCCTGTGGATATAGATTTGTATATTTCTTTTCCATCTGGTGTTACTATATATATTCCTGATCCTCCATCTAATACTTCTACTTTCGCTGATCCATCTGTATATACGTGTCCATATATCCTTTGGGTATGCTTTCTGTATGTGATTCTTAGTTGTCTCTTTTAGTACTTGTTTAGTAGTTTCTGTTTTCGAAATAATTCTTGGTATATTGTCCATAATTCTTGGGAAGTTATTCCTGTCCCAGGTTGGGTATGTGTTAAAGGTGTTTAGTGGTTTTAGGTTTTGTAGGTCTGTATCTGATTTCTGGAGCTGTTTAGCAGAATGTAGGAAGCTATCTGTTTTGAGTTGCTCTTTTGTAGGTCTGCTTAGTCTTTGGTACATTTGATGACTCTCCAAACATTTGAACTTTGTATACTGTATGAGAATCTTTTCATTTCTTCTTTCTTCCATGTATCTTGAAATGGTCCGACATCGCCTGTATCTTGAAGTTTTCTGACATCGCCTGTATCTTGAAGTTTTCTGACATCGCCTGTATCTTGAAGTTTTCTGACATCGCCTGTATCTTGAAGGGCTCTGACATCGCCTGTATCTTGAAGTGGTCCGACATCGCCTGTATCTTGAAGTGGTCCGACATCGCCTGTATCCAGAAGTGGTTCAAACGGAGAGTAAAGAATATCTATACTACAACCTGTCATGAATGTCGTACGAGGCGGCTGAAAAGGTTTTAGGCTCTTCCATTCTATAAATTACGCAAAAACCATAATGGAAGCGGATGTTTTGGGCCGTAAATCTTAGATATCGCAATAAGCTGTAAATTAAAACACGGCGTTTTCTCTACTCCGGCCTAAATACTGCTAATCTGCAGGAATTTGAGAATGAAGAAAGAAGCAAAACATCTTACAGTAACTCATTTTTGCACAGCATACTGCACCCACAGTTACACGTGTCCAATAGGTCGTGACGATTTCCCCCCCCCCCATGTATTATTTTTTTAAAATCCGGATACAGTTACTTCTGAAAGCTAGTCCTGCTTTTTGATCGCAAATATCGTCACTTATCTAGGCTCATCCGATATTTCCGTACTTTTCAATGGCTGGCGACAAAAATATACGGAAATGTTACAATAATCAATCGCATCAGCCAAGATCAGTGACGCTGAATGGAGTCATGCGCAGAAATATTTTGGTTACTGACTTGTTTGAAACATGATCTTATACACAAGATAACGATAAGGACATTGTCTACGTGTATGTCAATCATAACAAATGACACATCTGTTAGAGTTAGAGCATGTCCGTCTGTGGATCGCGTACACTCTGCTACCAATGTCAAACATACAAGCCTCACAGCAGAGGAAAATCGTAACATGTGAAATGAAGTGTTTGAGAAAAGTTGCAATGGTTACTAAACTTGATAAAATAAGAAATGAAGAAATTAGGAAAAGAGTTGGTATAATATCTTGTATTGAACATATTGAAAGACAGCAAGTAAAATGGTTCGGTCATTTTATGAGAATGAACCCAAACCAAATACCAATAAAAGCATATAACAAAAGAATATCCGAGCGTAAAGCCAAAGGTTGACCAAGAAAACGGCGGAGAGAAAACATAAGGATAGCATTGAACAAACATTGAATTAATACAACAAAGGCGACACATCTAGCATTGGAACTACAACTTAAGCTCCCCACCCTTCCACCCCCTCCTTTACGCTTAACGACAGGTGTGGATACCATCAACCATCATTCACCTGGGGATAGACAATATATATATATATATATATATATATATATATATATATATATATATATATATATATATATATATATATATATATATATATATATATATATATATATATATATATATATATATATATATATATAACTGGCAGTTGTATGCTTACGGGTGATAACAAAGCCAATTTATAAGTTCAAAAGTAACTGTAGCAAGCTGGGTTATCCAGGTGTGAGGACACATGTCGTGTGTAGTGGATATTACTACACACAATATCGTGTGTGGTTGAAATATTTGTATTTTGTAGCTATAATACATAAACTATGCGAATAGAGTAAATACCTATGTCAAGTACCCGTATGTCAAGTACCCGTATGTCAAGTATCCGTATGTCAAGTACCCGTATGCATATAACCTTCATCATCGTCATCACAATTACAGTAGTGTCATCGATAAATCACACGCATCATTTGACAAGACAATATTGAACACTGTGACGTCCATAACGCGGTGATGCTAAAGGAAGTTGAACCACTGTTGATCTTTGACCACAAGCGCATAGCTAACTAGCCAGTGTTGACTAGAGGCTAGTATAGTTTTCAAGAACCTGATCAGAGTAGCTGGCTCGTCAAAAGGAGTTTGTAGGCAAACAGCAAGTGAACACAGCCGCAATTTTTCCTTTCTGTTGCGGTAACCCTGACATTCCTTGATCTCCGGGCTCCGACAAGTGACCAGAAAACTTGAACATAAACCGCTTGTAATTCATGACCATGGATAGGTGAAGTGGTGGATTGGGGAGAAGGGTGGGGGCTCGGCAGTACACCTCCCTCCCTTTATAAAACTATAGTCCGTTCAGATTCGTTTGCCGAGATGTTAAATTATTTTTATCAAAAACGTATTGTTCATTTGGATTGATCATTTGAAGTTAGGTTTAGAATAATAATGTCGCTATAGAAATATTTTTTTATCAAAGAAATGTGATCCAGTATCAAAGATACCTTATTTAACCTATATTAAAAAAAAGTTAATTTAAATTATAAACAATCGCTGGATTATGTAGATGCTTACATCTCACAGCTGATTATTAAATATAAAGGCATGACCCTCACGGTAGAATGTGCACCGTTCTAAAAGTAGTTGTTTCCACTGTACATTTGTATAAAGCAATGTTACATATGGAAATTCCCGTTTAGCACCAAATATTATTTTTCCTGAACTTAGAATTATGTGAAATCAAAAACGGCTATTGACTCGATTTCAAGTCACAAGTCAGAGGCACGTCTCAATATTTACAGAAAGTAGGCGGCACTAAGCATATTACCTTCTGCAAGTCTATGTGAGAATGAATCTGAAAGCGAAATATTTTACTGAGCATAACATTGCTATAAAGATTTATCAATACTTCTGCAGAGAGCGTAAAAAGGGACATCTTTATTGTTCTTTATCAAATCCTGAGAAGAGAACAATGCATATTTTAGGTTTGTGTAAACGTTCATTTGATCGAATAGTGGAAGCAAGCGGATATTTATTGCCAACAAATTCACGAAAGCAAGGAAGGAAAGAAAAGATAGACAGTTTCGATAAGGACCAAGTAAAAAGAGAAATATGTAGAATGTTTGATAAAAACGAAGAAGTGACACTTAGAAAGTTGAAGATTTGGCTGAAAACTAATAACGACATTGAAATATCAAAAACTTTATTATGGAAAACTGTAAGAAATGCAGGCTTCACCTTTAGAAAGTATGATGGTGGAAAAAAACATTATTTGTGAAAAGCCACATCTGGTAGCTCTTAGAAGCAAGTATTTACGTGAAGTGAAGGGAATGCGCGAGAATGGTTATGATATTGTGTATTTAGATGAAACTTGGATCAACGCTCATCATACAAATGAAAAGGAATGGCAGTTAGCAGATGGAAGTATTAAAAGATCAGTACCAAGTAGTAAAGGGCAACGTTTGATAGTTGCACATGCAGGTAGCAGACATAATGGGTTGTTGCAGAATGCTCATCTAATTTTCATTTCAAAATCCATTGACAATAGAGACTACCACTCCGAAATGAATGGGCACATATTCGAAGACTGGATCGAAAAAAGTATTCTTCCAATATTAGATAGACCTTCTTGTCTGATAATGGACAATGCTTCATACCATAACGTAGTGAACGTAGAAGATAGAATCCCAACATCATCAAGTACAAAAGATGCAATCAAAACGTGGCTCATAAAAGAACACATACCAGTTACCGACAGGTACTTGAAACCCGAATTGCTTAACCTTGTAAAACAGACACAACGAACAAAGATATTTAAAATAGACAAGTTAATTGAAGAACATGGTCATAGATGTTTGAGACTACCTCCATATCATGCACACTTAAATCCTATAGAGCTAATTTGGGCAAAAGTTAAAGGACACGTAGCATCTACAAATACAACTTTCAAATTATGTGATATTGAGACACTTACAAATCAGGCTCTATCAAATATACATAAAGACTACTGGGTGAAATGTGAGGATCATGTGTTACGCCAAGAAGAGGAATATTGGAAAAAGGAAGGTTTGTTGTTTGTTCAGCCGAAAACAGTAATCGACCTATTTGACTCGTCTGATTATGAATGATCATTACTCTGATTAAGTCTACACTAAAAAAAAGTTTGATTTGCAAAATTTACAAGTTGATTTGTAAAACATTTCATTGCTCAATACCACCCAAGCAATTCAAAAAAATGTTATAAGCAAACCATCAACCATTACTTATAAAAATTAGCCCGCTTGATTCAATACAGAAGTTCAGATATCTTGGATAAACTATTACAGACAAAATTTCCTTACATGAAGAAATATATGTACTTATTTCAAAGGCAGCGACAACATTTGTGAAACTCACACCAAGAGCATGGAACAATATCAAATTGACTCTACGAACAAAAGATATATTTTAAATTTTTTTACACCTGCCACCATGTAAAATTTTGTGGACACGCCTATGGGTCATCATTGCACTAGATTACTGTAAAATATTTTGTTTATGGTCGAAATAATATTTACATGGGCAAACATCAAAAGAATTCGCCGCTTTCAAATAACCGTTACAGCTAGACATCAAGTAACACATACGTTTTCGCGACATGGACATTTTAACAACGTATGCCAAAATTCATGTGAAATCATCAAGAACTTTTTGAATTATAAATCATAACATCTCGGCAAACGAATCTGAACGGACTTTAGAACATGTCATTTAGTATTACGAAAAAGCTGACCAGCTTCTGTCACTTACCACTATAACTTTATCACTTACCACTATAATTTTATCACGTACCACTATAATTTTATCACTTACCACTATAATGTTATCACTTATCATTATAATTGCATCGTCAACAGGAAGATATCCTCCCATTTCCCTAATTGACCTCCAAAAAGAGAAATGCTTTGTGTTTTGAGGAGCCAATTTACAGTCAACAAAACATCTCAATCTTCAAAGAAATCCATGGAATCATCAACATGAAATATCTGACACTATCTCAGCTAAAGACTCAGGCACATGATATTATTGAACAGACATATAATAATAATAATAATAATAATAATAATAATAGTAAAAAAATCCACAACCGCCCGTGTGTTGCCGGGGCCCAAAAGGGGAGCAAAGAATAGCAACACTGTTTACCTTCCATGCATGTCGTAAAAGGCGATTAAGGAGGTTATGTGATGGAGTTGGCTGTCCCATCCAACATAGGGTCAGTGACCCAAAGCCATGCTGAAGTCGGATGTGTCAGGCCGAAAGGCGCAGATATCGCAGCACTGATGTAAACCATGACACAACGCATCCCGTTATCCGGACTACATCATGCTAATCTGCAGGAGTTTGAGAACGAACGTAGAAGAAGAAGAAGAAATCCACAACCCTTCAAGATCGTAGTGGTGTCACTCTGGAAACATCAACACACACAAATTTCGCTATGTTTCTCTATTCTCGGTTCTTTGTTTGAGTGGGGGAAAAATCTTAATTTTGTCCAGTCTTCTATATTAATGAATATTTATTTATGGACACATATTTACACAGATGGATCGGCAGAAGAAGCACTAAAAAAATGGAAGAGGATGCGTAAAAGAAAATGAAAGAAAATAAGATACAACAATGAAAAGAGTTTCGGTAAAGCATTCCTAACAGGAAAGACATGTTCAGACGCCAGAACAAATGCCAAGGCACTGAAAGCTCTCTTAACGCCAAACAACCAACACCAACTAACATAGTAATATTCTCGGATTGCAGAGCAGTATTGGACGAATTAGAGAACAATACAAATGAAAACGCAATACTCAAAATTAGGCTGAAACTGAAAAAAAAATCAAACAAATCCAATAAAATCATTCTTCAAAGGTTGCCCTCACATTGTGGTATCACGTGAAATGAGAGAGCAGATGCTCTGACAAAAGCAGGAGGTAAAATAGAACAATTCAGTTATCTTCTGTCGTACAGTAAGCCCAAACACGAATCGGCAACAAGTATACATCGCAGTGGAACAAAGACATGAATATGATCAGAAACTAGACTTCATACACCAACTTCTTAGGCAACAACATACCATCATCTTTTGATTTAAAAACTGGTCACTGCAGACCACAAGGCCACATATACTGTATCAGGATGGCCCACATAAATGAATGTCCATGTGGAACAGGAATACAGACTCCTGAACTATACTCCAAGACTGTCCAGATTAAAATGAATAGTAAGGCAAGACATGGCCACATTGGATTGAAAAGAAGCAAAAACATTGCCGCTCTGACATTGAGAAGACTGGGAACTCCGTCCTGGCAACTGGCATGAAGATATATCAATTAAAAAAATCCTGAACTTAGAAGAAGAAGAAGAAGACATAAGAAAGCAAACACAAAATAATAGGACCCCACCGAAGGATTTAACACCCACAAAAAATATAATTAAAATCTGCACGAAGAAAATGATTTCAAAACGTCTCCATAAATTAGCAAAATGACATAAAATATTGTTGTAATCGTTTGCCACGATGTTTTTTTTATTCTTAGTATAATTATACGATGTCTCAAATTACGTCAAAAACGTTCAGCATATGTGTGATTAAATGCATCAAAGAACTAGATGATATTTATTTAGAATTTACTTTGTCACTCAATCAACTCTTCAAGGGTGTTTCTACACACTAATAGTTAATCAACTCAACCTCTTTCTCTGTGGAAAAGATCATGTTCTTTTTCCAAGGTGTTGTCTTTTGGCTTTTGTAATACGTTGTTTTAAAAATATTCCATTAATACGTTGCTTTAAAAATATTCAATTAATACGTTGTTTTTAAAATATTCCATTAATACGTTGTTTTAAAAATATTCCATTAATACGTTGTTTTAAAAATATTCCATTAATACGTTGTTTTAAAAATATTCCATTAATACGTTGTTTTAAAAATATTCCATTAATACGTTGTTTTAAAAATATTCCATTAATACGTTGCTTAAAAAATATTCCATTAATACGTTGTTTTAAAAATATTCGACTTAGAATTCGCATATCTATTTACCAGAGCTGTGGATACGTATTCGAATTCTCATATCTATTTACCAGAACTGTAGATACGTATTCGAATTCTCATATCTATTTACCAGAGCTGTGGATACGTATTCGAATTCTCATATCTATTTACCAGAGCTGTAGATACGTATTCGAATTCTCATATCTATTTACCAGAGCTGTGGATACGCATTCGAATTCTCATATCTATTTACCAGAGCTGTAGATACGTATTCGAATTCTCATATCTATTTACCAGAGCTGTGGATACGTATTCGAATTCTCATATCTATTTACCAGAGCTGTGGATACGCATTCGAATTCTCATATCTATTTACCAGAGCTGTAGATACGTATTCGAATTCTCATATCTATTTACCAGAGCTGTGGATATGTATTCGAATTCTCATATCTATTTACCAGAGCTGTAGATACATATTCGAATTCTCATATCTATTTACCAGAGCTGTGGATACGTATTCGAATTCTCATATCTATTTACCAGAGCTGTGGATACGTATTCGAATTCTCATATCTATTTACCAGAGCTGTGGATACGTATTCGAATTCTCATATCTATTAACCAGAGCTGTGGATACGTATTCAATAAAGACGGGAATTTATAGAAAAAAGGTCACTAGTCCGATTTTGTGTTAACTTACTTCCTTCTCTAATAATATTCATGTGAAAAACGTTTGAAGGGAGAGGGGGGGGGGGTTAACTACTGTAAACCCCCCCCCCCCCTCCCTTATTGCTTCCATCTATGTCTTGCCATCCTTTAAGCAGGGCCTATATGTATCTTATTCTGTCCACGAGGTATGACGTAATCTTTTGTGGGCTATCCATACAATACTCCAACAATTGATGGGAGGGTGTATGGAAAAGTTTGACAGTTGTTACCACGATGCGCTAGTGTGAAGGCGGGCCCGAAAGGGGAGCCAAGAATAGCAACACTGTTTACCTTCCATGCATGTCGTAAAAGGCGACTAAGAAGGTTATGGGATGGAGTTGGCTGTCCCATCCCATATAGGGTCAGTGACCAAAAGCCGTGCTGAAGTCGGATGTGTCAGGCCGAAAGGCGCAGATATCACAGCAATGCTGTATACCATGACACACCGCATTCCGTTCTACAGACTACATCCTGCTAATCTGCAGGAGTTTGAGAACAAACGCAGAAGAAGAAGAAGAAGAAGAAGTTGACACGGGGGAGGGAAGTTTGGCAAAGGTCAAGTTGACATCAACAGTGCTGTTTAAATTCTTAGAATTTCAAAAATATTGTCAAAAAATGTGGGAAAAACAATCATGTAGCTGCTCTCTTATTTATTTTTTCAATCTAAAATTTTATAATTGGGGGGGGGGGGGGATTTTCTTCACAAATATTTATGTGTGGGGGATGAGTTTACATTTTTGTGACACAATTATGCACAGGTGAAGATGGGGGCCCATGCATTCATGACAGTTCTTCATAAGTTGGGAGGGTCACAGATTGGCAAAAGATTTAATGACGCAGTTTGTCCTTTTCCTTCTTCCCTGAGGGTTACAGAACAATGTCGTACGATGCTTTCTGTTGTTCTTCTTAGTGTATGTCCTATCTGTGCTTTCTGTTGTTCTTCTTAGTGTATGTCCTATCTGTGCTTTCTGTTGTTCTTCTTAGTGTATGTCCTATCTGTGCTTTCTGTTGATCTTCTTAGTGTACGTCCTATCTGTGCTTTCTGTTGTTCTTCTTAGTGTATGTCCTATCTGTGCTTTCTGTTGATCTTCTTAGTGTATGTCCTATCTGTGCTTTCTGTTGATCTTCTTAGTGTATGTCCTATCTGTGCTTTCTGTTGTTCTTCTTAGTGTATGTCCTATCTGTGCTTTCTGTTGTTCTTCTTAGTGTATGTCCTTTCTGTGTTTTCTGTTGATCTTCTTAGTGTATGTCATATCTGTGCTTTCTGTTGTTCTTCTTAGTGTATGTCCTATCTGTGCTTTCTGTTGATCTTCTTAGTGTATGTCCTATCTGTGCTTTCTGTTGATCCTCTTAGTGTATGTCCTATCTGTGCTTTCTGTTGTTCTTCTTAGTGTATGTCCTATCTGTGCTTTCTGTTGTTCTTCTTAGTGTACGTCCTATCTGTGCTTTCTGTTGTTCTTCTTAGTGTATGTCCTATCTGTGCTTTCTGTTGTTCTTCTTAGTGTACGTCCTAATCATCTCCAGTCCTTCTTCTAAAGTAGAATTCTGATTGAATAAAGATTATTCTATGCCAGACGTTTTCTTTATCAGAGTTTCCTTTATTGAGTTAATTGATGTCCCAACTGTTCTAAACAACAGTTATTATTTTGCCCTTTCATAGTTTTGTTAATGTTTGTTTGGATTACATGGATTTACTAGCGATGAAGATCTTGTGCAATGAAAGTAACAATAAAAATGTATCTTATTGCGAATGAATAATATAATAAAGAAGTATTGGGTTGCATATAGGCACATATTCGCCTCGCAACGTGAGCCGACACATTTTCCGTATTCGACCAATCAGCATCTTCCCAATAAATGTTATTTTAATTAAGTTCTCCAAAATGTTTTTTCTCCATCTGCTGTGAATATTGACCGGTGGATCGACACACAGACAACACCAACGCGCACACTACACAGGCATGCACATTTCTCGAGAACTGCACACATTTAACATTAGTACGTGCCATCATGCCTGGGTAATACAAGGAATTTCTCGAGAACTGCACACATTTAACATTAGTACGTGCCATCATGACTGGGTAATACAACGAGGAATTTGACCGACTTGTAAAATTAAATAACAAATAAACATAGACACAGTTATCTTCAGATTTTGCTAAAGGAATAATGACACCTGCCATGCACGTTGTATGAGGCGACTAAGGTAGTTTTGAGGGTGAGGTTCACTGTCCCATCCCATAAACAGTTAACGTGACACAGAAGGCATGCGGAAGTAGGATGTGTCAAGCTGAAAAGAACATATATCTCAGCCAAGCTGTAAACCATGGTACACATTTTATCTACGAGATATTGTTCAAATATCACAAAAGAGATACTATCAAATTCAAAGAATTTTTGTTCAATCGTCAAAAACATTTGTCGACGCTAACTGTTATCAACCCCCCCCCCCCTCAACTTTCCTTGTTACCAACAATCACATTTTTTTAGGATTCCCTACTTCCCCCCATTTTGTTGTAATTTATGGACATCCCATCCCCTTTGATGTACTTTACGGATAATCAAAACATGTCAGAAGTGGAGTCGAACTCTGCGAAAACTGATGCATTAGCACCAACTCTCCTCACTTCTGTTGCTGCTACTCTATTGCATCCTCTTTCGTGAGCACGTCTGCTTTGGATTATGAGACACCTACTTCTGTTTTCTTCTTCTTCTTCAGCGTTCATTCTCAAACTCCCGCTGGATTTCTCTTGTAACAGGGCAATGGTCCTACAAGATTTCCAGTTGAATATAGTCCAGAGAATGGAAATGCGTCGTGTTGCCGTTTTATTTGCGCCAATGGCCCAACACATCCGTCTTCGGCGGGCTTCTGTTTTAAATGTTGATAGGAAAGTTTCCAGTTACTGCTGACACGCTTTTATGCATATCGTTCCTGTGAAAAAATTCCAGCACAACGTTTTTATTTACACGTTGCTGATTCATCGTTTCATGGCGTGAGTCGAGGTGTTGGTATGATGGTGTTGATATATTTGAAGGTTAAAGCGAATATTTCAATTCTTTTTTCTTTGCACTTTTTTGAATGTGAAGAATGTTCTCTGATAAGAAAGCGCTGATTTGTTCATATTTGATGTATATTATATGTGTGATCGCTGAAACTAGACATTTTCACGCCATTAGAATTTAGCGGATCTGTACCACACCAGAAGACGAAAACTATGGAAGAAATAGCCCGGACAGACAAGCTCTTCCTTGCCACGGTGCTGGCGAGGGGTCGTGTGGTGCTATGATACAGAGAGGCGACGCATTAGGCGGCACTGTAAAGACGCGGAATAGGCAGCGAAATAAAATACACTTTGAACCATTCAGTAATTTTTAAAAAAATATTTAAGGAACGGTAATTTCCAAGACTTGCATCACACTGAGAAAATATACCACACTTTCCTGCGCCGGCGGTTACAACACAATTCACGGGAAGACAATATCTGAAGCGTTTCAAAGCGGGAAATACTCCTCCAAGTCTAGAGCAGAAGCAATTGTATTTCATCATGCACTGAAGATCCTCACCAAACCAGAATTGCCAAGACAAGATAGCTATGTTCACAGATTTCAGATCCTTGCTGGAATCAATCCAGAGCAGCAGATATAAAAGCCTTCTTCACAACATCAGACATGTGCTCAGACATAACTAAAAATCATCAGCTATCGCCATTTAATTGACACCATCACGCTGTGGTATCATTGGAAGTGAAAAAGCGGATGCTCTGTCAAGAATATGTTGTGAAATGGAACAACACAGACACCCACTGTCCTACAGAGAAGCAAAAACAATAATTCAGAACACATACAGAACAAAGTGGAAAAAACAAATGGAAGTGGAAGACAAACCCGATACAATACACTTCTTCTTATTCTGTGTTCGTTCTCAAACTCCTGCAGATTAGCAGGATGTAGTCCGGAGAACGGAATGCGCTGTGTCACGGTTTACAGCACTGCTGCGATATCTGCGCCTTTCGGTCTGACACATCCGACTTCAGCATGATACAATACACTATCTCCAAAGGTACCAACAAACCACACTATTTTGTTTTAGAACAGGCCACTTCAGACTGTTGTGTCACCTTTACTACTCAGGATCTGATGCAGAGATGAATGTCCATGTGGATCCAGAACCCAGATGCATGAACACATACTTCAGTACTGCCCAACATACAAAGAGGAGACTGTAGACCTGGCCAGAGGATACAGACTTGAGGCAAAAACTGTGGGGCAGCCGCTTTGACCTAGAGAAGACAGTGGACAGCCATGATGCAATGCCGGATTTACCTATAAGCTAAACAAGCTATAGCTTAGGGCTATACAATTTTTAAATTTTACTTTCTATATATTCTTAATCGTTAAAGGCCCCATATCTCAAATAGCTTAGGGCCCTATATCTCAAATAGCTTACGGCCCCATATCTCAAATAGCTTAGGGCCCTATATCTCAAATAGCTATGGGCCCCATATCTCAAATAGCTTAGGGCCCCATATCTCAAATAGCTTACGGCCCCATATCTCAAATAGCTTAGGGCCCCATATCTCAAATAGCTTAGGGCCCCATATCTCAAATAACTTAGGGCCTCATATCTCAAATAGCTTAGGGCCCTATATCTCAAATAGCTTAGGTCCCTATATCTCAAATAGCTTACGGTCCTATATCTCAAATAGCTTACGGCCCTATATCTCAAATAGCTTACGGCCCTATATTTCAAATAGCTTACGGCCCCATATCTCAAATAGCTTAGGACCCTATCAAGTCTAAATCCGGCCTTGCCGTGATGGTAGGCCTGAACATATAACATGACCGCCTATGCTGAACGCAAAAGAAGAAGAGGGCATCACAGTTCATTGAAGAAATCCAGATTTAGTCTGACTTCGACAGGGTCGTTGTTGGGGCGCAAAAAGAGTGAAAACAATAATGACACTGTTACCTGCCACGCACGTTGTATGTTGTGTCTAAAGGAGATATTAGGGGAGAAGTTACCTGTCCTATCCAATAAAGAGGGTCCATACATTACGTCAACAGTTCTGTTTACCTCCTTGCCCAATTTCCATCTTGTCACCAACTGTCAAGAATCCAGGGTCCTCTCTGCTTAATTATGTCGGAAATCCCCCCTGTCCCACACCCCCTCCCCCCACAAAAAACCGAGAATAATAAACATTTTTAACTGAGCAAGCAATATCTATAAAAGTTATTTTTTCAAGTTTGATGAAATTTATTTGGAATTCACATAATTTAAATGGTGCAACAAACATTGTCGACGTCAACTTTTGTCAAACCTCCTCCCCCTCGCTCACCCACCCATTCTAAACAGCTGTCAAACAAACAGCTGTTAGTTTGTTGGTTGCTGTACCAGTGGTCCATGGGCTCATGCCCGTTGACTCAAAACAAACAGATGTCAAACTTGTACATACCACACCCGCAATTGTTGACACGGACATCTTCCAGGAGAACGAGTTACAGGAAGAAGAAGATAATATGCTATGGGAAAACTCTGGCTACTGTCCTACATAAAATCAACGTCTTTCAGTTAAAGGATTAAGGGTTAAAGTCGTAGAGGATGGATTTCACTGTACTCGGTTTCCCATATGTACTCCGTCACTCTCAACAAAGCAGAACGTCGCCTGCCGAGAGTAGCACTCGTAACACGTAGCTCAGTAGCTTCAAGTGATAATCCACGGGGATCTCCGAATAAAATCCACTTTGTAAACAAGACGACACGAGCCGGTTTCGAACTCATGACCTCTTGAACACAAGACGAACAACTTAATCACTTTCAGTTGCAACGCCCGTTGCTATTACTTTTAGTGGCTGTAAACCAAGGCGTTGTCGCCACTGCTGGTGTCGCTGCTGCCTGTGTGAATGAAGTTTGTTGTTGATCTAGTATATGTTATATCTATTCTCAGGAGACTCTATTTTACAAACAGATTTGTTTCCTGCGTTTTCCTTCCAGAAAAATATATTGTCTGATTTTTATATCCTGATCAGTGTAGCCACAGCAGGGGTTTTATTGTTAGTTTAAGCAAGGTAGTTATTTTTAAAACGTTAGCGATGACCGTGGTCCTTATCCCAGTAACACAGTTTTCGTAGAGGTCAAGCTATTTGCTTTCTGTCCACGAGCCTATGAAATATTTACGTTAGCCCATTAACCGTTTCTCTCCTAGCTGTACAATTATTGCGGATTTTATCGAAACGCCAAGCTGTCAATTTATTGTCAATATGAATGCATAAATCGGTACTGTCGCAGAGTTGTAGTGAGCTCGCCTGGCCAACCCAATTTTCAGAACTAGATGGTTCGAACGTCGATCATCCATATTGTACAGGCGTCATGATTGTATGTATCTTCTTCTTCTTCTGCGTTCGTTCTCAAACTCCTGCAGGTTAGCAGGATGTAGTCCGGAGAACGGAATGCGCTGTGTCATGGTTTACAACATTACTGCGATATCTGCGCCTTTCGGCCTGACACATCCGACTTCAGCATAGCTTTGGGTCACTGACCATATATGCCAACTCCATCCCATAACCTCCTTAGTCGCCTTTTACGACATGCGTGGAATATAAACAGTGTTGCTATTCTTTGCTCCCCTTTCGGGTCCCGGCAACACAAGGGCGTAATTGTATGTATTAGTGACGCCTCAATGTTCGACAATAGTTGAATAGCAGTCCCGCCGAAGACGGATGTGTTGGGCCATTGGCGCAAATAAAACGGCGACACAACGCATTTCCATTCTCTGGACTACATCCTTCTGGAAATCTAATAGGACCATGGTCCTGATACAATATATATTCAGTGGGAGTTTGAGAATGAACGCTGAAGAAGAAGAAGAATAGCAGTGACATCACATACTGGTCAATTATTGTTTTAAAATGTAATTATGAATGCATGATAATGGTTTAATAAACAGACAGCATGCCACAGATGGTCATAACACATAGACATAACGGCTATAAAGCAAGAGGCAAACCATGTAAAAGATGGATCACAGAAATCAAAGAAGCCACAAGAACAAGCTTACAAACATCACACAGAAAGGCCATCTCCAGAGAACTCTTCTACCCCTGACGCTGCAAGGCAAACAAGGGATACAGCGTATAGACGACAGACAGACAGGTAGATATATAGATAGTTAGGTAGGTAGGTAGATAGATAGATAGATAGATAGATAGATAGATAGATAGATAGATAGATAGATAGATAGATAGATAGATAGATAGATAGATAGATAGATAGATAGATAGATAGATAGATAGATAGATAGATAGATAGTGATTTAAAACTAGATATCGCCCATGTGTCGACAGGCCCGAAAAGGAAGCACTGAATAGCAACACTTTTTACCTTCCATGCATGTTGTAAGAGGCGAGTAAGGAGATCATGGGGTGTTGTTGGCTATAACATCCCATAAATGACCACAGTGACTGAGAAGCAATTCTGAAGTCGGATGTGTTAATCAAAATGTACATATATCACAGTACATTTTAAAATCATGACACACTGCACTCCGGTATCGGGACTACATCCTGCTAATCTGAAGGAGTTTGAGAGCGAACGCACAAGTACAAGAAGAAAACAAATATAGACCACTGCAACCTGCCGGGTTACATTTACCAAATGAGGATCTCATGCACAGATGAATGCATATGTGGATCAGGAATCCTCATCCTCATACTGACTTCGGGACTTGAAAAGACATGAAAAGAGCAGAGGCTGTGGACCTGGCTAGAAGATATAGATTTAAAACGTAAACTAGAAGCAGCCGCTCTGACCTGGAGAGGATAGTGGACTTCGCCCTGGTGACATACTTGAAAATCTAGAGTGACCACAGATGTTGAACACAGAAGACGAAGAAAGCGAATTATATTAGAAACTAACGTAGCTACCCTGTCGATGTCGCGGTAACAGAGATCATGGTGAGCTCGCTTTGCGATACGGTGGGCTTGGTGGTTCGAATGCCGAATATCCACATTGTACTGGCTACATTGTTTGCATCTTTCTGCTGTCCAATATGAGTTTATTCTTATTGTGGCTAGTATTAGATGTTTTATTCATGTCTCAAAATTCAACAAAAGTTGAAAAGTAATGTTTTGTACATCTCAAAAATAATGTAGACATATCAATCAATAAATCAATCAATCAATCAAGTGCCATGCAGAATGGCGTAGGTGATCATGTTTCTCCACAACTCTGTCTTTTGTGTTGTCAATAAGCTCGGTTGATGAACTTTTACCGTGCGACAATAATAGTCCATCAAGCAACTTTTCTCTTTGTCCACCCCTATCTCTTCTTCCCTCGATCTTTCCAGTGGTTATTGAGTGTTAAAGCTGTGTTCTTCTCAGCACATGCCCAAGAAACCGTGACTGTCTGCCCCTAATGTGTGATATGATTGCTCTTTTTACGCCAGCATCAATGAGAACCTCTATATAGCTATATATATATATATATATATATATATACATTTATATATCTTCAATTTAAAATAAATTAGTGTGTGAAAACATAATGGAGTTTATTTAGTTTTTTTGTGTCTATAGTTTCTGTGTCAAATTGAGTGGCTCAGATCGATAATGACTAGATTATCTGATCGCTAGTGACAGTATTAAAAAAGGAAAACCAGTCAATCAATTCCAACAAAGTCAACACTCGCTGCTTTAATTGTTGCAGCCAGTGTATAATGAGAATATTTGATAGCCAGTGACGGGGTTTTTCCGTGTTCGTAATATCGTATTAGATCTATCTTGTAGTTGAGCTGATGCTCATATTAAATCTATTTTGTCGCCCGTGTGTTGTCGGGGCCCGACAGGGGAGCAAAGAATAGCAGCACTGTTTACCTTCCATGCATGTCGAATGAGGCGACTAAGGAGGTTATGGGATGGAGTTGGCTGTCCCATCCCATATAGGGTCAGTGACCTAAAGCCATGCGGAAGTCGGACGTATCAGACCGATTGGCGCAGATATCGCAGCAATGCTGTAAACTATGACACAACGCATTCCGTTCTCCGGACTACATCCTGATGATCTGCAGGAGTTTGAGAACGAACGCAGAAGAAGAAGAAATCTATGTTGTGGTACAACAAGGTTATACTTAAATCTGTCTTGTAGTAGAAAGTTGGCCATATTAGATCTATCTTGTAGTAGAAAGTTGGCCATATTAGATCTATCTTGTAGTAGAAAGTTGGCCATATTAGATCTATCTTGTAGTAGAAAGTTGGCCATATTATATCTATCTTGTTGTAGGTCAATAATAATATTAGATCTATCTTGTAGTAGAAAGTTGGCCATATTAGATCTATCTTGTAGTAGAAAGTTGGCCATATTATATCTATCTTGTTGTAGGTCAATGATAATATTAGATCTGTCTTGTTGTAGGTCAATGATAATATTAGATCTGTCTTGTTGTAGGTCAATGATAATATTAGATCTGTCTTGTTGTAGGTCAATAATAATATTAGATCTATCTTGTAGTAGAAAGTTGGCCATATTAGATCTATCTTGCAGTAGAACGTTGACCATATTAGATCTATCTTGTTGTAGGTCAATAATAATATTAGATCTATCTTGTAGTAGAAAGTTGGCCATATTAGATCTATCTTGTAGTAGAAAGTTGGCCATATTATATCTATCTTGTTGTAGGTCAATGATAATATTAGATCTGTCTTGTTGTAGGTCAATGATAATATTAGATCTGTCTTGTTGTAGGTCAATGATAATATTAGATCTGTCTTGTTGTAGGTCAATAATAATATTAGATCTATCTTGTAGTAGAAAGTTGGCCATATTAGATCTATCTTGCAGTAGAACGTTGACCATATTAGATCTATCTTGTTGTAGGTCAATAATAATATTAGATCTATCTTGTAGTAGAAAGTTGGCCATATTAGATCTATCTTGTAGTAGAAAGTTGGCCATATTATATCTATCTTGTTGTAGGTCAATGATAATATTAGATCTGTCTTGTTGTAGGTCAATGATAATATTAGATCTGTCTTGTTGTAGGTCAATAATAATATTAGATCTGTCTTGTTGTAGGTCAATGATAATATTATATCTATCTTGTTGTAGGACAATGATAATATTAGATCTGTCTTGTTGTAGGACAATGATAATATTATATCTATCTTGTTGTAGGACAATGATAATATTAGATCTATCTTGTTGTAGGACAATGATAATATTAGATCTGTCTTGTTGTAGGGCAATGATAATATTAGATCTGTCTTGTTGTAGGACAATGATAATATTAGATCTGTCTTGTTGTAGGACAATGATAATATTAGATTTATCTTGTTGTAGGACAATGATAATATTAGATCTATCTTGTTGGTAGGCGCATGCTTACATAAGATATGTCTTATTGCCAGTGACCTCAATGGTCATATTAGGTCCCTCCTGTTGCAGGACAATGTTAGATCTTTCTTGTAGTAGGACAATGTTCATGTTAAATCTCTTTTGAAGTAGGACAGTGGTCATGTTAGATCTCTATTATAAGGACAATTGGCATACTAGTTAGATCTCTCTTGGAGCAGGACAATTGTCCTTTTAAGTCTCTCTTGTAGCAGGACAATGGTCAATTTAAGTCTCTCTTGTAGCAGGACAATGGTCATACTAGATCTCTCTTGTAGCAGGACAATGGTAATATTAAATCTCTCTTCTAACAGGACAATGGTCATTTTAAATCTTTCTTGTAGCAGGACAATGGTAATATTAAATCTCTCTTCTAACAGGACAATGGTCGTATTAAATCTCTC
The DNA here is from genome assembly GCA_034231615.1 of Meghimatium bilineatum. Classification (NCBI taxonomy): domain Eukaryota; kingdom Metazoa; phylum Mollusca; class Gastropoda; order Stylommatophora; family Philomycidae; genus Meghimatium; species Meghimatium bilineatum. The sequence continues at coordinate 11,349,830 of CM067308.1, forward strand.
TTCTAGCAGGACAATGGTCGTATTAAATCTCTCTTCTAGCAGGACAATGGACAATGTATCACGACACATCCTAGTTCACCTTAGCTGCGGAGGTATCCTTAACGATACGATGAGGGGTTGGTGCCATCTGGCTGAGATCATCTGCCTCTTAGTTTTCTTGGGGGGGGGGGGGGCACATGACGCTTAAGTCTTGTTAAAGTGATTTGAGAAATATTAGTAAACCTTGTGGATTTATAGAAGAATGCAACGAACCTAATGGACAAAACAAGCGCAATAATGATCTCTTGAAAGAAGCTAATTCCAAAAAAAAGAGATGTACATTCGCATCAGAAAGAGACAATCCACATTTTACGGACACATTATATGAAGAGGAAAGATGGGACATGTTGTAACAATAGGCAAGTTGAAGAGGTAGTGAAGTGCAAGAGAGAAGTGACATCTTAACATTGTGGCATAGGGGAACATCGGTGTTGGAAGTAATTGACAGCACACGAGAAATAGAAGACAATGGAAAGGCACGCTAACCAACGCCAAACGGCACGGACCACAGATCGGTTGACAGTACACAACTTTGTCTAACGTCTCCTGTCACATTCCCCCATACCTTGAGAACATCGTCTGTCAGCGAGGAATGTCTCCTCACGTGTCCGTACCACCAAAGTTTATGAAGTTTCACGTTAACAGTGCTTCTTGTTAAGAAGCTAATTCCAAAAAGAGATGTACATTCGCAAGAGAAAGAGACAATCCACATTTTACGGACACATCATATGAAGAGGAAAGATGGGACATGTTGTAACAATAGGCAAGTTGAAGAGGTAGTGAAGTGCAAGAGAGAAATGACATCTTAACATTGTGGCATAGGGGAAAATCGGTGTTGGAAAGGATTGACAGCACAGGAGAAATAGAAGACACTGGAAAGGCACGCTAACCAACGCCACACGGAACGGACCATAGAAAGAACAAATTAACATTAAGTAGCTGACCGGCCAAGCCTTTGGAAACAATTGTGGCCTGGAAGGTATCGTGCCATCTTGAAAGAAATAAGTGCTTACCAACGTTGTTAGGAGGATATCGACCAGGAAAGAAGACATGGCAGAATGCAGCCATATTTGCGTAGGATGTTTTTGAGGGGTTCGATTCGCGCATGGAGTGCGGTCGCAATAGATCTTGAGGATGCTAACAATAGGGTGTCCTTGGTTATCTTGATGGATCCGTTGTTGAATCTTGCAGTACATTATTTTGTCGTGCGGTGGGTTGGTGCGGCCCTGATGCACAGGATAGCAGCTCTTAAGTGTGGCAACTGGGTATTGACACAAACGGTTATTAGCCCTGGTCTGTCACTGGGATCGCCTTTATCTCCTGTGCTTTTCAAAGTATACACAGTACATATCACTAGCAATCAAATCACAGGTGCTGGCAGAACGATGTCGTTCGCCGATGACATCCTAGTGTATAGGCAGGACAGAATTCGAGAAGAGTGCGTTGTGGAACTACAAAAGGAGCTGGACAGACTGACGAATTAACGAATTATTGTAGAGACACGGGAGCAGTGACACATCCTTCTAAGGAATTCGTGAAGTGGTTTTTCTTGAACAATAATATGGTAAAGACACCCATGCCACAAGTTTCGTTGTACGGGAAAAGTTTAGAAAGAGCTAGCACAATGAGATATCTGGGTGTGATTTTTGACAGGAGTCTAGGTTTCGGGGAATATGTTGATTACGTTATCATTAGGGCAGGCAAAGGCTTAGCAGCAATGAAAGTTATGACTGCTGCGCAGTGTGAGCAGAGATTGTTATTTCTTTTGTACCAAGGTATGGATTTGACTGTGGTGGAATATGTTATGCACTAGCAATTCTGACTCTTAGCCAACTCAGGTCGAATGGCTGGATAGAATCCATAATGCAGTAATGCGTATCATACTTGGGCGCACAAGAAACACATCGACAAGAGCTATGCGGTACCTACTTGACTGTCCTACAGCAGAGCACAGATTACAGTATTGCCGTGCACGAGCGTACCTTCAAATACATGCAGATAACGAACACCCGTTGCATTTCGAAATACATAAAGTTAAAGGCAGCAGACTTAAGAGAGCGAATAGTCAAGCAAAATGAATTAAACAGGTTACTAAAACACTTACCTTGCCTATTAATAAAAATATATAAAAAAAAGTATATATTAAAAAAAAACATACAATAAAACTAAACAGAACAATTCTCCACGTATCGGCTCAAATTGAACCTTTTTCAAGAAACAAACAACAGAAAACAACACAATAAAAAACAAAATAGATGACTTTAGATTTCATCAAGCCCCGTCTCCATGACGCAGGGATGGCAACGCGATACGTGGAGAATTGTCCTGTTTAGTTTTATTGTATGTTTTTTATATATACTTTTTAATATATTTTTGTTAATAGGCAAGGTAAGTGAAGTCTTGGATGGGACATGCTGATGATGTCATACAAAGCGTGTGCAGATTGCAGGATGTGGCAGCAGGTGCGGAATGGATAAGTCTACCCACAGATTTCGAAACTTGTTTGAGAGTAGTAATATCACTTAGCAGGGAATGCAGAGAATGGTGTCCCACAGTTGTGGAGAAAGAAGTGCAGGCTTTGGTCAGTGAGAATTCCAAAGAGGGGGATTTGATTATATACACCGATCATCATCATCATCATCAGGTGCCATGCCGGATGGCGTAGTCGGTCATGGCTCTCCACAGCTCTCTGTCCACAGTATTATGTATCAAAGTCGTTGTTGTTTCTTTGCCGTGCCAGGTTGTCAAACTGTCTAATATTTTCTCACGTTGTCGCCCTCTGTCTCTGGTGCCTTCAATCTTGCCTGTTGTGATTATGTTCTCTAAACCTGCCTGTCTCATGAAGTGGCCAAAAAAAGAAGATTGCCTTTTTCTTATATTGTTGATTAAGGTCCGTTTCGCATTTAACTCTTTTAACACCTCTACATTAGTTTTTCTGGCAGTCCATGGTATTCTCAGCATTCTTCTATAGAACCACATCTCTGTTGCCTCCAATCTCCCACTTTCCAGTTTGTTTATTGTCCAAGACTCGCACCCATATGTTAGTATAGGGGTTATATAGCACTGCAAAACTCTCTTTCTCACCTCTAATGACAAGGTCATATCACACAGTATATTTTTCATTTTTCTGAATGTTGTTTTTGCCTGTCCTATTCTGCATCTTATTTCTGTTGAACTTCTTCCATCTGCTGTTATAATTGTACCTAGATATTTGAATTGGTAGACCTGTTTTAATACTATATCATTCACTATGATCTTGCAAGGATAGATCTGCACCGATCAAGGATCAATATACACCGATAGATCTGTGATTAAACATGTTCACAGTGCTTGGGCCTTCACAGCTCAGTGCGCAGGTAAAACGATCAGGGAGGAGAGTAGTGCCTTTGCGGTTACTACAAGTAGCAAAACCACGGAGACTATGGCGGTGACCAGGGCATTTGAGTGGGTATGCACACAGAAGGAAAAGCAGGTCTGCATCTTGAGTGACTCTATGAGTATGATTAGGAAGGTACAAGTGGGTCTCGTTCGCGAACAGTGAATTGAAGCCTTGAGAAAGGCGAGGTTGAAAGTGATTACATTTAATTTCGTTCCGGGAAACGTGGATATTCGAGGCAATGAAAGAGCAGATCAACTGGCGTCATGCCCGATTGTGGTACAGGGCGATGGGGCAATGGATCGAGCTGACGGTGTGAACTCCTTAAGAGATATAACACGCGAGAATGGGACTAGTGTGGATGATGATTCCTTTTCAATTGCCAGGATTAAAGATCAGGGTTTGAAATGCGGTGTTGCTAGAAGTGAACATTTCGGAGGGCGCAGAAGAATAATGGTCAACCAGCATAGGACCGGTACTGTCATCAGAAGTGTAATGACGGAAACACTCAGGGAGAGATCGGAGCAACCATGGACGTGTTCAGTTTGCAGTGATGATGATACGACAACCAACCAACCAACCAACCAACCAACCAACCTACCAACCAACCAACCAACCAACCAACCAACCAACCAACCAACCAACCAACCAACCAACTAACTTACTGACTGACTGACTGACTGACTGACTGACTAACTAACTAACTAACTAGCTGACCGGGGTTCCTGGATAGGGGTGATACACGCGTATGACCCATGCAGCGATATACACTTCTGCCTCATATATCTGTCAAGCATATCTGATACGGATGTTTCCTGGTATCGCAATCTCAAGATATTCGGCAACTTCTCTCGTACTCTTCAACTTCCGTGCCATGACGATACGATCCAAAGACGCAAGATTGTCTTCTTTTGTTGCGAGTTTTCTTCTTCGCCTTCCATTCATGTTGTAAAACGCGAATAAGGAGGTTTTGGGGTGGAATTGGCTGGTCAAAATAATATAGAATCAAAGTTTCCCAGAAATCATGCTAAATTCGGATGTATCAAGCGAAAAGGTGCATATATCGCAGCTAAGATGTAAACCATGACACAACTCATTTCGTTCTCCGAACTACATCCTACTAATCTGCAGAAATATGAGAATAAACACAGGAAAAATACCTGCCATATTATATATAGGTATATGCCCCGATATAACATGGATTAGAACGCAAGGAAAAATACTTGTCATATTTTATATATGTATATGCCCCGATATAACATGGATTAGTCTGCGATCAATGTTGCCATTAAACAGCATTACCATGTCAAACATTGTTATCCCTTTGCGCACATAGTTTGAACTTGGCTCAGTTGTGTATATAAATGTACATAAAAGTTCATTAAATAATAAAAATAGAATTCGTGTAAATAGAAGATCCCGTAGAAGATTAGCTTCTGATAGAATATTTGCTCAGAGAAAGTGGTGTTCGAAAGTTATAAGAAATAGATGTTTGTTCACAGACACTCTTGTCTAGAGGGAACATTACCTATGACCATAGTTGAAAATTTTGTGCCGTATCACAAAGGTGTGATATCACCAACTAACTAAACCGCTGTTGGGTACACATAAAGGTTCTGTCCTAGTAGATGCCATTACACCGTTCAGGGTTTTAATCTCATTTTTAGATAGTCACTGCGAATGACAATTCGCTGGTAAATTTTGCTACATACAATAACAAACATGGCTGCTGCTAACCAAAAACATGATGGTTTGAGCATCCCAAAAAATAACCTGGAATCAGTTGTGTTTCTACAAAGCTGAAAATGTACTTCCCATTGATGATATCTGTACTGTACACTCCTTCTGTGTGCTACACACAGGGGGTGGGGGCTCTTTCAGTATGTAACGCGCAGTAATAATGAGCGCGCAGTACAAATGATTGCCGTTTTACTATCTGCGCATTACTGAAGCACAATGAAAATATTGGCGCTCTGCACAATGCACGAGTGTGGGGTAGCGTGGAATGGAGAAACAATACACACCGTGTCATATCTCTATAACATCTTAAAATTTATCATGCAGAATTTATATGGACATCAAGGACAACACACACAGACACCACATTTCAATCTACTATCGTTTCTGTGCAAGATTACTTGTCCCAAATAGAGCTTATTTTATAATTTCTGTCTCCCTTGTATAATATGTTGCTATGTCCCTTTGTACCCTAGTTACGGGCAAACTTCGTTCCACCAAAGTCTGTTCCGTTTAATATGTGTTGGTCTCTACTAGGACAGTACCCAAATAAATCTCGGCCTGGATTCATATGATTGGAGGTGAAAAAATAAATATTTAAATAAAAGATATAAAAGGGGTGAAATAGCAGTCTTAATCAAATACGTCAGTGACGTTTCGAAAATAGGTCTTTATCATGATATTTACACACATACACAGAGGGAACCGACAGAAATGGGCGTGTGTGTCTCCTTAAAAAAGGGTTATTTGTGCATTTTCGTGTGTGAATTCTTTCTTTTGATGAAAAATGTAATGATCTTGTGTCGAAAATCGCATACAGGGAGAGCAGTGGTTAGCTTTTGCCCCCATTCCCCATTTTGGCAAAGCTTCTAGTACTGAAAGTCATTTTCTGATTTTCTAATGAGTGGTTTGAATCCTCCAACCCCCTCTGAATCTATGGCCTTGTGGACCGATTTAGCAGCCATAAGACTACATGAAATTACACTGGTTTACAAAAAAAATAAATCAAGTTGGAAGTTATCAATAATATTTAAACTGAATTAGCAGCATTTTGCACCACTGAAGCAAAAATGACATCCATTTTACTCAGTCAGGTCATGTTTTTTTCTTCTTATTTGATTTTAAAATATTCTATTCTCGAATATAGCCTTCTATTCATAATTACATTTTTGTGATAGTAGTTGATTTAGTTGTAACATTTCTCACATAAAAAGTATTAAACATAATGTATTTATTAAATGTTAAAAACATGGAATTATATAAATGAAAGGCAGACATTGATAAAGGTAAGGACATGTACATTATATCATCAGTGAACAAAATTCAAAACATAAACTTCAATTTCTTTGACTTTCTCGAGTGTTAAGCAGTAGGGATGTCTCTCTTCAGAGTCCAGAAGTAATGGAATCTCTCTTCCTGCTCGTCACTCATTGATCTAAGATTCTCGGGAAACCGATCCATACGCGAGAATAAACAATGCATTGTTATGCTCATGTTGTATCCAGGGTCTTTGAAAGCAGTCAGTTGACAACTTCTTCATAGTTACTGGCGTTGGTGTTGCCCACAAAATTCTTAACAACCAGAACAAAGGCCTTCCAAGCTTCAAATTATAATTTGTTCATTGATTTTTGTAAACTCAGAATCTCTGATGAACTGATGACCTTGAGGACCATCAAAACTGCCACCGTTCAACCTCTCTATGGTTAATCCTGGAAAAGCGCGGCACAAGTAACTGAAGCAGCCACCATCCTTGTCCAGGGCTTTGGTGAACTGTTTAATCAAGCCAAGCTTGATATGCAGCGGTAGGAATAGTATCTTGTTTCTGTCTACCAGAGGATTGTTGACGATGTTCTTTGATCTACCTGGCACCAATTTCTTTCGTGCAGGCCAGTCCTTCTTGGTATAGTGCTGAGACCTATCCCTACTAACCCACATGCACAGAAAGCATAGGTACTTTGTAAAGCCAGACTGTTGTCCCAATAGGAAATTCACCATCTTCAAGTCAACAGAAATATACCACTCGTGCTGATAATAAGAAACTTTATCTAGCACATACTTAACCGCTTCATACTTCTCCTTCAGTGTAGTCGAGTGAGCAAGGGGGTACAGAAGCAAACTGATTGCCATTGTGAAGCATAACACATTTTAAGCCATTGGTGAGACCCACAGACATAACCGCATGCGCATTTTAGATTATTTATGCAAAAGAAAAGAAATGAGGTGGTGTATGAAGTGAAACGACAGGCAATTACTTTTTTTGTACACAAATAATATAAATCAATCAAGTAATATACCGAGTGGCATAGGCGATCATTATTCTTCCCATCTCTGTCTTTTGTGTTGTTAATAAGCGCAATTGGCGACACCTTGAGTTTTTTGTCGGGGCCTGAAGGAGGGCAAAGAATAGCGACATTGTTACTTGCCGTGCACATCGTAAGAGTACTGAGGACGTTTTGGAGTGAAGTTGGCTGTCCCTTCTTATAGAATGTTAAAGTGACACAGAAACCATGATGACGTCAAATGTCAGGCCAAAAAGCGCAACTATCGCAGCCACGCTGTAAATCATGACACAACGTAATCATTCTCCAGACTACTTCTTGATAGTCTGTAGGAGTTTGAGAATGAACGCAGAAAAAGACGGAGATTGTGACACTACTCATTCACCAACTTCTCTCTTTGGTAGCCTTTGTCTCTTCCCTCCTACATCCTTGCAGTATTTTCTTCCCTCCTACATCCTTGCAGTGTTTTCTTCCCTCCTACATCCTTGCAGTGTTTTCTTCCCTCCTACATTCTTGCAGTGTTTTCTTCCCTCCTACATTCTTGCAGTGTTTTCTTCCCTCCTACATCCTTGCAGTGTTTTCTTCCCTCCTACATCTTTGTACTTACGTAAAACACAGGTTTTTAGAACGCTCCACTTAGACAAGACGGACTATCTCTAAAACTAGGGGGTTATGATTTGTAAACAAGAACACATACAAATTACAATACACAAAACATTTCCAACGTTTCGACCTAAAGGAATTATCAAGATACGCACAAAACATAAAAAAAAATTACTAATAGAAATGATTATAACACACAAATGTGTCCAACCGAAATATGGCAGTGAGATGACGGAAGGACAGGAGCAGGAAGTACATAAAAAGCGTAACTATATGTGATAACGATACGAACAAAAAGATGACGTAAATGACCGAACAAAACGAATAAAGACAAGGACCACGCTGACCGAGAACTAGACAAAAGAGTGGTCGGATATTAGTCCTAAAGGCTTGAGGGTACCCAATTAAAAAATAAGACGATTTTCTAGTGTACCTAGATCTATAATCAGTGGTGCAGGATCTGATGGCAATGACCTGAATATCAAGAGTACCATGATGACCATCTCTGTTGAAGTGTGTGGCCACAGGAGTAGGTGTTCTGTGCTTGATGTCATGAACACAGTAACATCTTTGCAGTGTTTGTTTCCCTCTTATATCTTTGCAGTGTTTGCTTACCTCCTACATCTTTGCAGTATTTGTTTCCATCCTACATCTTTGCAGTGTTTGCCTAATGTTCAAGTTTTGTTCTACTCATCACATGCCTTGTAAATCCTGTCCGTCTGTATCTAATTATTACTATTAATTGTCTTCTTATTTCAGCATCTCTGAGTGCCTTAGCATTATATATGTGTACATACTGGAGAATTTATATATATGTACGTACTGGAGAATTTATATATATGTACATACTCATACTGGAGAATGTATATATATGTACATACTGGAGAATGTATATATATGTACATACTGGAGAATTTATATATATATATGTACATACTGGAGAATGTATATATATATATATTTACATACTGAAGAATAATATGGCAAGACTTTTCGAGTACTCCTAAACCGTGACCGAAATGCGTTATAGGAGACCTGTCAACTAAAACGTAAACATGAACTAGTTTCCGATTTGCGTGCAATCTAGTGGTTAGTCTTGGCAATTATTTCGCATGCAACTCCAAGTATGTAAATAGCAACCAATCAAAAACCCCAAAATAATCAAAAACGTAATGTACTATGTCTAAATTAATTCATGTAGAAGTCATGTAGTAGTCTCTAGCCACGCCTAAACGGTTAGATTAACGGTTGGATTAACGGTTAGATTTACCGTGTAGGTGCACTTAATAAGTCTTGTCTACTTTTTGCCAGAAAATAATAAATGATCGACACTTTCAAGTTCTCGTTGTTCTCTGTATTGTCAAGAGCTACGGCCTGACACAATAACTGCTTTAGTAAATAAGGTCCCAGAGTGTAATTTTATGTCGTTTGTAGCGATCTCAAGCTCCTTGCAGTTGACTTGTATATTCCCCCAGACTTGTGCAACATTTATTAACAAGTATACTTGATTGACCAACGTTACCAAAAAAAAAAAAAAAAAAAAAATTGATAAAAACCCTAGATAACTGGAAAATAACCCAAGATATGTAGGTCTGGTAGAAAAACCCCAGATCTGGGAAAGAAGCACATGATTGTTAACGTTGGTGGTGATTGGCATAAAGGTAAATGTGCTGGCTTCGGATGTTTAAGGTATCTTAATGTCTTTATTCAGGTTGAACAGGCAACGGTACGGGTGCTGGCTTATGCTGTATAAGCTATTTTAATGTATGTGTGCAGGTTGAACAGCAAATCAAACAAAAATGTTAGACAATAGGAAAATACAGGAAAAATAGCATTGGGATGGACAGGACCGGATTTAGACTTTATAAGGCCCTAAGCTATTTGAGATATGGGGCCCTTTATAAGTCAAGACATTATATGTCAGTGCCAAATATGATTTTTTGGGGGAGGGGCAAGAAAGTGGAGGCCCTAAGCTATAGCTTGTTTAGCTTATAATTAAATCCAGCACTGGGAATAGGATTGTTGTTTCAACACCCCCCCCCCCCCCCCCACACTCCCTTAGAAAAATAGAGCATGACCTTTAGTCATAAGCTGCAAAAAAAATAAATAATTCATAGACCCTTCTTTAAAAAAGCATAACCATTGCTTACAAGTGAAGTGGAAAGTTGTATTGTATACCATTGCTTACAAGTGAAGTGGAAAGTTGTATACCATTGATTACAAGTGAAGTGGAAAGTTGTATACCATTGCTTACAAGTGAAGTGGAAAGTTGTATACCATTGATTACAAGTGAAGTGGAAAGTTTTATACCATTGCTTACAAGTGAAGTGGAAAGTGGTATACTGTTGCTTACAAGTGAAGTGGAAAGTGGTATACCGTTGCTTACAAGTGAAGTGGAGAGTTTTGTACCACTGCTTACAAGTGAAGTGAAAAGTTTTATTTTTATACTAACCAAATCCCCCACTCCTCTCCCCAAACAAAAACTACAAACAAACCCCCAAACAAACCCATAACAACGCCGTATGTACGGCCTTGTTTCTAACATAAACAGGAAACGGCTCTTGGCATAAACGAGAGCAACGAAGTAAGCTCACAAATCATAAAAACAATATAAGAAATAAACAGTAACAGCGAAGTTGGAAACAAGAAATATCAATAACATTGGAATCAATTAGCATAGGATTAAACAACATACATCAGCCAACATAGGAGTAAACAGCATACAGCAGCCAACATAAGAGTAAACAGCATACAGCAGCCAACATAGGAGTAAACAGCATACAGCAGCCAACAAAATGATGATGATGATAACCAAATAATCAACTTATCTGCGAGAAGATAGATCTCAACAGCTGATAACCTTTCTAATACAAACATAGATCAATTTCATGTTAAACAGCTGATAACCTTTCTAATACAAACATAGATCATTTTCATGTTAAACAGCTGATAACTTTCTAATACAAACATAGATCATTTTCATGTTAAACAGCTTATAACCTTTCTAATACAAACATAGATCATTTTCATGTTAAACAGCTGATAACTTTCTAATACAAACATAGATCATTTTCATGTTAAACAGCTGATAACCTTTCTAATACAAGCATAGATCATTTTCATGTTAAACAGCTGATAACCTTTCTAATACAAGCATAGATCATTTTCATGTTAAACAGCTGATAACCTTTCTAATACAAGCATAGATCATTTTCATGTTAAACAGCTGATAACCTTTCTAATACAAGCATAGATCATTTTCATGTTAAACAGCTGATAACCTTTCTAATACAAGCATAGATCATTTTCATGTTAAACAGCTGATAACCTTTCTAATACAAACATAGATCATTTTCATGTTAAACAGCTGATAACTTTCTAATACAAGCATAGATCATTTTTCATGTGAATAACCGAGAGAAAACTCAAACGTGTAAGGTTTGCTGTCTCAAATGCATGGTTGTGTTAAGGGGATTCTACATGCATGTTTAGTTCCCGAAGGCATTATTGCGATAAGGGGATATATGGATGCATATTTAGTCCCCGAAGGAAGGCATTCCAGTGTTGAAGTATTGGATCATCACGTCCTGCCAGGAGTGTAGAATATACGACTGGGCTAACTAGTTCATCATTCTTCCATCAGATCTGTTGACCCATCTGCAGGGATAGCACACCTAGCCTTCCCTGCCACATGGGAGTCTGCCACAAAAAGGCAAAGGTACAGTGCTAACTGGCTTGCATCTCAGAACATTTGACAGAAGATAAATATGAAAACAAATTGAAGAGAGACGTGCGGTGACAATGACTATTCAGAGGTCACATGTTATCATCCCATCAAGTCAGCTATCCTAACTCGTCTCCGATATACAATTGCAAGAAAATAGAAAACAGGCAATAGTAACAAAATATGAACAAACAATAAACAAAAAATATAAAACAGGCAATAGTAACAAAATATGAACAGACAATAAACAAAAAATAGAAAACAGGAAATAGTAACAAAATATGAACAGACAATAAACAAAAAATAGAAAACAGACACTAGTAACAAAATATGAACAGACAATAAACAAAAAATAGAAAACAGGCAATAGTAACAAAATATGAACAGACAATAAACAAAAAATATAAAACAGGCAATAGTAACAAAATATGAACAGACAATAAACAAAAAATAGAAAACAGGCAATAGTAACAAAATATGAACAGACAATAAACAAAAAATAGAAAACAGGCAATAGTAACAAAATACGAAACAGACAATTAAAAAAAATAGAATTCGGACAATATCAATAAAACATGTAACCGGCAATAACAAGAACATAAGAAACAGGCAATAGCAAATAGGAAACGGGCAATGACAAGAAAATATGGAACAAGAAAAATAAAACAGGATACAGCAGTAGAGAAGTATCAAACAGGACAAGATATGACATAAATAATAGCACAGAGGCGTTAAACAAAGTCAGGTAATTGTAAATTATACAATTTCAACGAAATAGGTATATCGCAGTTGTAAAATAATATACAAACAAAAACAGGAAAGCAGATAAAAAGAAAGAGAATATATAAACAAACCAAGATGCAGGGAACAAATAATAATCCAAAGAAAAAAAAATAAGTGAAAAACAAAGTAGGAAATAATTAAGAACAATAGACTAAGATATCCGTAACAAATTAAAGCACAAACAAGTAACAAGAAGACGGGGCAGATAAGAACAAAACAGATAAAAGCAACGTACCAGACAGGAGTAGCATGGTGACATCGCTTAGTAAGCGCCTAACGCCACTTACACTACAGTAGTGAGGTTGTTAAACGAAATGGAATACCGGACTAAATTTGACAACGTACCCAATTGATTTTTTAACTCTATCATATACATACGCAAGCTCACGTACATGTGCAAGCTCTCACAAACCCGCATGCAAGAAAACGAAACTAATAATATACACACTGCAGTAAAATAATATAATTTATACACGCCAAACACCGGAAAAGTGTAACGTGTAAATATTTAAAATACACACGCAGAAATAATTAAGTAAATATATGCAATCAAGAAATAGAGGCACGAATAAAATGAAAGAAAAAACCCACATAAAAGAGTTTTAATTACAGTTAATTCCAGTTAAATTATTTGTAATCATAGCGGACTGTGTAATAATGTGTCCCATGATTCATTGCGAAGTCGTAATCATCTGTTTTTATCTGATTTAGGGAGCGTCCAACTAGAACCATCTCTACAAGGAACGAATAGTGGGATGAGCTTCAGGAATGTAATTTCTGCTGCGATTTAAATTAGTTTCACGCTGATTGAATAAACATTTTCAGAACCTACTGCTACATGTTCCTATAGAATGAGAATATTTAAACCCTTTTTTATATATAGGTCTTACGGAGACTGCGACAATAATCTTGGCTGATCCGACTGATTAGAGATTGTTGCTCGTCACTTTGCGCCTACTTTGTGTCGGTATCCAATGAAAAGCAAGAATCACTCAACGGTCAGCCAACTGAAAGTAGAAGAAGAAGAGTCTTAGTCTTAGAAAGATCTAAAGTAGTCGGGTACGTATAGTCACTTCCAAACGTGTGGGTATATTATTGACTTACTGTCACGTATAGTCACGTCAGAGTTTCAGGGTATATTATTGACTTACTGTCAAGTATAGTCACTTCCAAGCTTCTGGATATATTATTGACTTACTGTCAAGTATAGTCACTTCCAAGCTTCTAGGTATAGTATTAACTTACTGTCAATTATAGTCACTTTTAAGCATCTGGATCTAGTGGTGACTAACTGTCCAGAACGTACAAATAGTGATAGTGAGAGTTACAGAGTGAGTGTGAGATAGATAGAGAGAGAGAGAAAGAGTAAGAGAGAGTGAGAGGGTTGTGTCCAGTATACAGTACAAGAACCAGTTCTGTCGTCCGACTGGCATATTAACAACATGACCACAGACGTCTACCATTCAGTAGATATGGTAAAATACTAACTGTATTAGTAACAACGCCTAAGTCGGATGTGGCGAGCCACTGGTGCACATTAAACAACGCATTTCCATTTTCTAAACCACATCCTGCTGCAAATATAGTAGGACCATGTCTCGGTACAAGAAAGATCCAGTGGGAGTTTAAGAACAAACAAAAAAACATAATGACAGGCATACTTCATGTTGACTTGTATTCATTGAACAGAGCACACGACAACATGGAAACACCCACGCATACTCAATATCATCAGAGTGTATTGAAAGGTAAGCATGCTCGCAATGTAGGGTAAGCCTTGTCTTGTGTAGATCAATTTTAGGGTAAACCTTGTGTAGATCAATTTTAGGGTAAACCTTGTGTAGATCAATTTTAGGGTAAATCTTGTGTAGATCAATTTTAGGGTAAATCTTGTGTAGATCAATTTTAGGGTAAACCTTGTGAAGATCAATTTTAGGGTAAACCCTGTGAAGATCAATTTTAGGGTAAACCCTCTGAAGATCAATTTTAGGGTAAACCCTGTGAAGATCAATTTTAGGGTAAACCCTGTGAAGATCAATTTTAGGGTAAACCCTGTGAAGATCGATTTTAGGGTTAAACCCTGTGAAGATCAATTTTAGGGTAAACCTTGTGAAGATCAATTTTAGGGTAAACCCTGTGAAGATCAATTCTAGGGTAAACCCCGTGAGATCAATTAAATGGTAAACCTTGAGAAGATCAATTTTATTGTAAACCTTCTGAAGTTCTTTTTAGGGTAAACCCTGTAAAGATCAACTTTAGGGTAAACCTTGTGAAGATTAATTAGAAGGTAAACATTGTGAAGATCAATTTTATGGTAAACCTTGTGAAAATCATACATTTTCAAACGAATTCTTGCGACCATCTTCAATAATAATGGACACTACTATTAAACAACTGTTACCAAACATCGTGACCACTGACAGTATAGAGACCAAAGCACAGAAAACACAAACATGACTCATTTTGATTATTTCCGTGTGCTTCGTTTGTTAGCTGTAGCTATTTCTGACATGTTACTATATGCCACTATATGATTATATGCAACTGTGCCAAGTAATATAAATACTGACCAAAGAGAATCAAGAGAACAATTGAAAACGTAACGAATGTAATCTTGATTAATTCTGCAAACAGGTCTTCTTACTGGCGAAAGCACGCCAAATATTCGCTGGTTTGTTGTCACTGGATCCATAAAACTCACGGAACCCACAGACAAAGACCGTAAACAGAAAAGACCTCCATACAGAAAGTAAACAAGCCAACACTCGTTACGATTTTGATTATTTTCCTGATTTTGTTGGTCACTATTTATATAATTGGAGTCGCATGTAAAAAAAAAGTCACGGCCGACCATGTACCAAAAAAAGCCCACGAAAATAATAAAAAAATCAGCCTTTAAGGTCGTGTTTACTTTTTGTACACATGTGTTTACAGGGACTGGTTATGCGCAGACCATGACCTACTCGGTTTGTTTTGTAAATCATCACTGCGTGTTGGCTAATTCAACATAATATGAACGTTATCATCAGGTGCACATGAGTTATTAGTGCAACATTTCATTCCAACCAAACACGTAACTTTTCACTTAGCATTATCTTCTCTTGAATTTCTTCATTACCATTTCAAGTGTGCGCATGTTACACGCGGCTTATAATCTCGCGCAGTTGCGCTAACCAGTGGTTCTTAACTGTTGTGGCCGCATACCCCACACAAGCCCTTAGGTAAGTGGGGGGGGGGGCGGATTGTGAAGGGGATTTCAAACCCAACCCCATCTGTAGCAATTCAGTACATAATTTTTATTACTAGGAATGTATCTTCTTCTTTTTCTTGTTCGCAGTTTAACATGTCTGCACAGCAAGTCCGGTTTTCTTAATGAATGCTGTTGTATTTGAAAGTTCTGCAGCGCTCCCATGCATCTTTCTGAGGAATGTATATATAAAAACGTGGGTAAAGCCCCTCTCTTAACAATGTTTTTGCAAAAAAAGTCATCACAATTCTCATCAAAAGAGGGAATTACAAATGAAAACGGTCGAACGCCTTTTATTTTTTATATTTTTTTTAACTTAGCCTCCCCCCTTACTTAAAACGTATCTTCTGTCCTAGCCCCACCAGTTGACCACATTTAATTGTTGAGGCAGGACTGAAACTAAGCAGGGACAGTCAGGGCGCCGCCAAGCACTGAAGCGCCAAAAACAATACCTTTAGATGTTATAAATGGTAGTTTTTTTTCCATTTCAATTAAATATAATGAAATACACATTTGAAATATGATTTCTCAAGATATATTTATCTAGTATGCATAATTAAATGGTTGTCAAGGAATAAAGTACTCAGACTAAACTCGAGCCGCTTCAGCTACAGCTTAGGAGCGAACCATGGAGACATTTTGCTCAATAGGGGCGAGCGGGAAAATCAGTGAGAATCACTGACATTAACTGCAGAACACATCTCTGATGCACATCTGCTCTTGAGAAAGAAGAGGAAGGAAGTAAGGAAACCGAGACGCTGTAGGTGAGGAATCAAGCTAAGATATAACACATACTGAATAATGGGAAATGCATGACTTGTGTGGCTATTCCCGCGGTTTTCATTGGTCTCTGTGATTATCCTTTGTATGGCATCCAATGACAATCAGGGGAAGTGAAATGTGTCGTACTAGAAGGCTTATTTTTCTATTAGGCAATAGGTCTTATATTAAGCGATGGTCACTATCCAAGTATGTGCTTAAACGAATCATACAGTTCATCATCATCATCAAGTGCCGTCTGCGCAACGAAGGTTGGCTGCAACGTATCTCCAACAATTCCTGTCTCTTGTCTTGGTGGTACCCTCTGCTAGACTGTAACCTGTCCATCGTGTGATTTTACTCTCCCACTTGTAATGATACAGTTAATTGAAGTTATTGGTTATACCCTATGATGGCGGATGAAAAGGCAGCGAGGTAGGAAGAGAAAGTACTCCCGCCTCAATGAAATTTGTTTATCAACTGTGAGAAACGTGAAAGTAGATAGACAGTTGGGATATTTACTTCCATTCTTCTTCTTCTTCGTTCTCAGT
Source organism: Meghimatium bilineatum (assembly GCA_034231615.1). Classification (NCBI taxonomy): domain Eukaryota; kingdom Metazoa; phylum Mollusca; class Gastropoda; order Stylommatophora; family Philomycidae; genus Meghimatium; species Meghimatium bilineatum. Next base: position 11,366,928 of record CM067308.1, read on the forward strand.
TGTATGCTGCCTAACGAAATGTAGTTTGGAGATCGAAATGTTCTGTGTCGTGGCTTACAGCTAGCCTGCGAAATCTGCCATTTTCAGACCAATATATCAGTATGACATATTTGGGTCACTTTGACCATGTTGAAAAATAGATACGGCTTTGCTAAATAAGTAAGACATGAGTGGGTGGGGAGCTGTGGTTATTAAATGTACAAAAAAAAACAACGAGTTTATTTTAAAAAAACGTTGTCAGGAGGAAAACCATTATACTAAATTATTTCTAGTGCTCGTTGTTTTAGGAAAGGGATAGTTCATCGTAATGTTAGAAAGTTTATTGTAAAGGAACAGAGTTTATATTAAAGTATAAAGTCAGTGAGTTTATCGTAATTTGAAGTTTATCGTAAAGGTAGAGAGTTTATAGTAAAGGGAGATCATTTATTGTTAAGGTAAAGAGTTTATCGTAAAAGGAAATAATTTATCGTAAAGGGAGAGAGTTTATCGTAGAGGGAGATAATTTATCGTAGAGGGAGATAATTTGTCGTAAAGGGAGATAGTTTATCGTAAAGGGAGATAATTTAAATGAAGTGGATTTATCTTAAGGCGAGATGGTTTATTGTAAAGGGGAAGAGTGTACAAGAATGAATGTGAGAGTGTTTATCGGACAGTGGGAAGGTGTAAAGAGAGAGGGTTTATCGGACAGTGGGAAGGTGTAAAGAGAGAGGGTTTATCGGACAGTGGGAAGGTGTAAAGAGAGAGGGTTTATTGGACAGTGGGAAGGTGTAAAGAGAGAGGGTTTATCGGACAGTGGGAATGTGTAAAGAGAGAGGGTTTATTGGACAGTGGGAAGGTGTAAAGAGAGAGGGTTTATCGGACAGTGGGAAGGTGTAAAGAGAGAGGGTTTATTGGAAAGGAAGAATTATAAGAAATAGAGCAGGTTTATCGTAAATGGAGAGAGTGTAAAGGGAGATGGTTTAACGTAAAGGGAGATGGTTTATCGTAAAGGGAGATGGTTTATCGTAAAGGCGGAGAGTTTATAGGAAAGGAAGATAATTTTAATGGAGTGGGTTTATTTTGAGACGAGATGGTTTATCGAAAATTGAAATAGATTATTTTAGAGTGAGAGAATTTAATAGAAGAGAGGGTTTAGCGTAGAGGAAGAGATTTTTTTATCGTAAATGGAGATAGTTTATCGTAAAGGGATAGAGTTTATCTTTGATTTTCAGACAATTTCCGGCCGTGCATTTAATTGGCGGACCAGACAAAGTACACGCACACCGACTAGTAATCAAAAGCGTCATCCAAGATGATTGAGGTTGCGTCAGATCAGCATGCAGGAGTTCTGAAGAAAGGCATAGTATTTATTGTAACCGACTCTTCTTGTGACGCCTAAGCACGACCTTCATATATACATATTGTAACCGACTCTTCTTGTGACGCCTTCATATATTTCTAGATGACTGTCATTGAGCCCAAAGCCGATATAGCGCCATGGGTAAGCTCTTCTCCTAGGAAATATAACGCCATGGGTAGGCTCTTGTCCTAGGAAATATAGCGCCATGGGTAAGCTCTTCTCCTAGGAAATATAGCGCCATGGGTAAGCTCTTCTCCTAGGAAATATAGCGCCATGGGTAAGCTCTTCTACTAGGAAGTATGGTCCAATCGGTAAACCCTTCTACTAGGAAATATGACACTATGGGTAAAGCTTCTCTGCTAGGATATATGGCGCCACGGATAAGCTCTTCTCCCCCATTGCATAAGATCAACCCCCTTACATAAGCTCCCCACGTAAAGCTCCTACTCTTGCATAGCTCCTCCCACCATTATATAGCTCATCCCCTTGTATAAGCTCTTCCTACGACATACGCTCCTCTCCCCAGTACATAAACTCTTCTCCCACTCTTACATAGCTTCTCCTCTTACATAAGCTCCTGTTTCTTCCTTATATGAGATCCTGTCCCCTTACACAAGCTACTCTCCCTTGCATAAGCTCCACTCCCACCCTTACATAGCTCCTCCCCAGTACATAAGCTCCTCTCCCACCCTTACATAGCTCCACTCCCCTTTCATAAGCGCCTCTCCCACCCTTACATAGCTCCTCCTCCTTGCATAAACTCCTCTCCGCTTACACAAGCTATCCCCCATACATAAGCTCCTCTTCCACCTTTACATAGCTCCCCCTTACATAAGCTCATCCCCTTACATAAGCTCTTTTCCCCTTACTTAAGCTCCTCTCCCCTTACATAAGCTTATCTCCCACCCTTACATAGCTCTTCCTAGTACATAAGCTACTCTCGCCTTTACACAATTCCTCTCCCACCCTTATAAACTCCTCCCCCTTACATAAGCTCATCTCCCATCATTACATAGCCCCCTCCCCTTAAGTAAGCTCTTTACCCCTTACATAAACTCCTCCCACTCTTACATAACCCCTACCCTTACATAAGCTCCTCTCCCACCCTTACAAAAGCTCCTCTCCCACCCTTACATAGCTCCTCCCCAGTACATAAGCTCCTTTCTTATCCTTACGTACTCCTCACCCGTACATAAGCTCATCCTTCTCCTTACATAAGCTCCCCCTACATACGCTCACCCTCCCCCTTACATAATCTAACTTCATTTCGGTGGCACCACCCCTTGAATATTATTGTTGGTAACCCCCCACGGATCAACTTGTATCCCCCTCCCCCGTATCTATGGGAGAGACCATGACTGTTTTTATAATATGTACTAACCAACCACAATCTTCCTTATTCCCTTCTTGCAACATGCATGGCAGGCTATAGTATTACTATTCATCGTGTTTCTTTCACACTTTCAATGCACACGACATGAAAGACATCATTTTGGCGGACAGCGGTTCTTTCAAGAGCAGTCGTGGGTTCACTTCATTTATACCTGGAAGTTTTCAATAATATTGAAAGTTGAAGATAATTTATTATAATGCTCATTGTTCCCCCGTGTGTTGCCGGGGCCCGAAAGGGGAGCAAAGAATAGCAACACTGTTTACCTTTCACGCATGTCGTAAAAAGCGACTAAGGAGGTTATGGGATGGAGTTGGCTGTCCCATCCCATTATAGGGTCAGTGACACAAAGCCATGATGAAGTCGGATGTATCAAGCCGAAATGCGCAGATATCGCAGCAATGCTGTAAACCATGACACAACGCATTCTGTTCCCTAGACTACATCCTGCTAATCTGCAGGAGTTTGAGAACGAACGCAGAAGAAGATACTCATTCTGGCGAGGCACATCTTTTTCACCCATAACCAATGGTTACATATCAAAGCCTATAACAATTAACATATTTGTACTTCCCATGGTTACTTTGTTATTCACCAAACATGATTTCTGTGTTCAGCGTGCACATTCGTACAAGCTTGACGTCGGTGTTTTTTTGTTGTTGTTCTTTTATCTCTGCACATATTATCTATCTGAAAGCACTGGTGAAGTGTGCAGATAAAGATAATTGCCTAGCATGAAACCCAGTAGGGAGGGATAAGTGCTTCATATACGAGGCGTGTTCAAATGAAAACGGGACTTGTGGATTTATTTAAAAAGTATCATACGCAATTTAATATTTTCAACGGAATTGAACAAAGCAACCACTTGTGAATAAGAATGCACCTGGGTTCATCAGAAAAAATCTCCGTATGCATTTAGGCAAGCATCCCACTGTTTAGGTAGACGTCGAATGCCGTCCGAGAAAAAGTTGCGTGGCTGTTCTCTGAACCATGTGGTCACCGCTGTCTTCACGTCATCACCTGCCACAATGCTCAACAGAAATGCATCACCCTCTGCCCTGTAACGCATCAGGTGGTTCAAACTCCACCCCATCCGTTCTTCCTTATGGTGGTCAGTCAACATCCGTGGGACCCACTGTGAACACACCTTCCGATAGTTCAATTTCTTCCGAACAACCATGTGGGCTGTCCCAATTGACATATGGAATTCTTCTGCAAGCGAACGAATGCTCCGACGACGGTCAGTCAGTACTGCTTTATCAAGCACGGCTATGGCTTCTTCTGTTGCAACAATATGCGCCTGACCTGGCCGTGCAAGATCTGCCGTTAACTCACGTCCGTCTTTAAACATACGCACCCACTCCATCACTCTGGTCCTCGACAAACATTTGTCACCATATGCTGCCTTCATTCTCCGATGAATGTCTACTGCTTGACATCCTTCAAATGAAAGAAACTGGATCACAGCACGCTGATTCACTTTGGACGGGTTCGGAATCACACCCGCCATATTGTTAACAGTCTTCTGCAGCACATATGCATGCTGGGAAGATGAACACGTGACCGTATGTAAATTATTGGATACTCATTACTAGTGCAAAATGTCATCAATATCAGTGCGCTCTATCACGCGTGGTGTAACAAGTCCCGTTTTCATTTGAACACGCCTCGTATGTTTGAGATAGAGGGCTCGACTTTTGTTTTTGAAATGTGACCTGGCAATTTACCATATAAGTTAAACAGTCTTTTCACCGGATGATTTGAGTGTAGTATGTATGCATTCACCCTCTAAACTGTAAATTTAAAATTTAGAAGGTACGGATTCTTTAACACCCTTAACTACATCAACATTCGAAGCACTTAGCTACACCAACTCTCTAACCATTTATCTACAGCAGCACTCGAAGTACTTAACTACCTACACCAACTATTTAACCATTAAACTACAGCAACACTCGAAGTACTTAACTACCTACACCAACTATTTAACCATTTATCTACAGCAACACTCGAAACACTTAACTACCTACACCAACTATTTAACCATTTAACTACAGCAACACTCGAAACACTTAACTACCTACACCAACTATTTAACCATTAAACTACAGCAACACTCGAAACACTTAACTACCTACACCAACTATTTAACCATTTAACTACAGCAACACTCGAAACACTTAACTACCTACACCAACTATTTAACCATTAAACTACAGCAACACTCGAAACACTTAACTACCTACACCAACTATTTAACCATTAAACTACAGCAACACTCGAAACACTTAACTACCTACACCAACTATTTAACCATTTAACTACAGCAACACTCGAAACACTTAACTACCTACACCAACTATTTAACCATTAAACTACAGCAACACTCGAAACACTTAACTACCTACACCAACTATTTAACCATTAAACTATATCAACACTTGAAACACTTAGCTACACCAACCTTTCTAACCATTTATCTACACAAACTCTCTCCCTAAACACTTACCTACATTAACTACTTCCCAATTACTACCAGCATTTTGGGTGCCTACTGAGTCTACGCCACTGGCTATGAGTACAGTATTACGAGTTTCCTTGAACCCTTCTTTAGCGTATCATTTCCGCCTGGCGAGTCACTCATCTAGGCTGAAACGATTGATCATTGGTCACGTTGCGTATGCCTATTCTTTGTGTTGACTGATATTGAAAAACATGTACAACGATGTATTAAATAAGATAAGTGACGCTGGTATAGATCAGCACGCAGTACATATTCTGCAGAAGGCTTGGTGAACATCTACGTTTGTAAGTTGTACTGGTGAAAACATGTTAAATTAGTTAAATCAACTGAAGATAATTTTCACAAGTATTGTTAGAATATGTACTGACTTTAAGGGAATTCCCAACAGCATTTGTGTTACAACCAATCCCTGTCATGACGTCACAAATAGCTTAGTATATCCTTCTATTTGAAGACCCCCTAGCTAAGCGCTCAGACGCAAGTAATCGTGTATACGAGTTTCGACTAGTCAGTTTCATTCTAAATTCACGAACAGTTCTGATTACAGCCTCATCGATTGCCGGACTCATCCTCTAATACAACGGTTCTTGACAGAGGTCCATACAGCCCCGATGTAACCAGTGTTTGAATGGGGACCTATGGAAAGAATGAAAGTAGCGATTGAGCAGACCCTTCTAGAGGGGCACATAAAGATAGCTATTTGAGAAATATGTTGTAAGATTATATATATATATATATATATATATATATATACTCTACGAAGAACCATTAATAGAGAAGGCATGTCAATGAGCCAAAACAACACACAAGAATTGAAAGACCTGGCAACACAAAGACATAAATGTAAAGCTATGGTTTTCTGCCCCATGCGCCGCCTATGGCACTGGAGGAACATAACATTATATATATATATATATTTATATATAACAAGCTTTTTACAAAAATGGAAAAGATATTTATATCAGTTTTTAAATTAGGGGGGGGGGCATGGAATTTTTATCTTCCTCGAAAGGTGGCCCATTGAAGAGAAAATGTGATACGGTTGAGAACCACTGGTCTGAAGTCCGGTGTTAAAGTAAGTCCTTATCAATATATCGTGTCCTTACTATAGTTAGTGTGTTCTTGCAATTATCTGATCTTTTTCCTTTCCTTGAAATCTTTGTGAAACACAAAACAAGACTGAAACAAATCTTGGAAGAATTGACGACTCCACTCATGACTCCACTCGTGTTGTTGAGGTCTGTTAAGCTACTTGTAACTTGGAGTTTGAAACTCTTAAAGAGTTTAACACGTAAAACATTATCATCATCAAGTGCTATCTCCGCAACGATGGTTGGCTGTAACAGACCTCCGACATCCCCTATCTCTTGTCTTGGTGGTGCACTCTGCTAGACTGTAACCTGTACATCGTGTGATGTTACTCTCCCACTTGTATCTCTGCCTACTTCTTGCTCGCTTCCCGTTGACTTTACCCTCAAATAAGGTCTTCAATAAGGTGTCATGTTTTTTAATGTGTTCAAAATATTTTATTTGCAAGAATTTTATTTCTCTTAGTAATTCTTTCTTCATATTAATTGCTTTGAGAACCTCTTTGTTTGTTTTCTTCTCCTTCCATGATGTTTTCCCTATTCTTCTATACACCCACATCTCAAATGCATCAATTCTGTCTTCTAATTGTTTGTTTAGTGTCCATGTTTCTGAGCCATACATTAATATAGAAATAGAATAGTAAATCAACATATAGAACACGTAAAAAAGGTACTGTAGAATGTATGCTGTTGTGTTGTTGGGCCCGAATCAGAAAGCAAAGAATGACGATACAGTTACCCGACATACATGTCGTTGGAGAAAAAGAGGTGTTGGGTTGTGTTGGCTCTCATAGCTCATAAAGGGGGAAAAAATGGCAGAGAAGCTATGCTGAAGTCGAATGTGTCAGGCCGAAAACCGTAGATATCACAATCAAGTAGGAAACGATGATGATGTTCGTCCGTCGTGATCGACGATGACCAAAAACTGTAACACTGATGTCCGTACTCCGGATGAGAACATCTTGATAATCTGCAGGAGTTTGAGAACGATATCAGCAGAAGAAGTACAATTTGCTGCTATCAAATATAAACCAGCAGATAAAAAGACACAACAATGTATGATGACAGTAATGTTTCGACGAAAAAGTCTTTATCAGAAACATATAATCTTTGTTGTAGAGAGGTTTATACTCAGCTAAATTTCATAGGCAGTAGAATCCAACTGTCAGCGATGCGCAGTGATTAGGGAAGAATATTCCTATTCAGATGAGGTCAGCACATAGTTGTACAGATGAAGTGTTGTGGGTTTTCCACAAAAGTCTGACCTCAAAGTACAGGCATACCTTTTACTAGTCGTTTTTATTTGTTTGTTGTTGCATGATGGTTGGTCTGATGGGCAACCGGTGAGACTTCATACCTTCCGCACAGGTTTTGTGTGCCCTTTATTCTTGGGCATTCATTTAATGTTGCTGCTATTTCTTTTGAAATTGATCTGACAAAAACACCTATATTTCTCATTACATTTTTTTTACAACACTAATGTAAAAAAATATCTTTAAATGATGCAGATTGTATCAAAGAGTTAGTATTGGACTCAGGTAGTAAACACTACAAGAGTTAATATTGGACTCAGGTAGTAAACACTGCAAGAGTTAATATTGGACTCAGGTAGTAAACACTACAAGAGTTAATATTGGACTCAGGTAGCAAACACTACAAGAGTTAATATTGGACTCAGGTAGTAAACACTACAAGAGTTAGTATTGGACTCAGGTAGTAAACACTACAAGAGTTAATATTGGACTCAGGTAGTAAACACTACAAGAGTTAATATTGGACTCAGGTAGCAAACACTACAAGAGTTAATATTGGACGCAGGTAGCAAACACTACAAGAGTTAATATTGGACTCAGGTAGTAAACACTACAAGAGTTAATATTGGACTCAGGTAGTACACAATACATGATTTTACATTGAATTAAGGTAATAAATATTACAAGAGTTTACATTGGACTCCGGTAGTAAACAATACAAGAGTTAATATTGGACTCAGGTAGTAAACAATACAAGAGTTAATATTGGACTCAGGTAGTAAACACTACAAGGCAGAAGAATGTGATATGTTATCTGTTGCAGCGAAGATGTTGGAAACCATTGATTTGCAGAAAAGCTGTGATATTTCCACAATAAGTCATATCTCAGCTTATATTTTGTTTGGTTTCATATTCCCTTCCTAATGCCAGTCTCACTTATATACGGAGAAGCATATATGCATCATTCCTGTACCAAAAAAGTACAAATATCACAACAACTTTCTGTAATCCACAGGAACTGTTCTCTCAAAGAGTTTCTTCGTGAGACATTATCAGCCCACTTGTTTGATGAACTAAACGTTTTTTCATGTTTTCTACCGGTGTAGCCCAGTCTACGAGCTATTTACAGTGGAACAGTTTTAACATTGAATAATAGAAGATAAAGATAGTATCATCATCATCATCAGGTGCCATGCCGACTGACGTAGGCGGTCATGGCTCTCCACAGCTCTCTGTCCACAGTATTATGTATCAAAGTTGTTATTGTTTCCTTGCCGTGCCAGGTTGTCAAACTGTCTAATATTTTCTCACATTGTCGCCCTCTGTCTCTGGTGCCTTCAATCTTGCCTGTTGTGACTACGTTCTCTAAACCTGCCCGTCTCATGAAGTGGCCAAAAAAAAGAAGATTGTCTTTTTCTTTAAGATTAAGATATAGATTATTTATTAATTGCGATTTCTGACAGAATGCAACTTAAGCAGAACAGCCTCCCCCTACTCCTCACAATGCAGTCCCGCGCACTGAACTACTACATCTTATGTGAATGATCCACCTATGAAATTATCTCATAAGACATTTGAGGTGAAGATCCTGCGTCTAACATGTGCTTCGAATTGGACCAAGGTATTTCTTGAATTGATAGAAACAAACCCGCGATTCTAACTTATCTTATATTGGAGGTGTTTGTATTGTAACCAAGGTAACCAGGAAATGTCTCTAACCAGGAATTGCTCTCTCTCTCGCTCTCTCTCTCTCTCTCTCTCTGCGTGTGTGTGTGTGTGTGTCTATATCTCTATCTTTCTCAATTTATATATATATATATATATATATATATATATATATATATATATATATATATATATATATATATATATATATATAGGAATACTTCCGGTTGAGTACGGTGGCGAAACTCAAGGGAGACTACGTTATTTCTATTACATGCTATGGTGTTAAAAAATAATATTCTAAACTTTGGGTGCACCCGTGTTGCAACCGGTGTCCGATATTTTCAGAATTTGTATTTTTCCAGTGGTGATACGTAGGCGAATTATAAAATGCTACATCTATTCCATATTAATGTATGGCTCAGAAATATGGACACTAAAAAAACTATAAGAAGACAAAATTGATGCCTTTGAGGTGTGGGTATATAGAAGGATAGGGAGAACATCATGGAAAGAGAAGAAAACAAACAAAGAGATACTAAAAACACTTAATATGAAGAAGGAACTACTAAGAGAAATAAAGATCAGACAAGTAAAATACTTTAGGACACATTAAAAGACATGACACCTTATTGAAGACCTTACTTGAGGGTAAAGTCAAAGGGAAGCGAGCAAGAGGTATGCAGAGATACAAGTGGGAGAGTAACATCACACGATGGGACAGGTTATAGTCTAGCAGAGTGCACCACCAAGACAAGAGACAGGAGATGTTGGAGATACGTTGCATCCAATCTTCGTTGCGGAGATGGCACTTAATGATGATGAATGATGATGAAACGTGGGCAATGACATACACAATAGAAAAAGTCTTCATTCAAATTGAAATGTTCTAGACATGTTCTAAGAATATAATAGACAGAAAGACGAGCCAATGCAGACGTCCGCAAAGACCTTAACATAGAATAAAACTGGCTCCCTTAAACATATCACACACCGCGAGCTAACATATTTTGGACACATGAAGAGACACAATGGTTTGCAACGATTGATCATGGAGGAAAAAGTTCCAGGAAAGAGAACAAGATATGTGTACCAAAACTACGGTGAACACACGATAGCCAAGACATTCTGAGCATGGTGCTGAAGAGGTTGAACAACTTGCACAAAACCGAGAGGTTTACAGAGTGCAACTCTGCAAATAATACGTCGGTTAGACAGAAATGCGCCCATGTTTAGGTATCTTCTACGCATAAAAACCTCTAGGTAAAATCATAAAATCTAGTTGCATTACCAATGATAGCCTATCAACGAGCATTTTCGATGCGTTTGACCATTTTGGTAAGTGAAATAGAAGCATATTTTTCACATATTGAGTGGGGTGCAAAGGGAAAGCATTGCTCTAGGCGGACCCAGATTTAGCAGATAACCAAGATCCAAATGTACCTCCACCCGGTGCACCCTGGAAACAGAAATACAGCAGCTCGAGCTGATTCTGGCCAAATCATTTGGGGATCGTGTCCGAGAATGTGGAGGTCAGATGATGGAAAGAGATTTGACTGCACAAGAGACAGACAATATCTCCGACACCACCAGCATCACCACATATAGCGACACTGTCGACATACAGTGAAGCTAGTCAGTCTAGTCCGAACATTGGAGGGGGCGGCCAATGTAAAATGCACGTAAAGGTAGAAGCATGGCGAGAGACAACTATAGATTTTCATACCGAGTACAATGAACAATGAAAGGGCAGAACAGTGTAAGAGGGCAGCGCGAATTGCAAATAGAAAGTGAAAAGTCTCTAGGAAATGGGAACTACAAGCCTCCGTCAGCTTCGAGACGAGCATCTAGTTACCTGAGTTCCTTACAGGCAGAGACCCAGACCCATTCATTGGCGTTTGGTAAAGCAAGAAGACCTAATCCAACTCTAATGTCGAGCCTTCCTAAACCGGAAATATGCTCGCGAAGAGAAAGGGTTTCTGTACCCGATGGGCTTAGGCAAGAAAGGGACAACGATGGTAGTCCTGGTCCAACTCTACTGTCCAGGTTTTCCTACACCGGAAATACACTTGAAGAGAGAAAGGGTTCAGTACCTAATGGGCTCAGGCGCTATTTGGGACAAGGACGATCAGCTCGAGAAACGCCTTGCTCTCAAACGCGTGGGTGTGAGACTCGAACTTAGACAAGGGGTACACGATGTCGGTGAATGACACCTCGGCTAAGAGGGCGAAAGAGCCAGGGCCCAACTCCTCTGTTGAGTTCTTCCCCTTAAGGAACCAGGCTCACGGATGAGAAACGGTTCAGTACCCAATGGGCACAGGCACAGCACGTCCAATTACACGAAGCAAGTTCATAGACAGTGGAAACACCTCGTACGAGTCAGACGAGAGCAAAAATCGTCTGGGCGAAGAGTCGCCACTACGCGTGCCTGGAGACAGATATAGAGGCTGTCACAGGCTAAGGGTAGCCCACCCGAATTGTCAAGGCATGCCGAAATCGGATGTGCTAGGCCTACAAGCACATAACGGTGGCACAACGTAATCACGCTCCGCGGCGGAAATCGCACGGACACCCGGGATGGTTACAATGGAGCGAACACAAAACAAACAAACAAACAAACAAACAAACAAACATATTGAGTAAAGAATGATATTGCTGTTTATCCAAATTTTGTATGATTATTTGCCCCATGAAAATTAAATAAAAATAACTTGGTTAAAATAATTGATTGATTTGTTGGCTAGTCTAATTGTAATTATTCAAATGACCACTCGTGATCCACTACATCCATACACGTCTAGATAGAAGCAATGAATGACTGAGTGAGTGATTAACACGTTACAGCAAACAAGCGGTTGTAAACGCGTTTCCGAAATGTAAATACACTTAAATGTGAATGTATTTATATTTCGAAAACACGAGTTCTGAATATTTACAGTAAATACATTTTCTAATTATGCTTAGTTCTTCTTCTTCTGCGTTCAGCAAGTGCGATCATGTTATATTGTCAGGACTGTCCGTCAGGGCGAATTTCAGTCTTCTCCAGGTCAGAGCGGCTGCCCCATAGCTTTTACCTCAAGTCTGTATCATCTGGCCAGGTCTGCTGTCTCTGATCTTTGAATGTTGGGAAATCCTGAAGTATGTGTTTCAGCAGTCGTGGTTCGGATCCACATGGATATTCATCTGTGTACGAGATCCTCAATCGGTAAAGGTGACCCTTGTGAATCGGTAGAGCGCCATATAGATCTAATTTGTGCACATTTTTCCATGTATCTTGATCTATTTCAAAGGTTTTCAGTGATTTCTTTAAAGAGTAATTGTATAGCTTCTTTTGGCCATCTTGATATCGTGTACTCCTTCTACAGCTCACCATAGAAAAGTATCTTTGGCAGGCGATGGTCTTGCATAAGTACCGGATGACCTGCCCAAACCAATATGTGTTTGAACCAGAATTCCACTGAAGACGGATGTGTCGGGCCATTGGCGCAAATAAAACGGCGACACAACGCATTTCTATTCTCTGGACTAACATCCTTCTGGAAATCTAATAGGACCACGGTCCTGCTACAAGAGATATCCAGTGGGAGTTTGAGAATGAAGGCTGAAGAAGAAGAATCAGAATAATGTCAATGATATTGGTTAACCAGATCTGTCAAGGACAGTTGTATTTGGAATCATGTCTTGATATCTGATGTTCATAACTTTTCTAAAACAAGTTGTGTGAAAATTATTGAGTTTCCTCATATGACGTCTATACACAATTCATGTTTACACTAGCGTATAACAGCACTGGAAATAGCACTTCTCTGTAAACTTTCAGCTTCCAGCTGAAATAGAAAAACCTACAGACTAAGCTGAAACTGAATGTATACAGGGCAGTGGTACTTCTAGTGCTCTTATACGCTAGTGAGACATAGTCTATGTATGGGCGTCATGTGAGGAAATAGCTGAAATAGCTTAGCTACAAAAATCATACAAAGCTGAAGCTAAAAATGGACAGAAAAGTAATAGTACTCTAAAGGAAATCTCTGAAATGTCTGTTTACAACCGCCTGCAGCTGTGACGTAGAAAATCCCGTAATTAGCCCTTGCTTGTTTCTAGATGTTCGTGGTGCATCCCAGGTCTTTTTATAATCGTTAATATATTCAGAAGACTTGGGGGAGGAGATGTCTGCCCAGGACCGTAAATATATTTTCAGTAAGGGTGGGTTGAGGGGTTACCTCACAGATGATCATTCTTTTGTTTTCATTAGATTTTGGTCACCTTTTTTGGTCACCTTTATTTTTTGATGACCTTTATTTTGAAAAAATTGTTAAAGGGGACGGGTTTACCAGCTTTTTGGGGGATGGGGGTTTAACACCTCCCCCCTCTTATCTAGGGCTTGTGACTGTCCTTTACCATGACTCAAAGTGATCTAAACGTCACGCTAAGTAGAGATTTGTCAGGCCTAAAGGCGTAGATATTTCAGCTCAGTTATGAAATATTACTCAAGAAATTGTGTTCTCCAGTCTCCAGCCAGCTACCCTACACAAGTTTGAGATCGAACTGGCCCGTTTTTCTTCTTAACGTTCGGTTCTTAAACTCCCGCTGATTTACCTGTGAGGCAGGAAAATCATCCTACTAGATTTCAAATAGGATAATGAACCTTCTAGATCTCAAGCAGGAAAATTATCCTACTAGATTTCAAGCAGGTTACAAACCCGAAAATGATGTCCTGCGTCACTATTCCTTTGCGATAATGGTCCGATACTTTCGACTTCGGCGATTGAACCTGTCTAAAATGAATCAGTTTCAATGTATCAACATTAAATGTCGTCTTCTTTTTGTGTGTGTTTGAATGAACAATTGTAACAGTGCCCCGCAATGTTGATTCTCGCATGCACTCACTGGGCACATAGATATACAAAACGACGTGCTAAGACGTCACAAAAATAAATCGGTTGTCAACAAGAGTGGCATGATTTCACGTCTATCCACCAACTTTCACCAGTTGTCAACAAGAGTTGTAGGATTTCCTGTCCATCCACCAACTTTCACTAGTTGTCAACAAGAGTTGTAGGATTTCCTGGTCCATCATCCACCAACTTTCACTAGTTGTCAACAAGAGATGTAGGATTTCCTGTCCATCCACCAACTTTCACTAGTTGTCAACAAGAGATGAAGTAGTTTCCTGTCCATCCACCAACTTTCACTAGTTGTCAACAAGAGAATGTAGGATTTCCTGTCCATTCCACCAACTTTCACTAGTTGTCAAAAAGAGTTGTAGGATTTCCTGTCCATTCCACCAACTTTCAC